>CASBWL010000014.1:1597500-2007500 GCA_949130495.1 Sambucus nigra
TGCCTCAAACGGATCCATGCCAATCGTGAACTGATAGCAGTTATTATAAGCAAACTCCACTAGTGGAAGACGGGGATCCCAACCTCCCCCAAAATCAAGGACACACATGCGTAGCATATCCTCCAACATCTAATTGGTACGCTCTGCTTGTCCATTTTTCTATGGGTGATAAGCTTAACTCAACCTCAATTCTGTACCCATGGCCTCCTGAAAACTCTCCTAGAAATGTGACACGAAAAAACTTATCTCTATCTGACACAATATCCAGGGACACCCCATGTAGTCTAGCAATCTCAGCAATGAACAACTGAGCATACTGGCCCATGGTATAGTCTGTTCGTACTGGCAGAAAATGAGCCACCTTGGTCAAACGGTCCCCAATCACCCAGATGGAGTCGTGGCCCCGCTCTGATGTAGACAACCCAGTAATAAAATCCATGGAAATATTCTCCCACTTCCATGTGGGTATTTCCAATGGCTGAAGCAACCCCGACGGTTTCTGGTGGTCCACCTTTACCATATGACAAGTAAAACACTTGGACACGAACTCAGTAATGTCCTTGTTCATCCCACTCCACCAGTATTTCCGCCTCATATCCTGGTATATTTTATCTCCTCCGGGATGCACCGCAAATCGAGACCCGTGAGACTGGGTCATCACTGCAAGATGTAAGTCTACTCCTTCTGGGACCACCAATCTCCCATTAAACCTCAAACCTCAATCGAAACTAATTGAATAGGACTCAGGACCCTCGTCTAAAAGCCGTATAATTTACTCCTGGCAAAATGAGTCTGCTGTCTATGCCTGTATTACCCTCGTAACAATATCGGGTGTCACTATTATGACTGATATGAAGGAACAGGCTATCGCATCCTGGTGACCCAACTCTTTCCACTTGGCGTTCCAGACGTCCGCTACATTGTCTACCGGTCTACGACTCAACGCATCAGCAACCACGTTGGCCTTCCCCGGAAGGTAGTGTATGTCGAACTAATAGTCCTTCACAAACTCTAACCACCTGCGCTGACGCATATTCAACTCTCGCTAAGTGAACGAGTACTGCAGTGACTTATGTTTTGTGAACAAGAAAAACTTCTCCCCCAATAAATAATGTCTCCATATCCTTAATGCGATGACGACCGCTGCTAACTCTAGGTCGCGAGTAGGGTAATTTATCTCGTGTGGCTTAAGCTTGCGGGATGCAAAAGCAATAGCCTTCTCCTCCTAATGAAGTACTCCCCCAAGTCCCCATAAGGAGGCATCGCTGTAAATCAAATACTCCACGCCCAGCTTGGGTAAAGCAAGAACTGGTGCCGAAGTTAGCTTGTCTTTTAGCTCATCTAAAGCCAATTGATAAGTATCGTACCAAATATACGGTACCCCCTTTCGAGTCAGATTCATCAATGGACCCGTTATCTTGGAGAACCCTCGAATGAATCTCCTGTAGTACCCGGCTAACCATAAGAAACTATGCACTTTCTTTGGTGTCATGGGTTGTCCCCACTCCCTCACCGTTGACACTTTACTCGGGTCAACTGCTATCCCCAATTCAGATACAACATGTCCTCAGAACTGGACCTCTCTTAACCAGAATCCGTACTTCTTATACTTAGCGTAAAACTGATGCTCTCATAGAGTCTAAAGGACCTGTCTCAAGTGCTCAGCATGCTCTTTCTCTGTGTGTGAATATATCAGGATGTCATTTATGAAGACGATGAAAAATTTATCTAAGAACTCTCTGAACACTCGGTTCATCAAGTCCATAAATACGGTTGGAGCATTTGTGAGTCCAAATGGCATCACTCTGAACTCATAGGACCCATATCTCATCAAGAAAGTAGTCTTCGAAACATCCTGCTCCCTAATCCGTAGCTGATGGTATCCTGACTTCAAATCTGTCTTCGAAAAGAAAGTTGCTCCCCTTAGTTGGTCGAACAGATCATCGATTCGAAGCAATGGATATTTGTTCCGTATCGTGACCTTGTTCAGCTACCGGTAGTCCACACATAGCCTCAGTGAACCATCTCTCTTTTTCACAAACAAAATTGGAGCCCCCCAAGGTGAGGTACTCCTACGAATGAAGCCCTGACCTAAAATCTTCTCTATTTGATCTCGTAACTCCCTCATCTCCGCTGGAGCCATATAGTACGGTGCGCGTGCTATCGGTCGAGTATCCGGTAACAAATCTAAGACAAAATCTATCTCTCGACTGGGGGGTAGGCCTGGTATCTCCTGAAATAGATCATAATACTAAAGAACGACTGGGATTGAGTCTAAGGGAGTTATGACCTCCTTAGAGGTATACTCCTCTATGTAATACAAATGACCGGTAGAGCCACCCTCTGGGCAAGGCATCGTCACTGCAAACATCTCCTACCTCGGAATGGCAAAGACAATACTCCCACTAAAATAATCTATCATGGCTCTGTATGCTGCGAGCCAATCCATGCTAATAATAACATTGTGCTCATGCATATCTAAGACTAACATGTCTGCTGGTAAGATTAAGCTACCAATCTCTACACCCATACCCCGACATATAAAGAAAATTAACAACCCATTTCCCAGTGGTGAGTCTACACATGTCACGGTGCTCTCTGTTGTGTCTAATAACCCTAAGGCCTTCGCAAAGTGAGTAGCCATAAAATAGTGTGTCGCCCCAGTATCAAATAAATGTCGACCCATAGTACCATAGATAGGAAACGTATCTTCAATCGCGGGTGGTGCCTGAGGAGTTGCTGCCTGGCGGACGTTATAGACATGTCCGTACTGTAACTACCCCTACTGCACTGGAGCTACTGGAATGGCTGGTAGGGCTGGTGCCTGAGCTGGTGCTGGGAGGGCGGCTAGTAAAAGTGGCCTCTGTGGCTCATTATGGGCACCCTGCTGCTGTGGGGCCCTATCTCCCTCTGGGCAATCATGGGGCCCATGACCATTTTTACCACACCCGAAGCATCGACCCCTGAAATTTTCTCCCTTTTGTCCCTGCTGATTACGGCCCTGCTAGCCGTTACCACCCCGCCATTGGCTCTGCTCGCCCTGTCGAAAATGTTGTTGGCCTCGATGGCCCTGCTGGTGACCCTGCGACTAACGATGTTGGCCCTGCTGATTAGACTGGCCCTTCTAGCCCTATCTAAATCCTCCAAATCACTTCCTGAAGTCACCTGGTCAGAGTTTCTTAGCAGGGTCCCCCTGATGGGAACTCTCCTCATACTGACGAGTCTTCCCCTGAGATGTTGGTGCTCTACTAGTACCACTACACCCTGTCCTGCCCTACTGGCTAGACTCTCATGCTCGCTTGCTTCCCTACAGATGGAAGCTCTGATCCTGGCAGTGTAACAAAGCAACATTGATTACATCTGTGTAGGTACTCAGTGACAGATTGCCTATGAGGTGTTGATGGATCCTCTAGGCCAACCCATCCACAAACAACAGTATCTTCTTTACCTCAGTGGGTGCCTCATCTGACACTATAGTGAGAAGTCTAGTGAACTCCTCCTCGTACTCAGCAATAGTCATATTCTCCTATTTTAAATTCAGTAACTTCCGGCTCATCTCAGTTTGCACGACGAATGGAAAGTATTTGCTGTCAAACCGCACCCAAAATGACTGAATAGTGATAATATCCCTCTCCTCCAAGGTGGTGGTGGATTCCCACCAATGCAAAGCGGCCCCCACTAGCTTGAAGGAAGCCAACAACTGTTTTTGCACGTCCGTGCACTCGTACATGCGCAGATGCCTTTGGATATATTTCTTCCAATGGCTGTCTGCTATGATATCCGAACTATCCGCAAACTCTGGGGGATGCGCCTTCTGGAAGGCATCCCTAGCTCGCTCCCATGCTGAAGGAAGCTGTGCCGGTACTGGCGCCACTGACTGAACCTGGGGTGGAGCCTGTAACACTACTGCCAACGCGACATTCATCGCCTGAGCAACTATAGCGGCTACCTCTGTTGCGTTCATCGTTCCCTGAATCGGAGCTGCTGGCTGATCCACCTGGGCACGTCTGTCCTTGGGTGCGCGTCTCTGAGGCATCTGAAACGTAAAGACATTTATTAGTCAACCGTTATTATCAAATCTTAAATAGCTGAAGACGTAAGCGTAAAAGCACGAATACAATAATCCTAAAACTTAGCGCTCTATAGTAAGAACATTAAGCTAAAACCAAAATAAGTCGTACAGATCCTATAGGACACTAGAACCTGATGCTCTGATACCACCTGTGACACCCCGCCTAATTAAACACCGGGTGATCAGTACATTATTAAATTATAACCAAGGTGAACGGTTGGTTCATTCTTAGCATCACTGTCCCAAAATTAATTTTCATATTAAACACCCTAAATAATTAAGCTAAGTGTCAAAACCATTTTTATGACATAAATCCCATATTTAATTTAAAACAAACATCTAAAACCTTTCATAATCCATAGTTTAATACTCACACAACAACTAGACTGGAAGTGATAATCCAAGCAATTTAAGCATTCAACAAATAAATTCAAACTTTAAAACTTCAAAGGAAAAACATCCTGACAGTAACAATCCCAAAGTATAACTACTGAAAGTAAACGATTCACAATCTCTGATAAAACCAACTGAATAAGGGAAAAAGGGCGACACATGACCAACTGAATAAAATAGCACTAGAAGTGGATTCAATAATGAGGTCGTCTAAGCAAGAGGCCTGCAACTCCCACCTAAGTTACAGCACGTTCCTTCCAAAGGATCCTATGTAAGATGCCCCTATGGATGGGCACCTATAATATATACATATATATACAAGAGAGAAGAGAAAATAGGAAACGGGTCAGAGCCCGATTGTAAACCACTTTAAAATTTAGTTAGAAAGTATTTAAAATGCTTACCGGCTAATGCAAATATCATATTAGTATGCACCACTCTCTTGAGAAATTCTCACCTCTCTTCGAATGTGCACACCTACCGCACTACTTATCCCAACCGTTTAGCTTTTCATAAAATTCTCATAAGGTTTCATGCCGACAATTACTAGCGCTAAGATAGTTAATTTCTAAAGGCAAAGTTTTCACATAACTCTTATTTCATTATAAAATTTCTCAGTGTTGCCTCAAACTTTTCACACACTTTTAAATATCGTAATATTTATTCATTACTTAACTACTTTTAATCACAGTAGAAAATTTCCCAATTTTAAATTATATATATATATATATATATATATATATATATATATATATATATATATATTATCGGCACCCCACATAAATTTATGGTGCTGGCATACTCTGCTATCAAATCCCCATATCACTCGTACTAAGGAAAATACTAGTTCAAAATCACTCTTGAACTGTATTAACACAAAACACATACAAATTGAGGCGAAGCGTAGTTTCAAGTCACTAAGAGGTCAGCACATACCCTCACGTCTCTTAGGACCATCTGACTATCTATCCGATAGCCTGAACCAAGGATTCATATGTTCTAGGGTACAAGTCAATATCCCCCATAAAGGTCCCATCGAGATAAGATTGTATCGGCGCGGTAACCTCAGTGATAGCAAGTAGCGCGGGTATGATTTTTACACGCATATAGTATATACACAAACACAGTCATATATGTATACTACCATTCCTATTTCTAATTTAGGTACACCCACGATCCATACTTATGATGATTATTCTTATTACACAATTCTAGATTATTCCGTATAACGGTTCGTCTCTTTTTATTCTTATTTATGAGATTATTCCAAACTTACTTCATAACACTCGTGAAATCCTATTTCCCTCAGTGTAACTTCAATAGGTACTGTTTTATTTTACGACGTAACTTCCTTGCGAGTCTCACCCTTTAGACACACGTTCCCATTATTCCTTAAGTGTAAAACACCTCCGTTAAATGTAAATCTCATCTTACATTAAAGGTTCCATTTTTATAAAGTCCTACTAGTCTTTTTTATATCCCAAAATGTTCTAACACTAATGTTCAAGGATTTCTATTCATTTAAGTTGGAATAACATATTTAAAAGGGGAATGTGAGTTTTCCAGTAGGGGTTGATCGATCTATGACAGGGGCTCGATCGATCGACACTCTTGGGTCGATCGATCAAGCAGTAATGGCGAAACTGCAGAAATACCAGTTACGGGAATATTAGTCCAAAATCATCCAATTATTCTTATTTGATTTCCAAACATCCAACAAATGATACTACAAGTGTTATATTCCCAAATAATGAATATTCTACGTAAGACATGCGATTTTTCATCAAGTATTACGAATTAAAAGTGTCAAAATCCATAAAAATATCAAAACCCTAATATTTTCTTTAACTTAGTTCTTTCCATTATTTTCCCAGATTTTCTACTTCTAACTCAATGAAATTTCGTGGTTCAACCTCTACATATGAATTAGATTTCCAGAATACGTCTTTTACCTCTACAACATGCGAATTCGAGTCTCCCATGCATCCTTTCTTTCACAAAAACTAGTCATAATCAACCCTAGACTAATATCATTGAAGCATTAACTAAAATAGAGCAAGATAGATACTTGCTTGGGAATTCTTGGTTCAGATTTGTGGAAAAGATTGGTGTGGTTGTGATCCTCGTGGCACGATCTACAATATGGTGGTGACGGCGGTGCAAACAGTGGAGTTCTTGGACTAGAACTCTTTGGAAAACTTTTCCTCTTCCTCTCCAATGGCCGTCTTTGGTTATTGGTTATTCTAACCCTAGAAGACAACTCCTACCATCTGATATAACCTTAGAAAATTCGCGGGTTCCCATGACCAAAAATAGAAAATGTCTAAAACGCCATCCTGGGATGTTAATTAGGCCTAAAAACTCCTCAAGGCCCAAACTAAATCCCCGGGTACATTATTTTGACTATCTTGACCTTTCCGGACACTTTTACGTACTCAAAAATGACCATATGTGTGACTTATAATTTATTTACTTTTACTAATTCAAATTTAATCTCGACACGACACAGGCGCGTCCCGATAAATTCCCAAAATTATCATATTAGATTCTCGTGATAATTTTTACTAAATTCAATTACACATCTTACTTTACCCATAAAGTAACTTACCACAATATTCCAATAATTACTAACTCTCATCACGCTAGTAAGTATTTAAATGATTTCCAGATTAATATTAAATTAATATCTCTAATTAAATTTAATAAATCCCAAAATTAAAAGTCGTAAAAATACGGGGTATTACACTGTCCAGAGCACGTGACATGTGGATAAGCTTGACCAGTGAGGAATCATTCTAGAATATGGATAGCTGCCAAGTGATTGAGATGGGTGTCGTAGCCTATTTGACCCAGACAATGGTTGATGCTTAATTGCATACCTTTTTTACCTAGGCAACGGCTGGTGCTTAATTATATTGGGGTCGGGGTCCACGACTGGTTTGAACCTAGGCAACAACCAATGCATGAAGGGGTGTCGCAGCCTGTTTGAGCCCAAACAGTGGCTGATTCTGACCATGGTTTGGTATATCTGTTAAGTTGTCTATCCATGGCCTGTCTGTGCCCAGGAAGCAGCCTGTAATTGATGACATGGAGGCCAGGTGATAATATTAGGCATATCAATAAGCCCCCAAACCCTAGTTCTAGGGGTGTTCGCGGTCCGGTCCGGTTCGATTTTGAGTTTTTTTTTTTGGATTGGACCGACTTAGTCGGTCCTCTAAAAAATGGACCAAGACCGGACCGATAATATCGATTAACCGACCCTAGTCGGTTTGGTTTTATATAGGGTCGGTCCGGTCTAACCCATCGGTCCTCACATGAATGATTTACATCATTTATAATAATAAAAATATACCCGACTCTATTTTTTTCCAAACATTAAAAACTAAAAACTTTTAAGATTTGCAATTGAAACAAACCTAGTATTGATTTAAACTATAATTTAAACTAATAAAATATTAAAATATATATTCTCACTACTTATTTATATTATATATATACATATATACGCAAAAATATATTATTTTATATAAAGTCGGTCCGGGTCGGTCCTAACAGGGTTTTTTGAAACTGTAAACCATGGACCGGACCGACTAGGTCGGTCTGCCAAAATAATAAACCGAGACCGCACCGATTAAGAAAAAAGACCGAAAAAAATGAGTTGATTCGGCTCGGTTCGGTTCGGTCCGTCGGTGCAGTCGATTTTTTGAACACCCCTACCTAGTGCAAAGAGGTGGCGAGTTGATGATGCGGTTGTATTGTACGACCTTGCTTCAGCTATCACGTATATTCTGACATTGTCTTGGTATCATTGTTCATGGTTTTATAAGTTGCCTAATAGTGTTGCGACCCAATGCTGCGGCCAATGACTTGTGACGCTTCAACTTCCAGCGCCCTCTTATATAAATGGCCGCAAATCGTGGCCTTCATTACGTTTTGCATTTTTTTGAGAGTAAATCGAAAGCGATACTCTGTCTCTTTTACCTTTGAGTTTTTCGGTGAGTTTCTAGTGGTGGTTCAAGGCGGAGCTAAGGCAGTTATTGGTGGTTGTTCTCTATAGGTTTCATATTTTTCCAGGTGATAATCATTTTTGGCCTTTCATTCCTCCAAAATTTATTTTGTGTTTCTTGTAAACTATACTGTAAATCCCTCTTTTTCTGAATTCTTAATTTCATAATAAAAAACCATGCTGCTTTCTCACATTGTTGTAAGAATACAAAGGAGTTGGACTAAAAATGCTTACAGCAAATTCTTGATTTTTATATTTCGAACCCTTGCATATGCTAGGACTAGAACACTTATAATATGCTGCTTCGCGTACATCCTCTGCTAGTAATTGGGTTTGTATGGATTTGGGAGTTGATATGGGTTAGGATGGGTTTAGGCCAGATTCTTTATGGAGACTGGGGGTTTCTAGATACTTCTGGGTTAAATAATCACTTAGGCCCTATTTTGGATTTTGTTTTTGGCCAAGAACACCAAGAACATGTTCTTGGTGTTCTTGGCACAAACCATAGGGATTTAGTTTTAGATCTTTCCAAATTAACAATTCGAACATCTTACCTATCTTGTTCCATGGTCGCGGCCTGATAGTGGATCAACACTAGCTGTTGCCTCCAAGTTTCCTTTGGCTGCAGTCTTTAGAGTAGACAATCTGCGTCTTTGAGATTAAATATCAATATGTTTTCTTATTGTATAGCTGCGACATTCACTCAGTCCTTGTCAAAACACCCCCATGGCCATAGTTTTTAGTTTTTGGACTGATTAGTTATTTCCTTAAATTTCCCTTTGTTAGATCTTTTTTTATGTTTGCATCTTCCAGATTGACTACAGCCTTTACTTTTCCTTTGAATGAAAAAATTTGACTTTGAATTTTTCTGCATCCTATTATTATATTATTGTTATCTTTGCGACCTCCAAGAGGCTTCTTTGATCGTAGTGGCTGTGACACCTAACTACAGAGTCCTTATTTTCAGGTCTTACTGCGACCCTATGAGTTAGAACCCTTCAGATTTCCTGAACGACTTCTGGAAGACTCATTTTGGCATTCCTCCTCCTATGATTCCCTCTATAAATCCTTTGCAGGCTATTGGTCCATGTTTGCTTAAAGATTTCCCCAATTGCATCACCATTGATTCTGACTCTATGAACTCGTTTAACCGTAGGTATAGTAGTGGGGATACAAACGTTATGGAGGAGGATACAAACTCCATAAGCAATCCTCATGCTAAAGGGGTAACCTTAGCAGTTGTCCCACCACATACCAGAAATACTCCAATTGAATCCTTCAGCTAAGATAAGGATAAAGATCCCTCGGCCCTAGAATACAAGTGTATTGTGGATGAGGATTGGATCATCCAGGTTGTTGTGGTGTTTGAATTTCCTCAGTCTTCAATCTTCACACTCCCATATGTGGAACAAAAGTCATGTTCCGCAGTACCCAATGAGGTGATTTGTTTTCCTCTGCATGCCTTCCTCCTAGGGTTGCGGCTACTAATTCCTAGCCCAGTTATGAGAATTTTTAGTGAAATTAATTTGGCCCCAACCTAGTTAGATCCAAATGGATGGAGGGTCATTCTTACTGCCTTGGTGCTTTGGCAGAAGAAATTTGGTAGGGACATTACTCCCATAGAGTTCTTCCACTTTTACAGGCCAAAGGATAACTCCGTGCACCTTCCGTGGTATTACTATTTTGCTCTGCGGAATAATAAAGAGTATTTGTATATTGAGAGGCCTTCTAGTGTTAAAAAATGGAAGGGCAAATTTGTCTATGTCTCTGGGGAGAGTTGGGAAATCCATCCCCAAGAGGGTGAGAGAGAGAGAGAACGTATAGGATGCTGCGAACATGGGGGCCTCCTAATAAAAAAGGTGATTTATTTTGCTGGTCCAACTTTTTAACCTTTGCAAACTTTATTTTATCTTCCACGGCTTATACTGACCTTAACACTTGTTTGCAGTTCTTAACAATCTAGGGCTCAACAGCTAAACCAAAAAGAGAGTTGAGGACACAACAGGCTTCAATAATAAAGTGAAAAAATTTAGTAAGCTGGTCACTTCTGCGTCAATTTAGGACCAAGATTATTTTACGAGTAAGCAAGTATCAAAGAAGATGATTGCGGAAGGTAATTCTATATCTTGGGTGGAATATATTATTTATGTGTGACACCTAATTAAATACCGGGTAGCTACTCCTTTATTAAATTAATTCAAAATGTCAAGTTGGTCCAGTTAATAGCATCACTGTCGAACACATTTTAATGATTACTAACCACCTAGTATTTAAAAAGTAAGTGCCAAATTTTAAATTAAGTCTGATTAACATGCAACAAGCGTAATAAAGAATAATAAAACCATTCACCATAATGAAGTAAATAGAATAACCATCACATAACGTAAATAAAGTCTGGAGGAAAAACTCCTCACTACAATCCCACAACTGAAATAAGTAAACGAATACTAAAACAATACATGCCAAAGTCTGAAAACTGTAATGGAAATGTAACTCTAATAGAAATGGGCAACATGCCCTACAACTGATAGATAATGAATCTGGAATCCAAGTGATAGAGGCGTCTACAAGCAAATCCCTGTAGCTTCCACAAACAGCTACAGCTCGTCACTAGAATGAGTGTCCTATGCATGGTGTCCCTATGGCTGGGCATCTAAAATGGTTTTACAAGAAAAGTAGATTTGAAAGAAAACGGGTCAGAGCCCGAATGTGGAGATATTTTAAAAACCTGCAAGTGCTTTAAAAACATTTAAAACATTAAAGGCAAAGTGCATGTTAGGACGTGCACTCACATGATATTCTCACCTCTCGTTTAACTGTGCACTCCTAACGTAAGTACCCATCTACAACGACACAAACCACTAGCTAAGTGCCATCATATCTAGCTAGACTGTCATAGGTCCTACCCTTATTACTCAGTTCTATTAACATTATAACGCTCGTAATTAAATAGGGGTTTAACGTAAACTCAGATGCTCAATATGCAATATATTTCACTATCAGCTAACTCGTTATGTTTCTCAAAACAATACCGTAATTATATTCACAACATTAACATGAAGGTTCCCATTAATTAAGTGTATATTATTCACGTCATAAATATACAATACAAGCACCCCGAGAACTAATATGTGGTGCACACATACTCTGCTATCCATCCCGGTACATCACGTACATAAGGATTACGTATTCCGAATCTCTCAGGAATAGTTCACGAATAACAACATCACAAATAATGGAGGCGAACACAGTCACATCACATGGGTCACGCACATACCTACGCTCCCACGATCAGCGGACTTATTAATATCCCAATAAGTCTTTCTATGACCTATGTTCATCAAGGTAAGCAGTTTAAATCCGGGCAACACAAGGATTAGAGGGCCCTAAGCGAACGAAAACCTCCCGTGATAGCAAGTATGGTAGGTATGTCATACACACAATTCATATACCAATACTAAGTAAACACGCATCTTAGTAATCAACGTAGTTTAATCGTAGTACGTGTCGCATTCTCGTACTAACTTATAATTATCACAATTAATACGATTCCGGTTTATAATCATACGCGCCATAATTTATTCTCACTTCGTAGTAGACACTCACGTCTCAACCCAAACCGTCCATTTAATTTAACTCACTTGTATATAATTTCCTTCTCATAATTACCCAAATGTCCCAAATATATCATTACATCATCATCGGAAATGTTATCTATCTCCTCGAACGAGTTTACGGGACTCCAAAAATCAAAACAGTCTAAAAAGGCCCAGGCTGCCAACTCGTTAGAAGTCTCATTCGAACGAGACTGTTCGAACGAGATTCCTCTGTCAGCTCGTTAGAAGTCTCGTTCGAACGAGACTGTTCGAACGAGATCCAGTTCGTTCGAACGAACTGTACCTTCTAACGATATCTCGTTCGAACGAGATTATCGAACGAAACTGCCCCTCGTTAGAAGCGACTGGTCAACTCGTTAGAAGCTCGTTCGAACGAGCTCATTCGAACGACCTGGGTTGGTTTCTAACGAGCTACCAGTTGCGAGCCCAGAAATTCCAAAATCGTTTTTCACCCAATTTCTACTCCTCAAATCTCCTCTAAACTTCGTCCCAACTATGTTTTAAGGTCTCTAATCAATCCTAAACATATATAGTCACATCCTAACATGTTTTAAGGAATTAATTCGTCCTAAACATCATTAAATCACAAATCTCTACACTTTCCCCCAATTTCTCAAGAACATGAACCCTAAAATTAGTAATCATCAGTTTGTCCATTCTAGATCCGTTTTTATTACATCCAACATACATTAATACCAGAATAATCATCTCTATGTGATTCTACATGCAATTTTGTCCTCAATATTCAAGTTATAAGTCCAATCAACATGGGTTTTCATTTATCTTCCAAGAACAATTATCAATTCTCAAATTCTCTAACATGGAAGGAACATTCTCTGAATTTAAAAGTAATTAAACCACTTGCCTCTATTGTCTCTGAATTTGGTGTTGATTTGGTAAGGATTTCTGCAGAATTTCCTCTCTCTCTCTCTTTCTCCAAGCTTCTTCTCCAAAGGTGGCTAGGGTGGCTAGGGTTTGCTTTTGGGAAGGTATTAGAAAACCTAATTCTAATAACCTACGTAGCTTGTTGGGTTAATATGGGTTGGTTAGTGGCTTAGTGGGTCAATTCCCAATCAGATTAAAACTCCCAATTTTCGTCACTTTTAATTCTCCAAAAATACAAAATTACAAAAATGCCCTTTATGTTGCCGGTATGGCCTAAAAATACCCCGGGACCCAAACTAAACCCCCGGCTAGTGTTTTCTGACTATCTTGACCCTTCCGGACGCGTTGGTGCACTCAAAACGACCATACGGTTTATAGAATTTAAATTCACTTTTATAATTAAAATAATACACCATGACGCGGCGGTCACACGCGTCTCAACAAAATTCCTAAAATGCCGTATATTAATCTCACGACAAATTTTTCATAATTCAATATTCATATAAAACATGTATGCACATAATCAAATACCAACTCGCATCTCGTTAGTATTTTTAACCCGGATTAATTTCCAATTAATACGCATTTAATTAATTAATCCCAAAAATAAATATAGCCAAAAGTACGGGGTATTACATTATGATGACGTGACCAATATATAAAATGTTGCAACTTCTGTTCTAAACTTGTTTGATTGTTTTCAGGGGTAGCGATTGACCATGAGCTTTTGTCTGCCCAACTCGCTGAAATGGATGAGGACTGATATGGAATAAATATTTAATATTTATCCCCTTAATTATGATCTTTATATGATCTCGTGTATCATAATTAACTTTGATTTATCTCATATTTATGCTACTAACCCTCCTTTGTTAGTGTATCGTATTTTGTGTATCTCTCATGCATTTTGCACGTATTTCATGCAAGTTAGTGCGAGAGAATTTTCTAGCCTTAGTCTGGAGGTAGGGCCAATTGGAAAGTTGAAGAGCTTAAAGTCACAAGAATACTGAAAAAAATGGTACCTCAATCCGAGCTACCGTGAAGGCGTTATGTGAATTTGAAGTCAAAAATCCAAGAAAAACAACGCAGTCAAGGTCACCCAAATCGCATACCAAATCGGTTCGAAAGAAAACTGAATCGCCCAGAACCGGTTCAAATGACCTGAATGCAAAAGTAAGATTTTTCATATTTTTAATTAGATTTTGAGTTAGTTTAAAGTACTTGGCAAAAATGACCCACCGGGTTCATAATTATACATACTTAACTTTAGTTTAACCTAGTTTTTAGAGACATTTTGGAGGCAAGAAACCATAGAGCAAAGTTCTTCAATAATTCACCATATTCTTCCTTATTTTGTGTGGATTTCATCAAGACAAGTATTTTTCTCTTATTGATTTCAAGTCTTCTCATTTTTTAGTTTATTACTGTTCACTTTCTTGCTGGAGATAGTTTCTACATGTTTGATTGAAATTTTTACGTAACAATGATTCCATGAAACATAGATATCATGTTTAAGTGTAGTTACACCATGTCAGGCTAGATTTATAAAGGGTTGGGATACTTGAACCCAACCTAGGTATTACGGATGGATATAAAATTGAATAGAATTTAATGATTAATTTCGAGGTTTGGAATCTTGTTGGGAAAATTATTGTAGGTCTTTTAATTCCATTTGCCCTAGGTAACCGGAATGTTTAAGAATATAATATGTGTTTCGATAATTTATCATTCACATTAAATATATTTTTGATTTGATATTGTAAGGAGTAAAATCCGCATATGTCCAATTCTTAGATAATATTTAATGTTTTTTTAATTATTAATTAAGTTTTTGAAAGTTTTATATCCAACGTAATTACCGGAAGTTCGAGGAAGTGTTCTCCAATCCCATTTTAGTTGTTCCTGCATGCATAGTTAGTTTACTTTCATTAATCAATTTATCATTAGTTGATAGAATTTTCCTCAACAATCATCTTTTCATTTTTTTGTAGAGTCAAACGTAAGATTTTTTTCATCTTTCCTATATGTCGTCATGTCTTACGTCTTATTCCTTGTGTTCGATACCCGATTTGTTCGGATTATTACTTATGCGATCGACTCACACTTGGGCCGATATAAGCACTTATTAAAGACACATATAAAGTTACGTCAAGTTTTTGGCGTCATTGTCGGGGACTAGGTAGACTTTTAGGTTTGGTCGATTTAATCCAAAATTTGACTCTAATTCTTAAAAAGCCAAAAAACAAAATCAAAAAAATTCAGAAAAATAAAAGCATAAAAAATATGGCATATCTCAAATCCTTACATGCAAAATCCTCAATCCACTCCTACCCGCACTCACAAAAATCCTATAGTAGAGTACAACCCCAATAGTCTACACACACCCAACGTTCCTCAATTTTGGGTTCCACCTCCTACACCCCCAACTCCATAACGAGTCACACTTCTAGGATGTTGAGTGAGGGTATAGAGTCAATTAGAGGGAAATCCATGTCGAAAAATGCTAGTTTTGGTACGGGTGAGTGTGAGTTTCCGTATCATCCCATAAGAGACCTCTTATATCCCGAGTGAAACGTCGCTCTAGGATGCATTCTACTTTCGTACAATGTGGGAAAATTTCATTTTCGAAATGGGTTGATCCAGGTTCTTCCCACATTCCATGGTATGGATTCGAAAAAACTATACCTCCTTATCCGTGAGTTCTAAGAGGCATGCAAAACTTTTAACAATCAGACGTGCACTCAATACGTCATTCGCCTCAAAATTTTTCCTTTTTCTTTGAAGGATAAAGCCAAGACCTGGCTATAGTCTTTATCAACGAACTCAATTAGATCATGGAGGGATATGAAAGCGAAATTTCTTTTGATATTATTCCCCCAACATCGAACAAATTCCATTAAAATTGAATTTCAAACATTTAAACAACAAGAAAACAAGCCATTTGATCAATGTTGGGAGCGCTTCAACGAGTTAGTCAACACATGCTCCCACCATGGTTTTGAGAAGTATCGTCTTATCTCTTTCTTCCATCACAAGATAAATATATGTTCTAAATAGATCGTTGAGACAATGTGTGATGGAGAATTTTTTGGGTTAGATGCTAACAATTCAGAGGCCCATCTTAAGTATGTCGTCGAGACTACTCAAGCGTGGGATACATTCGATCCTAATTCCCAAACCCAGACTCGACAAACATCCACAGCTCCTTCTGCATGTGGAATCTATTATTTGGACAAATAAGTCGAGTTTTAACTTCGAATAAGACAACTTGAGAAAAAAGTGGAAGACGTCATCAAAACACGGGCAGGAGAAATACCTGGATCCACTTGAGCAATCAGAGAGAGGGTGTTTGAAATTTGTGAGGCGGGACATTCAACAGAGGAATGACCGACGATACTAGCCTACAAAGTCATGCTTCAAGAGAAATTGGAAGCGGTGGGAGACTTTAAGGATAATTTGAATTCCCCTCACAAAAATTCCTACAACCCTTAATGGAGGATCCATCCCAGTTTTAATTATTAGCAACCACACGCTGCAATGAATCCTAAGTAACAAGTTGTCCCACCTCCACCACCACCTCCGCATTTCCAACAAGCCCCATATATGCAAGCACGACCTCCAGCACCATATATCACCCTACCGTGACAAAATCTAGAGGATACTTTGAACCAATTTATGCAATCTCAATCGACAACAAATGCTAAAAATATTCGAATGTTTGTCTAAATCAATGCGGATATTTCCAAATTTCAAGCTTCCTTAAGTATCCAAGGGAAGGGAAAGATTATAGCCCAAGGTCAAAGATCTCCCCAAGGTCAAAACTGTGTTAGATCTACTTCCAACGTAAATCAAGAGCAATGTAGTGCAGTTAGCACTCTACGTAGTGGGAAAGTCTTTGACTTGTCACCTCCCCCACACGATGAGCAGAATGACAAGGATATTTCACCCATCATGAAAGAAGCCGAAGATGTACCCTTGAGAAAGAGTGGTAATGACAACACAGTCGGGCCCGAGGTGGTTGTAAAACCTCCCATGGTTTCTCCATACCCTCAACGGTTAGTATCCCACTCCAAAGACACCTCATGTGATGATGTTTTAGACGTTCTTAAGCAAGTAAAGATTAATTTACCTTTTCACGAGAGCATAAAGCAAATTACCTCATATATTAAGGGTCTTAAAGACTTACTCATGGTGAAACATAGGCTAAAGGTAAAGAAAATGTGTTTTTAACATAAAACGTCAGTTCAGTACTGTTGAGCGACCTTCCACCAAAATTTAAAGATTTGGGTGCACCGACCCTGTCGTGCATTATTGGGAAAAATCTAATTGAGAGAGTGCTAATAGATTTAGGGGAGAGTATTAACATTATCCCTTATTCCTTCTATAAGAAATTAGATTTGGGGGACCTTAAGCCCAAAAAGATGACGCTCCAACTCGCGGATCATTCTGTGAAGATACCTCGGGGGGTCGTTGAGGACGTGATCGTCCAAGTTGACACTTTCTACTTCCTAGTGGATTTTGTCATTTGGGATGAGGAGCCCTACGCTTTACCTAGTAATCATGTTTCCGTGATCATTGGCCGCCCATTCTTACCTACGACTAATGCACTTATTTATACACGCAATGGAAAACTGCAATTCACGTTCAAAAACATGACTCTCGAAACAAATATCTTCAATATCACCAAGACCGAGGGTGATGAGGGTGAATTATGAGAGACGTATCTTATGGAAGAGACATTACACTAGAGTAATCACACGAGAGAGCCATTAGGGGTATGCCTTGTTACATAAAGTGAGAGAGATAACCGAACATTAATCGAGAGGTGGGGGAGGTATGTTTAGTGACTTCTATTGAGAGCGAGAGTGAGCGCCTAGGCATGATCAGGAAAGAGATTTTAGATGAGAGTGTGATAGAGTATTCTGAGGATGAGAAAGAAAGGGAGTTAAGAGACATGAGCCTAGAAAATTTTAAGAAAGAATTTGGACCGGTGGATGAGAGCCTCACTGTCGAAGTCTAATCTCTATTGGACTCATTTAGTAGAAGAGAGGGAATTGAAAGACATGAGAGATGAATTCCTTCTTTGTGACCATTCAACCATGCCACTTGAATCCTCGGATGAAATATAGGAGATGTCTCGAGTCTCGGGTGATTTAGAGCTCGACCCATGCATTATAGAAGTTAAGGGAGATCTAGGTTTATCATGTCCTTCCAATTTTCACCGAGATGTTCTCTTTAAGTCTAAAAAATATGTTGCTATTGGATTGGGCACGATGAGGATCTCACTCACTTCAGTCATCACGAGCCTCAAGGTGTCGCCCTGGTTTATGGGGCTGGTCCCAACTTGTTTCGACTATTAGATTATGATGTGAATAAGAGAGAGACGAGGAGTGTATCGGACCCCGTACATGGGGTCGGATGAGTTTTAAGAGGGAGAGAGAGATGTCGTCACACCCCCGACGTGTTTAGGGTGAATATGTGTTGTATATTAGTGATTTTAATTAGTTTTAGGGTTGTTTAGTGGTTTATATAGGTTCCGAGTTAGGAAGGTTTTGAGTACTATGGGGGTTTTCATACACGGGAGCGCGCACACACATTTCAAGAGTGAGGTTACGGTATCTTGGGGTCCCGAAGAGTTTAAGGAGTCTTAAGATGAATTAGAGAATGAGTGTTGGAACACTTAAAAATGAAAAACTAGGGAAATTTTGGGTTTGATGTAGAACAGGTTGGTTGAACCGCACGTCAAACCGGTTTGCATGTGAACTAGTTCGGATGGCCTAATGCCAGATTCTCCCCCTATTGTGTTTTTCCACCAAATTTCTTCACTCTTTTTCCCTGTTCACATGTGATCTTACACCACCCGCCCCTCACATTAGCTCATGTGTTTGTGATGTGTTGTTGCTCCTTCTTTAGGTAGTTCTTTTATGCTTTATCATTTCATTATTGTCGGAACTATGCAAGTGCTCCACCTTTCCTTCTTGTACATATGTTGTGGTTTTAATGAAAAAAATTTCATTTTAATAATTTGTTTGTTTTATTTGTCACACTTATTATTTTTTCTTATTTAGCTTTTAATCATTTTAATTGAGGACAATGCAAAAGTTGCAGCGCGGGGGGGGGGGGGGGTGACAAGTGCGTATTTTTAAAACACCTCACAAATTTTTTAAAAATGCCAAAACAAAATTTGAAAAAAGTCAAAAGTATTTTTCTTTAAAATAAATAAAAATTGGAATTTAAACTTTTCAAAAATATCACTAAAATTTTGTTTGAAGTCTCAATTTGTACCAAAGATGAAAATTGAGCGAAAATTTGATGACTTAACGAATAAGTGTGGAGATTATTATCCTGGTGAGATTTTGAGCCTTTCATTTCTGTGAGACATTCGATTCAGTGTTTATATAACTTGTTGAAGATCTCTATTTCTTTGTTTTGATCGGTTAAGTGAAACGAGTGGAATGTTGTCTTGAAAAATGCGCTATAGATCTCTCTAAATTAAATTATTCTCAAGACGCACATGGTAAAATAATGAGTAATTTCGATAATGAAGTAAGGCTCTCGTTTGTTTATCCAAAAAAATAGCCATAAAAAGTTGTGAAAAATTATCCTTTTGCAAGCCATTTTGAGCCGAATAGATTTTTCTATTTTCGTTTGATAGCCCGAAAAACCTATCAGCCCGGAATTGTTAAAATCAAAATGGCAAAATTAAGTCCAACAAGTGCACAAAAATGGTCAAGAAAAATAGAATAATGCTCAACAAAAATAGCAAGAAAAGAAAATTGTGAAAAATAAAAAAAATGGAAAAAGAAGATAAAAAAATAGCAAAATCCCGAAAAAGCACTAACGGACATCATAAGAATATTTTTCAATTCCGAAATGCCCAACCATTCCCACTTTTTACCCAATACACCTTAAACTCAAAAAAGTCCTATCTGAATCCGAATAAGGAAATTAATTATCGCGTGGAGAGATAAAATATGAAAAGATAACAAGAGAGATTAATTGGTTTGAATAAGAGGCAATGTTTCCCATTTTCCAATGACTGTATTCTGATGAAGAGATCTTTTCACCATAAAAATTTCGTCTGAAAATTTTGTGTGCGTGAATTCCTATTCCATTATATTGACTCTTATAAATCACATACACCGAAAGAAATAACCACATTCCAAGTGATTCGTTTGTGAGATTATCCCGTGAAAATTGAATCAAAACGAAATTTTAAAAAGTAACGTAATGATCAATCGATGGAAGTTAGTGGTTTAAATTTTGGCTTTGCACACACACACACACAACGAATTGAGACTATTGAATATGAATTTATGGTGACTATTTTTGGGGAATTTAAGTCGTACAATTTTAAGTATTTTTATTTTTCTTTGAGCCGAAATTGAATTTTGTGGGAATATTCACTGCAAACCCTCACGTGATACCACTCGTCCTACTAGGGTAACCTAGGGGTTTAACGACTTATTGCATATGCTAAATGCAATCGCTTGCTCGCAAAAAAGTTAATTTATCCCTGTAAAGTTTTTGAAGGGTATTTAACTCATACTCTTATTCTTTTACATTTCATGGGATGCGCAACATTCTTAGTTAGGTTGATTTGATAAGGCATAAATATTTCATATTTATTCCCTTAATTTCGGTCTTTTTATGATCCCATGCAATGTAATTAACTTGGATTTATCTCATTTTTATGCTACTAACCTTATTAATCGAGTGTATCTCTCATGTGTTTTATAGGTATTTCATGCTTGTTAGTGCGAGAGAGAACTCGAAACAGTGAAAGAAACCATGAAACGGGGAGTTGAAGGGAATTTTTGTAATTTTTCAGCCTTAGTCTGGAGGTGGGGCCAACTGGAAAGTTGAAGAGATTGAAGTCACAAGAACAATGGAAAAAACAACACCTCAATCCGAGCTACGGTGAGGGAGTTATGTGAATTTGAAGTTAGAAATCCAAGGAAAAAGATGCAGTCAATGTCACCCAAACCGCATACTAAACCGGTTCGCCCAGAACCGGTTCAGTTGACCTGAACGCGAAAGTGCGGTTTTTCATATTTTTAACTAGAGTTTGAGTTAGTTTAAATGACTTGGCAAAAATGACCATGGGGAGTTAGTTCATAATTAGACATACTTTAACTTTAGTTTAACCTAGTTTTTAGAGACATCTTGGAGGCAAGAAACCTTAGACCAAAGATCTTCAATAATTCACCATCTTCTTCCTTATTGTATGTGGATTTCATCAATACAAGTATTTTTCTCTAATTTCTTTCAAGTTTGCTCATCTTTCTAGTTTATGATTGTTCACTTTCAAACTGGAGATCTTTTCTACATGCTTGATATCAATTTTTAGTAACAATGATTTCGTGCAACATACATATTATGTTTAAGTGTAGTTATACCATGTCAGGTTAGATTTATAGAGGGTTGGGCTACATGAACCCAACCTAGGTATTACGGACGGATATAAAATTGAATAGAATTTAATGATTAATTTAGAGGTTGAAAATCTTGTTGGGGCAATTATTGTAGGTCTTTTAATTCCGTTTTCCCTAGGTAATCGGAATGTTTATGAATATAATATGATAATTTGTCATTCAAATTAAATATGTTTTTGATTTGATACTGTGAGGAGTAAAATCCACATATGTCCAATGCTTAAATAATATGTATTATTTCTTTGAATTATTAATTAAATTGTTGAAATTTTATATCTAACGTAATTACCGGAAGTTCAGGGAAGTGTACTCCAATCCCATTTTTCTCATATAGTTAAAAATCAAAGTAGTTGTTCCCCCATGCATAGTAGTTTACTTTCATTAATTAATTTATCATTAGTTGATAGAATTTTTCCAAACAATCATCTTTTCATTCTTTTCTAGAGTCAAACTTAAGATTTTTTCATCTTTCCTATTCGTCGTCACGTTTTACGACCTATTTCCTGTGTTTCATACCTGACTTGCTTGGATTATTACTTAAGCGACTGGTTTAAACTTGAGTCGATATAAGCACGCATTAGAGACACACATAAAGTCATGTCAAGAACACAGTTTTCCTCAATCAGGACCTTAAGAAGAAGGGAAAGAAGATTAAAAGAGAACCTAAGGAGACAGCTCCTAGAGCTGAACCGACTGCTTCCAGGGTTGAAGAGGTCAATCCAGCTGAGAGGGATGCAACCAATACTGAAAATGCCATGACCCAGGATAAGGAGGATAGTAACACCAATGTTGGCGATGACATAGCTCCTCAACTAGCTGCGACAGGTCTAATTTCCTCTGAGGACTTCTAAGGTGGGAACAACCCTATACATGTTTCCCATTAGGTCTCTCCTCCTCCTCCTCCATGAAATACTGTGGAGATCAATGCCAACTTTCCCACACCTCAAAGTAGGGCAAAAGTGGGGCCTGATGGTCGTCAGCGGCCTGAATTAAGGTAACCTAATCCCAATTCCTCTTGGGACACAACTGCTAGTGCAATTAGCAGAATGAGGAAAGTGGCAGCCAATATTGATCTTGATTGCCAAGTAGAAGAAGATCACGAGGACTTGGGAGAATATGATTTTCATAGTCTATTGTGGGTATGTGTTTCATCTTTTTATTTTATGCTCAATTATTTCTTTATACTAACCTTCCTTTTAAATTTTGGCTGCAAATGTTGTTATATATCAGAGGGCTAAATATGAAGGCATATTTAAGCTGTATCGGGTTGCGGAGTCAGTTCATAAGATCAATTTGGAGACTGCATGGACCACATCATTTGAAGCTGGAAAATAGTCTTCAGTCCTGGCACTCCAATTGGAGAAATTGGATTTGGAGGTTTCTACCAAAGTAAAGGAGGAGGTTGAATAAAATTTCACCAAGGCCGCGAAATCCATTACTATTGATGAGGCTAAGGCAAAAGAGGCTGCCTGGAAAACCTCATCCTTTGAATAAAAGTTTAACCTTATCAAAAGGACCTTGATCATGTTGCAACTCTAAAACAGAGAGATGAGGATCACGTTATGGAATTAAAACAAGTTGCGGATGATGCTCTGGTAGTTTACAAAAAATCAAACGAGTTCTATCTGACCAATAATATGACCTACTTCCACGGTGATAACGATGACTTTTTGTGTATGTCGTTGTTGAAAGCCAAGTTAGTCAAAACCTCAAATACCTATAAAATATAACAATCTAAAGTGGAGAGGTAAGTAAGGGTATCAATCCACTACTGTAGTAGATGTAGTGGATCCCCGAATTGTAAACTCTTTTAAATTATATTTTCTTTTCTTGTTAATGAGACGCGGAAGCGTAAAATGTGATGGTTCAACTTAAACACACAAGTCTTAATAGCACTTAAATCAGGTTAATTCATCCAATAGAATTTGCCTAAGTCATATTTTTATTTAAACTAAATTAGGCCAAACCAATTTTAATAATTAAATTAAGTGTCTTGAATTAATTAACTACACATAACCTAAATTAAACACGTAGAGATTAAATTAAACCAATTTTTATCTTTTTACCTAAGCAGGTGTTCTAGGTGATTTTGCAAAAGATAAAATAAACAATTAATCCACTACGCCGCGATGTACGAGGAAAAACCCAAGACGGGAAACAACCTCGGACGGCCCTAGCCACAAATCCACTAGATACAAATTTACAAATACAAGACATAAAGGCTTACAACACACGACTCGATCTCTCTCAAGCCCCGACGCTTCTTCTTGTAGATACCTCTTCCTAGAGGATAACCTTGGAACTCCACCATGGTCTCGGAATCCACCGATCGGACTTTATATGGTCACCATCACCTGATCAAGGAGCCTTTCTCCAAGTGGGCAATGTAGTAACAAAACTCTTCTCCTTTCTTTATGGGATGTAGAAGAAAACTTGAAACTTCTCTTTGAATAGAAGAGATGAAAATTGTGCCAAACTCCAAGCAAGATATATAAGTATGGGAACTTGGAAGAAACTAATTTGGGTGTAAACTAGAGTGGTATAAGTTTTTCTCTTTGATAAAAACACACTCAAAACAAGAACATTTTCCTTAAGCAATTTTGCTCTCAAAACTCTCTCTAAGAGATGAACTAGAATGGAAAAGTTAAGTTGGAAAATGTTATTCCCGCACATAATAAAGTCTGAAAAAGTTAGTTAAGAACCAAGTGGGGAAGTGGATGAAAAACTGTCAAAAACTGCCAAAAACTATTCCCGCCTGGCATTTCGTTCGAACGACATTTCGTTCGAACGAGACTTCTAACGAAGTTCCAGATTGAACTTGTTAGAAATATCGTTGGATATCTTGTTCGAACATAAGGTTCGTTCGAACGACATATCGAACGACATTTCAAAGGCCTATACTGGGAACTCGTTGGCAAATTCGTTCGAACGACATCTGGTTCGAACGAAAAACTTGTTCGAACGACATATCGAACGATCTTCCAGAAAGTTCATAAATTTTGATTTTAGCCCAGAAACTTTATATACTTTATTTTAAAGTTTGATAAAATCTTTCTGAAATTAAAACATCAGTTTTATATAAACCTAACACCCTATAAAACTTGTTCCAAGCTCCTATATATATATATAATATTGCATTCATACCTTGGGAGCATGGAACCATAGTTGATGACGTAGAAATGAGGCACGTAAACCGATATATTGATGAAGCTTTATACTCTTTGCCGCTACGTCTTCAACAAACACTTCATAGGCCTGAGAATATTACAATTAAATACAATCCTATGAATAAATGTTTTTGTCCGGAATTGAGCGAAAACTATATATGGACTCAATTGGAAATTTGTGTCCTTACAACTACCAAGGGGGTAAGCTAGAGACAAATTCAATTGTAATTCAATTTTTTATTTTCTTTTTGGGCTTTTTACTTTTTCTACTTTTTTTTAGCTTTTTCAAATATTAAAAAATATGGGTGAATTGATGATTTGAACTAAACTAAACTAAACTAAATGTGAGATAAAAACAACTAACTAGAAAATTACTAAAATGAATAATAAAGTCTAAACTAAAAATAAGAGATAAATGAGGTAAATAATTGTGAGAACAATCAAGGAATGGGATTACACTACAAATTTAAGTTATTCTAATTAATTAATTTAATTATTTGAATTCTTCTAAGTTAATATCAAAATTACAAACCAACTCTCGTTGCAAGTGTAATTATAATAATAATCTTTTAAAAGGTTAAGTTTAACACCCCACAACTCTAGAAAAATAGATCCACACTCCTTTTAATTAATCACCCGCTAGGATCGATCAATTAAAATTTATGTCAATCTTAGAAAATAAATTTAGAGTTAAAATTCAAGTAATAATACCCCACTTAAGAAACCCCTATCTCTAGTTCGAATCTAAAATGGGTATTATCACTAGAATTTCGATTTTCTCTCGAAAATCATTTACCCTCTCTCGAGGCGTAAATCTGAGGGTGAGGGATCAAAATTAACATTCAAATGGACTTTCCAAGTAATTAAACTAATTAAAATAAAATAACATCAAATAAAGGGTTTTACCCCACCCCTTGAAAGGGGATTTATCCTAACATGATATTAAGCATGAAAAATTAATAATGAAGGCTACTAAAATAAAATAGATGGGAATAGAACAAGCAAACCAAATCTCTTTGAGAAAGTTGAATTATACTGTTCCAAATTGAAGCATACAATCCCTCCAATTGAGCATCTAAATGATTTGAAATTAAATATTCACTCAATTAACTCTCTTACAATATTTAATCTCACAAATATCTAACAAAAAAATAAAAAGAATAAAATAAAACTATTTACAAATGGTATTTTTCTCTACAATTCTCACTCTAGAATTTTCCTATCTAAAAGCTCTGTTCTCATATGGGGTCTTCATCTTCATTTATAGTAGGCACATGGAGTATGGGGGATAAGGGGTATATTGGGTAAATGGCTAGGGGGTGCATGTGGATATGGTGTGAGGTGTGGGGATAAATGGGAATAAAAAATCTAATTTGTTACAAGGGAATTTTTGGGTATTGGATAAAATAGGTAGGTGGGGGGTATTTGGGTAAAAGTTTAAATTGGAAGTGCGGTAAAAGAGGTTTAATAGGCATGTGGGGTTTAATGAGTTTATTGTCTTTGGTTTTGGCTTTTATTTTTAGCTTATGCAGGTAGAAATCGTGGCTTTGGTTTGGGAATAAAGGTAAATGGGAAATGGGTCTTTGGTGGAGCAAGTGGCCAAGGTGGTTGAGATGGTTGATGCCGGGTTAGGAGGGAGTAGACCACGGGGTTGGGGCAGCCGATTTTTGGATCAGTCGGATGGAGATAGGGATGACGCCGACGGGTTGGAGCTTAACGCCGGAGGCAGGGGTTGAACTGGTCGGAACCGAGAGGAGGTGATAGAGAGAGGGGCTCCGCGACTTTGGCAGGAGGTAGGATGTTTGGAGGGGCGAGGTGGTGTGGTTTGGGGCAGAGGTAGGGGTTGAACACCGGCGGAGGTTGGGTATGGGTTTTGCGGCAGCTGGCCGGAGATGTCGCCGGGGCAGGGGCGCTGGTGGGCGCGGGTTAAGGGGTGGTAGGTGTCAACCGGGTTTGGAAGATTAGAGAATGTGGAGAGAGAGAGAGATTGTTTATGGCTTATGGAGTTTGGAAAGAGGAGAGAGTGAATGTTGGGGAAGAAGATGGGATGGGTTGTGATAAGGTGTAGTGGAGGTGTAGGGGGATAAGGGTGAGGCTTAAGGATTTGTTGGTGTGTATGTGAATGTGTATGGGATTTGTGTGTGTGTGTCATTTGTACACCTAAAAAAAAAAAAAAACTAAAATTAACTAAAAAAATAAAATAAAACTAATAAAATTAAAAATTAAATTTCTATTCTAAAAATTAAATAAAGACTTAATAAACATAAAAATAAAAAGAAATGAAAAGAAAAATAAAAAAATGTAAATCTATTAAACTTAAAAACTAATGTCCTAATCAAATCTAATAAATCTAAAAAAATGAAACCCTAAAAAAACTAAATCTAATAAAATAAAACTAATAACTAGTAACTAAAAATAAAATAAAATAAAAATACACTAAAAAAAATAAAATAGAAAAATAGATAATAGAACCTAAAAAATAAAATAAATCTAAAATAAATCCTAAAAATAAAAAAATGACTCAAACTAAAAATCTAAAAAATATTAAAAAGATACAAACAAAACACACACGGGCTTGGGGTAGGTTTAGGCTCGGGTCAGGTTACTGGGTTGGGTATTTACTCCATTTTAACTGCAAATTGCCTAGAAATATAACTTTTGACACCGCAACTGCAATTAAGCCTGCATATTGAACAATTAAGCGTATAAGACCCAAATTGCCAAGAATTAGCAGCTAAAATACGTCTATTCGGGGTATAAAATATACAGTTTTGAGTGCTTATCACACGACCTCCAGGAATTTAGGCACAGGGTGGTGAAAAAATTCTCTAAATCAAGAGAGCAAATCATATCCTGAAAGCTAAGTGATGTTGAGCACGCTGAGTGCGTGGCAGACCTAAAGACTCTGACAGAAGAGAGGGCTAAGAAACAACAAGAAGATACGGTTACAACAGACAATGATGGAACTGAGACCACGGTAGACAATAAAGATGAGGATGAGGAAGATGATGTAGCCTCATAGCTGACCATGGTGGTCTTTGTAATCTTGTACTTTTTGATATTTTGATGTCTGAATTTTATACAGGGCTGCAACCATTTCTGCAAGGCTGCGGCCCATAATCACCATTTTGTAACTTCACCGGCTTTGAATAATTAACCTTCCTGCATACCCTTTTTTTCTCTTCATTTTGAGTACTTTGAATGCCTGAATGTCTTCTTTGCTTTTCTCTCTTTTGCAAGAACTTCTTTAGGATGTCTCTATTTTTTAGTAATAAGGTATGTAATTGGTGGCAGGCTGTAACTTCATGGATCTTAAAAACGATTATGGCCTAAGAGGATGCAGTGCTTAGCATTAGTTTTCTTTATAATGCTGCAAACTTTGATGAATGCCATATATATATAATCTTGAACTAGATGCATCCACATTTGTAAAGTTGCGGCCTCTTTCATTTGAACTGTACTACACTTGAATACTTGAATGTTTGAAAGTGAACTTCTTTGCGACTAAAATTGGCACGGGCCTTGCACTCTAATGTTGGGTTATAGCTGTATGGCTCCTTGTTGAAAATTGGTTGTGGCACCTCAACTTGCCCAATTTGAACCGATTAAAATTTTTTCTGCAGAACTGTTGAGTGAATTGAGGAATAACTTTCTTTGCTGCGGCCATTTAGGTATTTGGCTTCACTTATTTAATTGCCGCAACTTCTCTTTATCCAATGATGCTGGTTTGAATTTTTTTGAACTTTAGATGTTAGTTGCAGCTCATCATAGGTTGCGGCAATACCTTTAAACCTATCTTGTCCAAATGAAAACTTTCTTGCGGAAATACTGGAATGGAAAATTAAGTCCTTATCCCTTTTTTTATATTATTGTAGCACCTTCCTTATTTGTTATTTTTGCAGACTTTATTAGAGAGTATAGGAGTGATTTTTTTATAGTGGCCAATTGTGAATCATCTTCCATTGGACATCTGTCCTTGGCACAAGCTCCTTATCCATCTGTCGTTTTCTCTTTTCTTGAGGAACTATCAAGCCTCCCTAGTTTGGTTTTGTTATCAAGCCACCTAAATCTATAATCAGATATATATCAAGCCATCTCTGGCTAGGTAATTTGAGCCCCTACGGCTAAATGAAGCATCCCAAAGGCTAAGAATGGGCATTATAAGCCCCTGTGGCTAACTAAAGCATCATAAAAGTTGAAAACGGGCATTATAAGCCCCCGTGGCTAATTGAAGCATCATGAATCCTCAAATGCTTTTGTAAATGAGTGATATTATCTTTCGGGATAATTGCTCATTTAAGCTTATGTTTAAAATATGACTCGAATATTTTCCTGCAAAACCGCTTACAATTTCTAGACTCCCTGAAGAAACTATTTATATAGACAATCCTTGCTATTCAAAACTCCAGTACGATAGTGACGGAAGAAGCTTGAGAAGTAGCAGTAGCCCTGAAACTTCTACACTTAGACTTCCAGACTAATTAGGCTTTAAAATAAGCTTAAAAGACCTTAGAAATCATTGGGGTAGAAATTTATATTCCCAGAAACCTTAGAAAGAAAAGGTGGTCACTAGGCGGTCCATAAAAGAAAAACGCGGTCCTAAAACTCATTTGGACGGTAGCTAATCCCCATTATATCCACATAGAAAAATCCGCATAAGAGCCAGCCTATCTCTCTCTCTCTCTCTCTCTCTCTCTCTCTATATATATATATATATATATATATATATATATATATATATATATATATATATATATATATAATAAGTTAGGGAAGTTGTTGAATTATGTACACATTTAAACGGTCCAGATGTGTGCCACGTCCTTACACATTTTACAAAATGGATAGTTGAGATCATCTCCTTCCATTTACATTTCAAAATTTTCACTTTTTTGTTTCCCCCTACTTTTGTTTCCCCCGATATTCTAAAGATTTTCTCTCACCACAAATACTATCTCCTCCATACCACCCTCACAAACCCTCTCACCTGCTCACGTCTAACCTTCAATCATCTCCCATCCGCACAAACCCTCTCACCTCACTCCCATTTCCTCTCATCTCTAACCTTCGATCCTTTGTTTTTATCTTTATCGATGCTCCCATGTCAAACATTTATTTTTCTCTTCTTTTTTCTGCAGGTTATTTTGCAAACAGATCGGTATGTGGATTATTGGTAACCATTTTGTAAATTTTGCGATTTTATTCTGGGGTTTTGGGTATTATTGAGATATTTTAGGCTTCTACACTGGATATTCCGATTTGCTTTATTAAAATTTGATTTGAAATTTTGGGGGATGGGGTTTGAATTAGTTGTTTTAGGTGTTCCAACTATGTGTTACTTACTAATTTTATGTTTTTTTAATGTAGGTACGCTCTCTGATCTCTTTGCCTCTCGAGTATAGTATACCTCTCTCTCTCTCTCTCTCTCTCTCTCTCTCTCTCTCTCTCTCTCTCATGTTAATAAATTGGAGTTGTTTTTATAATTTTCAATGTCTTTAAGTTAACCTTATTCAAACAGAACTAATTTGTGTGTTTAATTTGATATCTCAATTTTTTTCTGGGTATGGATTTTTGGACAATGCCGACAATGTTTGAGGTAATTTTAAGGGTTTCAAATCTATATATTCCATTGTGGCACTTTAATTGTTTGAAAAAATGTTCAAATGAGTTGACTTTGGTTTATTCCTTTAGCTGTACATTTTTTGCATTGTTGGTTTCATTAGTATTTTCTTTGTTCTCTTATAGTCATTAGTTTTCCCAATGGAATCATTTTATTTCATAAAATACTTAAGTTATCTCCTAATATTCAACTGATCCTTTGTTGTTCATTCATTTTATCGAGATTTAGCTTCATTACTAGCTTCAAAGGTTGGATATTTTAATGAGGGAGGTATGTGAAGTTTACCCTAATTTCATTTCAAATTTATCCCAATAACTAGACCATTTAAATCCCAATTCTTTGAGGATTTGAAGTAAATATCATTTAAATGATTTAGACATTATTTGAGGACCATCACGAGTACGCAAAAAATGACTTTCATAACTACAGAATCAATATGAAAGTATGCTGCTACATCCACACACGCACACTCATACACACACATGCAAATCTGAGATTTTTCCCATCTATATTGTTTTTGGGTAATAAAAAATCTATTTGTGGTTTGATTATTAGCAAGTGTTTGTTTTTGAACATTTAAATTTTGGGATTCTCTATATTTTTGCACAGTTAGTGTTCAAATCTTTAGATTTGTTCTAATTTTTTTATATATGCATCAATTTTGTTCTCACATCAATTTTTCTGCAGATCTGTTCTAATTTATGCGCATTACAACTTATTCTGTTCTGATGTGCAAGATGTTTATGCTCCCCTGTTTTTTATATTTCATGTACTCTGTTTCTTATTCACTTGGTTAGTTTTACAAGGGAATAACACCGTTTTTCCACAAGAATTAGCCCTAAATCCTCATCTCAACTCAAGTACTGTCCAAATGGGTTGTGATGTTTGTTTTGAGATTAATAATTTACCATGGAATATATATCGAATTTTGCCTTAGAGATGGTGCTATTCCTTATCGCATTTTGATTTTATATTGCGCAAATATCAATACACAACTTTAATAGTGCATTAACACGGGTATCCATTTGTGCCTTTAGAAAGAGTGTATTTAGTTGGCCTTATGTGTATCTGATCATATAGGAAAGGAAGAATGTATTTAGTTGGCCTTAAGTGTGATGATATTGTTCCTACTCCACATTAATTCCAAAATCAAGAAAATCAGAGAAATAGTTCCTACTCCTGTTGTCCAGTCGTCCGCCCGCGGGCAGCCTACTGTTGGCCGACGCTACTCAGGTATGAAGATCTCCTCTATTTTTTTTTTCATTTTTTCCTGCTATTTTTTTAGAACCTTTTCCCCTTTCTTTAGGACACTAGACTATAAGACAGATTGTGTTTTTAGGACACTAGACTATAAGACATATTGTGTTTTGTTCAGGAGAAACTTTCTTGAAGAATGATTTTGTAAAAATATGTTTTTCTTTTAATTATCATTTTTAATCAAAATGGTTGAAATGCTAAATTTGTAACCACTGTTTATGTTCACCGGATAGTATTTTTGGCAGAGATCAATTCTTATTGTGTTTTGGGAACTTTTTATCTAAAAGGGGATTTTTTGCTTTGGATATCAATTTGATACCTTCTATGTGGAGTTTCCAATTGAAACAAATACTTTTTTTTAGTAAATTTCCAAGTATTTATATCTAACTTTAATCAGTTTGGGGAAGTTTCTATATCTAAACGACCGCATCTCCAAATTGAAAGTAGGTTTAAGATTTTTGGGGGGCGTCAATTTGGATGGACGAGGTGGATGAATTGGGGGTTCGATTAGATATATTATAACAAGTGTTTTATTATTGTTCAATTAGAATGTAAGTCTTCTTCGCAATCTCGATAATTTCCATATAAAATTTTTTACAGTGTTATATTTGTACTTATTTTAATGTTAATGCCCTGTCACTTTGGACATTCTGACTTCATATTAATCCATTTCAGTATTCTTATTCCTTAATATCATGATATTGTTTTTTGTTGATGGTGTTAAGTAGAAGTGGCTAAAATTGGGCTCGATACTATGTGGTTATGCTGATCAATCCATTTGAGATAACCATAGTTTACGATTGGGGCATCTTCATCAACGTCAACTCTCACTACAAAACTCAGGTTCTGATACTTTCGAGTGAATGTGAGAGTATTAGGCTCTATGCTGATTCTCATTCCAGTAGGAGCCACTGAAACCGCCTAATAAGTGGATGTATCGTCTCTGACATTCGTCAGAGTCCTGCTGAAATCCTTCCCTATTAAATCGCCATCTTTTTCGGAAAATATGGCAACAAAAGACGGGTAACTGAGGTCGCTGCTATTTCGGTTGCAGCTCTATTGAGTTGGTTTAATTACAGCAGCCATTTTTTTCTTATTATACCCACGGCTGAACAAGAACTCGATGTAATCTTGGAAATCCATGTCGTAGATGAGTCCTGGGTCCATGGCTTTATTTGGGCTAACATGACCTACCCCAAAATTTAGAGATGTGGCTGGGAGTCCATTCCGTTGGTCTTGAAGAACTGCATGAGCATTGTTGATGGTATATGCAGTAGTAATCAGAGCATTGTTGATGGTATATACAGGGTACATTACTCTTATATTTTATACATCCAACTTGATCTCTCATTTCCCCAAAATCATTTTTTACATTTACAATTTAGGTTATACACGTTTATAAAAGATTCTTGATAATTGTTTACCTATACAACCACCACGGTTCTCACTATTGATTTCTAATTCATTTTACTGTCTGCAGGTTATTCACATATCAAATACAGTAAGGATTTGGTTTCATCTCAAGATTTCTTCCATATCTGAGTACACAAGGTCTAATTACTTGACATTTGTGGTTTATTTGTGGGCTTTTTACAGATGATGTGTTTGATGGATTGATCATACCTGATCCAGTATAGACCTCCCCTCTCAAAGTACGGAGACACTCATCTAATTTCTGAGTTGCCTGATTTATACAGAGAAAAATATGGAAAATGTATGGTTTTTGAGCAGTGAGTATTGTTTTTTGCCTCTATTTTCAGATATTTTGACCTCTATAATGTTTGTTTATTCGTTTTTGTAGGTTTTATCTTGCAAATCAGACTCACTTTAGGCCTCCTGCCGAGTAGCAGGTGAAATCGATACAAGGTGCTAAATTGTTTTTGTTTTTGTTTTTAGTATTTTGCTATGTAATGTCTTTGTGTTTGGTCAGGCGTAGGTTTTTGAGATATTTAAGTGTGATATCAGTTTGATGGAATGATTGTTGTTTGAAGAATTTGGGGAGTTTCTTTTCAGTCCGTATTAATTGATCATAATTCTTTATGAAATTGTTTTCTGCAATATCTAATTCGAACATTTTACTTTATAGGTTGATTTTTATGTTTTTTCTTCATATATGCCAGACTCCAATTGTTGAGAGTTTAATTAAGATTTCGTACGTGTAAGGTTTTTAATGCATATTTAGTTCAGTTTATGTGGGAATGACTCATGGTTTGTCCTTGACAATTGTATCCCCAAATTGATGAGTGCATACCTATGACCATAAATGGATCAGTGCATCCTAAATGGATTAGTTCATCCTAAATGGATTTGTTCATACTAAATATATTAGTTCAGTTCGTAAAAATTGTATTGTGACTGGATCAGTGCATCTTAACTAGATCAGTGTGATGCGACTAAAAATTTGTCTCAAAAGTGCATTTTCTCTAGGCTCAAGTGCAAGCCTGTTGCTCAAGTAATAAACTCGGTAAGTCGGGATCGTCTCCACAGGGATCAAAATTGCCAAATATTGATAGGGAAAGTTATTAAATCTTGAAATGATTTCTCAAAAGAAATATAAAAAGATGATTAATGATTGGGAAAATTTCTAATGAAATAACAATTTTGCTTAAGAAAAACAAACTGAAAATTGCAAAGAACTTAGATTTGACAAATAAGAGAAAATAGGGTAGGGTACAATCCCTCAAACCTTAACAAATTATCCTATAGAATACTAGAATTGTAAATTAAAATTCTTGACTAAATCCAGTCTTTATAAATTCTAAGCATTACATATATAAGGGATCTAGCCCGCATCATATGAAATCAAAGATAGATATAAAGCGGTGAATGATAAATTATACTCGCAAAGCGTTTTTAAACATCTCAAGTACCTAGGGCAAGAGAGATTAAAAGATTGACAATGGTTGCATGATTTTCATTCACGATTCAATCAATATTTTAATTTAACCTCTATTTTCTACATAAATAATTTGCCTTGGATTGAGTTCATGTACCCCAACCCTTGGGAATTTAGCTACACATGATTTGGGTAAAGAACAAATTCATACATAAAGCTATGGATCTACAAGACATTATAAATGATTTAAAAATAATAAAATAAGAGAATGGAAAGATTTTACTTGAATTCAGTAACAAAAACGGAATTGGAATTCAGAAATTCTTACAAATTAGGGTTCATGAAAACTCTTGAGGAAATTGGAAACTAACCCTAGAAACTAACCTAGAATTCAACCCTAGAACTCTCTAGCCTCCAAAAAGGATGTAGGGCACGGGCTTTTATAGCACAAATTAACGAAATTGACAGCTCAAATTGCTTGTGGCACAAGTTTCACTAGCTACGCACGCCAAAAATCTGCACAATAAATGCCAGGATTTCACATAACCGGACCGATCCGGATTACCCTCAGATCGGTTCTTTTATTTTCTACCGGATCGGTCTGGTCCTTATCGAATCAGTTCTTTTCCCATCGGTTTTCCATCCATCCGGGGTGTACTAGACTTAGTCATTTCAGATCGGTCCGATTTCAACCCGGATCGGTCCGATTTCCTTCTACTTTGACTTTTTCTCTTGAACTTTGACTGGCCATAACTTTTGATTTAGAACTCCGATTTGGGTATCGTTTCTTCCTATGCTCTTGTGAACTCATGCTCTTCAACTTCCCTTTTGGTGTCGCTTTCGAATTCTGAGTGGAACTTTACGCTTTTCCCCTTTGAGTTTTCTTCTTTTAATCTTCTGCTTTCTTCTGGTTTCCTTCTTTTCCTTTCTTGCATTCCATTCCTGAAAACTTCATCAAAATTACACAAAAACTAGGGAAAATTGTTAGAAACAGACAATGGAGTGATATGGACTAAAATTGATTCAATTACCTTGTTCGAGATATTAAAATCACTAACTTAAGGGGCTAAATTCAGAAGAATTTACGCTTGGTCACAGTGCATCCTAACTAGATCAGTTCATACCTATTAAATTGCTAATATGTGTAGATCTTTGGGGGTTTTCAATATTGGGTTTGTTTTTCAGATTTATGACCATTCTTACAGTTCAACATTAGAGACTTATAGTCGTTATTACCGTTCAACATTATAGACATGTGCTGGAACTAACATAAGCTTTGTTTATTGTTATATGTGTAATGAGCAGTTGAAACTCTAATAGAGTTTCACTCTTATACCATATTCTTTCCCTTTTTTTTAATTTTATATTTCGTTGTCTTTACATGTAGTTCTTCGATAAAATTTACTAATGTCTAAATCATCGACGTCCATTACTAGACCATCTTAATGATATTTTTGTTGAATTCTAACAGCATACTGAATTGGACTGTATCCTTCAGACTTGGATTGTTGGACTCAGTACTTTGAGATTCCATAATTGAGAATCGACATGCGTTCATATGGGAGCGTAAACCCAATCAGACCTGAGGAGAGTTTTCGAACATGGGGGTCGGGTGGTTCGTGCCTCTTTATATGAGGAGAGGTTCAATATGAGGAGGAGTGTTTTCGAACATGGAAAGGTCTTCCGAAGGAGGTGCCAGGGGTGGTCCTAATGTCATGAAACATAACAGTAATGTTCATTAATTGGCATTCTAATTTCTTTGTTGATTAACATACTAAACTGATTTCTTTTATTACTATTAATGTCGGGCTCTAATTTCTTAAACTGATTTCTTTTATTAACAACAATTTAGTATGTGAAATATTATTGAAAAAGGCTAGAGCGAGACATCATTTGTCTTTGATAAGATAGGAAACCTACAAGAGGCATAAATATTCAGTGAAATGGGGATAACGAGACATCATTTGTGTTTGAGGTGTTCAATAGTGAATTAAGTGTATTTACAGCAATAGTCTTTCTCTTATTTGGTTCCAATCTTAATTTTGCAGCAGAGCCCTAACGAATGGATGAATGCGTGTCGAATTTTTATATTTGGTGTCCACTTACTGGTTCCGTGACTTTCTCTAAGATTTTCATTGGTTTCATGACTTTCTCTGAGATTTTGGTGGTTTTGTGGCTTTTCAAACTCAGGTATTCTTATTTACATTTTTATTCAAACTCACTTTGCAAATGCACGCTGCTTATTGAAAGGTCTTTCATCTTTTTTTTTTCGTTTTGGGCGGATGCTTTCATGTTTTTTTTATCTCAATTGTGAACTCCCGTTGTAATAATCTCAGGGAATCGAATGTGACACAGGGACATGGTTTATCTGAGTTGAAAGTGTGAAAGGTAATATATCTCCTCTTTATTTTTTTGTCATTGGCTTTCAAGGTTTCTTTCACTATTTTCCAAAATGCTCTCATCATAACCTAATATAGTGTTCAATTTCTAGAATCTTTATGAATAAAGTTTTGACCTTAATTTGGGTTTTTTACAGTTTGGAGTATTCTTAACATTCTCTCACTTTTAGTTTCTTAATATACTGAAAATGTAGTGATATACAATACAAAGGTAGTTTCTTATTAGTTTGGCAATAACCTAAGAGTGAACGAGATGTTTGGTTTTAGAAATTTTCTTATATATTGTTGAATTCGAAGCTTATGTTCCGTGGGTTAGATTTTCATAAATTAAACTTCGTTATAAGGTTTCAAAGCCCAATTTTCAAGCTCTCTTACAGTTTCTGTTGATATTTTTTCAATTAATCTTCATTTGCCATATTATAGCGATGAGTTACAACATGATTGGGGATTATTTATCTGATGACTTCAATTATATGTCCTTAAGACAGGTTGTGTGTATAATTTTAGTAAGTTCCATGACATTATTTGGTGACACACAGTAAAAGTATCATGACAATTAACATAAATGCATTGTTATTATATGTTTTGTGATTTGATTGTGATTTTGTCTCAAATTTTAGAGGACAAATCTTGATCAAATTTTATTTTAGAGGCTAACTCTCAGTCAAATCAAGCATACTCTCTCTCTCTCTCTCTCAATTTTGAGGTGTGATATTCTTCTCTTACTTTTGATTTATACATGTCAGATCTGAGTTATTCTCTTACTTTTGAGGAACGCACACACGCGCCCCTGCCCTGTCCCCTCCCCTCTTCCCCACTCACACACGCACACATAAACAGACACACGCACGCACCTGCCCATCCCCTTCCCCACTCACACACGCACACACGCGCACTACATATATGCATTGGTATGCATATATGCACTGCATATATGCATATGCATACACGTAAACATGCACACATGCGCCCCCTGCCCCGTCCCCTCCCCCCTTCCCCACTCACACACACACATGCGCACACAAACACACACGCAAACATGCACACACGTGCCCCCTGCCCGTCCCCTCCCCCTTTCCCACTCGCACGCGCACACAAACACACACACACTCGCACTGCATATATGCACTGGCATATATGCATATGCATATATCCACTGTTCAAATAGTTCCTTTTTCCTAATATTGTTATTTGTTTTATTTGTAGACCAAATATGATGGGATCAAACTCGAAACTGCATCTTTATATAAAAGAGGTAATCCAATTGGATCCGGCTGAATCAATCTCGAATTTAGACAATTTGGATGTGATTGTATATTTCATTTTACTAATTGTATATTTACTTATGTGACTATATCTTTATTCAAGAAAGTGATTAATTATGTTTATTGTTTATCAAATCGTATAGAAAAAATCGAGAGGGAGAAAGTGATAATGGCCAGAGGTGGGAAGAAGGATGGGAAGACAACAGTAGTAGCACCTAATCCAGAAGCACCATGGCATAGGCATTTTGAGGAAGTCACACATATTCTCCTTTCCCTGCCTTTTAGCTCCCATCTCCGAATTTGGGATTTTGTTTTTTAATTTGTTGGATTTGTTGTTACCCCTTAAATAGGGTGGATAGTCCAATAAACAAAGGAGACTATGTCCAATTTTTTTTTTTAAATTGACACTTTGTTTTTTTTGAGACACAGTTAATTTGATTGGTGAATATTGTATATTTCATTTTATATGTGAATTTGCTTGATGAATTTAGACAATTTGGATATTTGACTATTTGTTATTTGTTGAGCATGGTGAATATTTTCATAAATAAAGGAGATTATGCCCAATTTTTTAAAAATTTGAAACTTTGTTTTTTTAGACAATGTGAATTCGATGGATGAATATTGTATATTTCGTATTATATGTGAATTTATTTGACGAATCTAGACTATTTGAGTGTTATTGGACTATTTGACATTGTTTTAAAATTACATTTCAAAATTTTTGCGTTTCGCTATTACGTATTTTGAAAAATTGTCGTCATTTAGCAATTACGTACTTTGGAAAAGTTCGTCATGCCTTCAGGCACGGGCATACGCTAGTGTGTGTATATATATATATATATATATATATATATATATATATATATATATATATATATATATATATGTGTGTGTGTGTGTGTGAATTTGAGATAACATATGAGTATCTATTTATAGCACGTGTGTAGTGATAAGGCGTAAATATTTCATATATATTCCCTTAATTTCAGTCTTTTATGATCCCGTGCATTGTAATTAACTTGTATTTACCTCATATTTATGCTACTAACCTTACTTGTCGAGTATTTCATACTTTGTGTTCCTCTCACGTATTTTACAAGTATTTAATGCAAAGTTAGTGGGAGAGAATTTAAAATAGTGAAAGAAGCCACAAAATGGAGAGTTGAAGGGCATTTTGGTAATTTTGCAGCCTTAGTCCGGAAGCGGAGCCTAAAGAAAAGTCAAAGTGTATGAAATCACGAGAATATTGGAAGAAACACCGTCCCATTTTTAGTTATGGTGAAGAAGTTATCGAAGTTGAGAAGGAAATCTAAAGAAAAAAAAATGAACCAAGCAATGTAACAACTTTCCCAGAATCGAACTCCAAATTGGTTTGAGACCAAACCAGATTGCCCATGCACCTGAACCGGTTCGACCAACTTGATGCTCGAATTTCCCTTTCATTGCTGAATTTTCTTAGAAGTTGTATTAGGTTAGGATTCTTGCAAAAACGACATTGTATTGTTGTAGTTTGACCTTAGACTAAGTTTTAATTAGTTTTTACCTTAGAATAGGAGAGGAGAGGAGGCAAGAACCCTAGTTTTAATTCATGCATTAAAGCTACATCATTACGGATCAATTCTCAAGAGTTTAATATCAAGTTTATTATCTCTATCTTGTTCTTCCATATTCTCCATCTTTGCATATTTTTATTTAATTTTCTAGGATTCTAAGACTTTTATGCATGTTTAGCAATAGTTTCATTGTGATTTCCAACACATGCAACTTTAGGATTTTGGTTGTTTCCAACATCGCTATGTCCGACTGAGTTTTTAACGGGTTGGGGTACAAGAACCCAACCTAGGTGTTATGAATGGATTTAAAGGGGAAAAAATATAATTAACGATTCAAAGGTTTGATTTTTATCAAAATGAAGGTTGTAGGTCTTTTAATTCCGTTTGCCCTAGGTTACCGAAATGTTTAAAGGTGCAATTGACATTTTAGTAATCTATCATTCTCATCGAATATAATTTTTGATTTGATATTGTGAGGAGTAAAGTTCGCACATATCAAATGCTTAGAGAGTATTTTATGTTTCTTTGAATTGAGAATTAGGGTTTTTGAAGTTTTTATGTTCTACGTAATCATGTTTCTTTGAATTGAGAATTAGGGTTTTTGAAGTTTTTATGTTCTATATAATCACCGATGGTTTGGGGGTCCATTTTCCCATATTGATTTAAAACTTGCTTAGTTACTCTGGCATGCGTAGTTCATTTAGGAAATTTCACAAACAGTCATATTTTCTCTCCTTTTTTTGAGACAACTATAGGGTTACTAGTCTTTCCTATTCACCATCACGTTTTGCGTCCTACTCCCTGAGTTCGACACCCGATTTTTCGGATTATTGCTTGAGCAACCGGCATGCACTTGAGCCGTAATCACTCGCGTTAAAGACACTTTTTTAGTTATGTTAAGTTTTTGGCACCGTTGTCGGGGACTAGGTAGACATTTAGGTTAGGTCGAATCAATCCAAAATTTGACTCTAATTCTTAAAAAGCCAAAAAAAAAATCATTAAATCAAAATTTAAGAAAAAAGAAATTCAGACAAATAAAAAGATAAAAATTTAGAATATCTTTACTCCTTACATAAAAAATCCTCAACCAAGTCCTCAATCCACTCCTAACATAATTCACAAAAATCCTATAGTAGAGTACAATATCGATAGCCCACATACTCCTCGCGTTCCACAATTTTGGTTTCCACCTCCTACACCGCCCAACTCCATCACGAGTCACAGTTTGAGTCATACTTCTAGGGCGTCGAGTGAGGATATCGAGTCATTTGGAGAGAGAGCTGTGACACCCCGTCTAATTAAATACCGGGTGATCAGTCATTTATTAAATTTAAAACAGAATATCCGGACCGGTTGAGTGTTAGCATCACTCTCGATTTTTTTTTTATTAATTACTAACCACCTAATATATAAAAAAGTGAGATATCAAATTTTATCTTTTGAATTAACAACTACCAAATAAATGAATACTAAACATTCACCATTTATTAAACAATCTCATAGGAAATAAATTGAAATAATGAAATAAGATGAATCTGGAGTAAACACGTCCAGAATAAACTCCCAATACAATAGTCTGAATGAAATTTTTCTCAAAGTCTGAAGCGTAAATAAATAACTGAAGATGGTATCTCTGAATACGAATGGGCGACATGCCCTAACTGGTATGAATGACTCTGAAAGAATCAATCAAAAATAAGGAGGTGACTATTATCGAGGTCAGGTAACTTCCACAGTAGCTACAACACGTCAACTGAATGGAACTCCTATGCTTGGCGTTCCTGTGGCTGGGCACCTAAAAGGTTTTTACAAAAATAAAATAGATTTGGAAGAAAACGGTCAGAGCCCAATTTGAAAATATTTTAAAAACAACAAGTGTTTAAATGCATTAAATAGTAAATATTATATACATGTTAGTCACGTGCTCTCCATTGTGATTCTCACCTCTAAACTATTTTGCACGCCTAACGCATATTCCTAACCCATTATAGTTATGCTACTCAACTAACTAGTCTGTACCAAGTCTTGGTCTATACAAACTTTTTTATTGTGCCCTCCTGTGTTACCCAAAATAATATGTATATTATTTCCAAAATTTATTAATCAATTTCAAGTAGTTTAATTATCAATAATTTCTTTAAATTCTGACCCACTTTATATATTTTTGACATAATTATCAATCTATTCTACTAAGAAACACAGTAGAATAAACACAGGCATATACATAAATTATTATTATAATATATACTAGTACTGCACCCCATATAGGCGAAACTAACGATGCGTACATACTCTGCTATCAAATCTCGGTACATCACGTAAATAAGGATTATGAGTTTCGAATCACACTGGAACCGTATAAATGCAAATCACACATATTGGAGGCGAACATAGTTCACATACCTATGGGTCACGCACATACCTACGCTCCCATAGTTAGCTTACTTATCAACTCACAGATAAGTCTTCACAGTCCTATGTTCTTAAGGTACCAAATCTAAATACCCTCGAAGGCTTCTCGAGATAAGATTGTCCCCTCCTAAGACCTCTCGGGATAGCAAGTATGGTAGGTATATCATACACATAATCATCCATACATTAGGTAATCACACAGCCTAAGTATTTATAATTTCATATAGGTATTCAGACGACCCATATTGTAAGTCTCATGCGTAGTATATTTATCCCGAAAATCCTACGTAATATTTTGAGTACCTAAACCTATCCTAAAAGGCTAGTAGGTCTCCCATTTGTCTCTAAGGTTATTTCAGTAATTTAAAGTCCCCCGGTCACTAACCTTAAGTTATCGTTTATTTTATTTAAATCCCATTTTACATAATTTCCAATCGTAACTCACTCGATGAACACTCGTAAGTATACCATTTAATCCCATACGAAAATAGTATTTTTCGGGCCTTAACTACAATCCTATTGACCTTCCCTAAGTCCCATTATGTTCAATTAATCAACACTAATAATTCTTAAAAGCTGGGATTGGATTAAACCTCAAAAGTAAAACAAATCACAAAATACAGGGGAGTCGATCGATCGACATTCTTGAGTCGATCGATCGATCATTCAGGTATGGCCTACAATTATGCATAATTTTACATATGGATTTCTTTAATTTGAAACCTCAAATCCTCTATTGTAATGCTCCAAACTCCCAAATACTTATACTAAATGTTACACCAACATAAATACATAAGTTCTAACGTCTCTGAATCATCAAGTTTTCATAGGGCATAATTTTCTTGGATTAAATCATGCATTTTTCATAAAAACCCCAGTTCTTCAATTTTCTTCAAGAACATCATATTACTCATCTTTAATTCATGATTCTATATACATGGATCATGATTTCATTGTTTCTATATATCAGAAGTTTATCTACATGCAAAACCTATCCATATTTAAGATCAAATTCTCCAAATTCAATAAATTATCAATTTTCAAGGTTTGTTTCTAATTATAAACTACCATGGATAATATATGCACTGAATTTTTTCAATTTAAATCACTTGCCTCTAGTGGAAGTTCTGATCCTTTGGAGAAGATGATATACGGACGATCCTTTCTTTCTGATCTATGCATTGGCGATTACGGTGGTGCAAAAAGCCTAAGAACGGTGATTCTCTCCTTTGGGAACCTCCTCCTTTTCCTCCTCTAATGGCCTCCTCTAATTTTTATTGTGAAAACCCTAAGGGCTCTAACCTACCAGCTGATTTATCTTAAGAAATTTCATGGGTTTATTTACTCCTAAAATTAAAATGTCTAAAATATCTTTGGCCTAAAAATACCCCGAGACCCAAACTAAACCCCCAGGTAGACTTTTCTGACTATCTCAACCATTTCGGACACTTTCGCTCACTCGAAATGTCCGTAAGGGTGACTAAAAAATAAATTACTTTTTATTTCATTAAATTACATCCCGACACGACTGACATGCGCATCCCAACTTAATTATCGTAATTGTCATATATTTCACTCGCGACAAGTTTAATAAGTTCATAATCACATATTGCTATACTCACTCAGTAATATTCAAAATATTTCACATCAATAATTACTAACTCTCGTTACGCTTGTAAATATCTATTTAGATTAATTAATAAATTGATTTTCCCATATTTAATCTAATTAATCCCATAATTAAATATCATTAAAAATTACTGGGTATTATAAGAGCGATGTCTGATAACGCCAGTTTTGGTATGGGTGAGGGTGAGATGCCATATCGCCCCATAAGAGACATCTCATATCCTGAGCTAATCGTCACTCTGGGATGTATTATATTCCTATATAATGTAGGGAAATTCCATTTTCGCAATGGGATAATTTAGATTCTTCCCACATTCCATGACTTGGAGTCAGAAAAACCATACTTCCACATCCGTGAGTTCCAAGAGGCATGTGAAACTTTTGGCGATCAAGCGTGCACCCAGGATGTCATTCGCCTAAAACTTTTTCCCTTATCCTGGAAGGATAAGACCAAGACTTGACTATGTTCTTTGGCACCGAACTCAATTGGAACATGGAGAGATATGCATGCTAAGTTTCTCCTAAAATTCTTTCCCCAACATCTAAGCAATTGAATAAAAGATCAAATTCAAACATTTAAACAACAAGAAAATGATCCTTTCGATAAATGTTGGGAGTGGTTTAACGAGTTGCTTAAGATGTGCCGACACCATGGATTTGAGAAGTGTAGACTTATCTCCTTCATTCATCAAGGGCTAAACTTAAGTTCCAAACAACTCGTGGAAACTATGTGCCAAGGATAATTTCTCGCATTAGATACGGACGATGCCGAGGCCCACATTAAGTATGTCGCCAAAACTACTCAAGCATGGGACCCATCTGATCCAAATGTCCAAACTCGACATGATAAATGTCCACAACTCCTTTTGCTGTCGGACTCTATTCATTGGACACAAAAGATGAGTTAAAACTTTAAATCAACCAACTTGATAAAAGATTGGATGACGTATTAGACTCACACGGAAGAAAAATATCCGGCTCCACTCGATCATAGAGAGAGAAGGTGTGTGTTATTTGTGAAGCGGGACATTCAACGAAGGAATGTCCGAGGATACCAGCCTACAAAGCCATGCTTCAAGAGTAAGTGGAATCGATAGGAACGTTTAAGGGTAATTTTAATGCCCCTCATGGGAATTCGTAAAACCCTTCATGGAGGAACCATCCCGATTTTATTTATAGGCAACAACATGCTATGATGAATCCTTATTCACACGTTGCCCCTCCTCCACCATCGCCTTTGCATTTCCAACAGGCTGTACAAATTTAAGCACCACCTCTTGCGCCTTATATCACCCTACCGCGGAGAAATCTCGAGGATACTTTGAACCAATTTATGCAAGCTCAACCAGCAACCAACGTTCAAAATGCTCGAATGTTTGCCGAAATAAATTCAAACATTTCGAGATCGCAATCTTCCTTAAGTGTCCATAAGAAGGGAAAGTTTTTATCCTAAGGCCAAAGACCTGCCCATGGTCAACCTAGTGTTAGTTCTATGTCCGACGATCATACAGAGTAATGTCAAGCCGTTACCACCCTACGTAGTGGGAGAATGGTCGATTTATCACTCCCCCACATGATGAACCTAAAGACAAGGAGGTTTCACTCGACACAAAAGAGGTCAAAGATGTCCCCTTGAATGAGAGTGACAATGATGACATTAGTAAGCCCAAAGTTTTAGTGAAACCGCACACCGCTGTGACTTTCCCTCAACAGTTGGTTCCTCATCCAAAAGGGGCCTCCCGTGAATATGTGCTAAAATAAGTAAAGCTTAATTTACCTTTTTCGAGGCAATCAAGCGAATTCCCACCTATGAAAAGTTCCTTAAGGACTTATTGACGGTGAAACATAGACTAGTGGTTAAAAAGAATGTTTTCCTAGCACAAAATGTGAAATCAATTCTACTTAGTGACCTCCCACCAAAGTTTAAAGATCCGGGTGCAACGATAATTTTGTGCATTATTGGAGAGAATTGAATCGAGAGAGCCTTATTAGATTTAGGGGTGAGTGTTAACATTCTCCCTTAATCCATCCATAGGTAATTACATTTAGGGGACCTCAATCCCACTAAGATCACTCTATAGATCACGAATCGTACCGTGAAGATACCTCGAGGGATTATTGAGGATGTGATAGTCCAAGTGGACACTTTCTACTTCCCGATATATTTTGTCATTTGGGACACGAAGCCCTCCATCCCCTCTCGAGTAATTATGTTCCCATCATCCTTGGCCGTCCATTCTTAGTTACGGCTAACGCATTGATTAACACTAGAAATGGGAAAATACAACTTACATTCTGGAATATGACCCTTAATATAAATATCTTTAACATCACTAAGCAAGTGGGTGATGAGGACAAGTTTAACGAGGTGGATATTATAAAGTAGGTAGTAGATGAGCACAAAGAGGGAATTCTTGGTGGGGATTCGCTAGAATTGTGTCTTCTTTTAGGTAGTGAGAGTTACGGGATGTACACCGATTTCTAGAGGGAGGTAGGGGAGTTGAGAGATATCTTAGAAGAAAGAGTGTTGGATGAGGACGTGAGAGATGTTAATTAGATTCTAGGTTCAAGCAATTGTCACCGAGGGAGTCGATCACGGTTCCCTCCGATGAAAATTTTCCCACCCACGAATTAAAGAAACTACCCTAACATGTAAAATATGATTATTTGGGAGAGGATGAGACAGTCCCCGTTATTGTCTCATTGAGCCTAAATAAATTGCAAGAGAGTAAACTATTATCGATTTTGAGAAAGCACGTAGTGATTTTAATTGCAGCATAATGGATTTGAAGGGCATAAGTCCTCTAATTTGGACCCATAAAATCCACCTCGAGGAGGATGTGAAGCCTTCGAGGGAGATGAAAAGGCGATCGAAACCCACGATGAAAGATGTCGTGAGAGTGGAGATTATTAAGCTATTGGACGTGGGCATCATTTACCCCGTTTCGAATAACAAGTGGGTGAGGCCTATACAAGTCGTCCCGAAGAATTTGGGAATAACTGTGGTAAAAAATGCCAAGGGTGAGCTAATTCCACAATCAATACCGGCACTAGGAAAGATCATTCCCCCTTACCATTTATCGAGCAAATGCTAGAGCGAGTAACAGGACATCCATTCTATTGCTTTCTTGATGATTACTCTGGGTGCAACCAAATTGAGGTAGATGTGCTAGATCAAGAAAAAATGATGTTGACATGTACTTTTGGCATGTTTGCCAACAAAAGTATGCCTTTTGAATTATGTAATGCACCCGCAACCTTTCAAAGGTGCATGCTTAGTCTTTTTAGTGATATGGTCAAAAAGGGCCATGAGATTTTTATGGATGACTTTAGTGTCTTCAGCCCCTCTTTTGACCTATGTATCACTAATCTAGAAAAAGTGATAGCCCGTTGTGTGGAAAAGAACTTGGTACAAAATTGGGTGAAGTGCCATTTTATGGTTACCGAAGGAATAGTCCTTGGCCACAGAGTGTCGTCTAAAGGAATTAATGTAGATAGGGCAAAAATAGATGTCATAACCAATCTTCCCCCACCTAAGTCACCAAAGGACGTGCTCTCTTTCTTTGGTCACGTGGGTTTCTATCGAAGGTTCATTAAGGATTTAGTGTCTTCGCTAGGCCCTTGAGTAACCTACTTGTGAAAGATGCCCCCTTTGAGTGGAATGAATCATGACAAAGTTCTTTTAAAAAATTAAAAATCATGCTCATGTCTGTTCCCATTATGCAAGCTCCGGATTGGTCCCTTCCATTCGAGCTCATGTGTGATGCGAGTGATTATGCTAGAGGGGATATTTTGGGCCAAAGAAAAGACAAGAAGGCTCACGTCATATACTATGATAGCCGGACGTTAATAGGACCACAACTTAATTACTCCACCTCATAGAAATAATTTATAGCCGTAGTTTTCTCCTTAGATAAATTCCGCTCTTACCTCGTTGGTTCACCGATTACTTGCTTCACCGACCACACGGTTCTTAAGTATCTCCTTTCCAAGAAGGATGCTAAACTGCTCCACACAATGTGGATCATACTCCTATAAGAGTTAAACTCTCTATAAAAGATAAGAAAGGAGTAGAAGACATCGTAACCGACCATTTGTCCCAGCTTTCATCCAACGTTCCTAGTGATTCCATACCCATAGATGAATATTTTTTGGATAAGTAATTATTTGACACTTCATCTCTCCCTTGGTTTGAGGATATATTGAATTACCCTGTCACGAGGACTTTCCATCCGATTGGACCCTGCAAGAGAGGAAGAAGTTCTTAACTTGGTCATGCAAGTTCTTCTATGACGATCTATATTTGTTCAAATATTGTGCGGACCAAATCATACGAAGATGTTTACGAGATGAAGAGATACCTAGTGTCATTCTCTTTTGTCAAACGAAAGGTTGTGGAGGCCACTTTTCGATGAGTAAGATGGCCGCTAAGATTCTTCAAAGCGGTCTCTATTCGCCCATAAGTTTTCAGAATGTGAGTGCTTACTGCAAATCTTGCGATAGATTTTAAAGGATGGGAGCCATCACACGATGAGATATGATGCCATTGACACCTATTATTTTCATCGAGATATTCGATTATTTGGGTATTGACTGTAAGGATCCCTTTCCTCCCTCTTTTGGTTTCTTATACATCCTTGTCACGATAGATTATGTGTCAAAATGGGTTAAGTCAATAGCTATAAAGACAAATGACAACAAGGTGGTGATAAAGTTTTTATGAGAACATATACTTTCTCACTCTGGAGCTCCAACGAAGGTGATCATTATCAATAACGGAAATCACTTTTGCAATAGGCTATTTGAAAAACTCATGAGAAAGTACAAAGTCATCCACAAGGTTGGGATAACTTATCACCCACAAACGAACGGGCAAGACGAATTAGGAAATCGTGAGATTAAGCACATTCTTGAAAAGATCGTTGATCCTAATCGAAAGGATTGGTATCTCCGTTTGAATGATGCACTATGGGCTTATCGAACCGTGTATAAGAACACCTCGAGATGTTCCCTTTTTACTTTGTGTATGGCAAGCCTTACCATTTCCCTAACACAAGGAATATTGGGAAACCAAGAGGTTGAATTACAACATGGATCAAGCCGGTGAAGCACGCTAGTTTCAATTCAATGAGTTGGAAGAAATACGCAATGATGCGTATGAAAGTGCCAACATTTGTAAATAAAGAATGAGACTCGCACATGAGATAATTATCCGTCAAAAGGAGTTTCATTCGGGTCAAAAAGTGCTTATATACAACTCACGTTTACACTTGTTTATGGGAAAGTTACGTTCGAAGTGGACCAAACCATTCGTTGTGAGAGAGGAGTTTACCCATGGAGCCATTGAATTAGAAGATCCTAAAGGGGAAGACACGTTTAAGGTGAATGGACAACGCCTTAAGCCATATCTCGAGGTGTGTTCAGGAAGACGACACAATTTGGTTGTCGAACCCCGTTTACGGGGTTGTGAGCTTAAAAGGAGAGGTCGTCACACCCTTGACGCATATGGGGTGAGTAAGTGTTGTATACTAGAGAATAAATTTAGTTTCTAGGTCATTTAAAAGTCCGTAGAGGTCACGTGTTAGGAAAGGATTGAGCACTACATAGAGTATTCATGTACGGGAGAGTGTACATGCATTTCGAGACTGAGGTTTAGGTGTCCCGATGGTCCCGAGTGTTTAGGTAGGATTGAGGTACCTTAAAGAGGAGAGGAGAAGGGTTTGGAGACTTAGAATATGAGAAATAGGGCAAATTTGTGTTCCAATGCATAAATTTTACTCGAACCGCAGGCCGAACCAGTTCGTAGAACCTCATCAGGTTCACCCCTTTTTTCCAATTCATTATCCCTCTCACCCCTTCCATCTTATATGATATTTATCCCCCTCATAATTCCCCACACCCATTTTCCAACCCATATTCTTCCCTCCAACCTTTCCCACCACCACCTATTCACTTTACCTGCAAACTCCCACCATCCCCACCTATAAATACCACCCCTTACCCACCCTTTCTCCCTCACACCTCACATAATCTTTGTCTCTCCTCTCAAATTCTAAATTCTCCAATTCCTTTCTCCACCATGGTTCCCCTCTGCCCCCTGAAAGTACAACTCCACAACCATTCTCCATAAAGGGATCAACCATGAATTTCTCTCCAAACAAGAATGGGATTGGTTTCACAAATAATTACGGGCCTCGCTCCCTATCCACATTGTGCAACGGGTCCTATGGGATGAATTAATCGACGAAGTCACTGCCCTCTTCCACCGTTGAGGGTGGTGCACTTTTTTATCCCCGACGAGCGATTGGGTATATGAGGAGGATGTGCGCTACTTTCACACAACTCTTATTCATAAATCCAACACCTTTCACAAGGAATTCATCCACAATATCTGCATCCCATTCTCTGTTGCAATCCTCGAACACAAGATGTGAGAACAAGGGGTCACTCTACCTGTCCCAATTGCCTACCCCACTAACGGGGCACCCCGCACAAAATATGGGTGCATCGAGCATATGGCACCGGGCAAGGAATGGGTGCAAGATACTTTCCCGGTGGGTCGACTACCAAAAACGGTTCTATATTCACACCTCATCACTTCCGTCACCATCCTCAAAACCACCAATGATTCGACGGTTTGCCAATGACATGGGAATTTCCTTTGTCATTTCCTTGACCCGGAGAGCACAATAAATCTTTCCCAACTCTTTTATATGAAAATCCTCAACTCCACCTACGAAGAAAATGGAAAAGTGGCCCTTTTATATGTGCACGTCATCATGGAGATCATGCACGACACCAGGGTGTGGGACTCTAACACGCATGCCAAACTTCCCAAGTCAATTGGAGCTACATCTGGTACACGACGAGCCCGTCAAATGCTCGTGGCCCATCCCATGCCAACTATTATTATCGATGAGGAGGAGGAGGGCATGTGGCATGATGCCCCAATATCGGATGTGGGGGACGTTCCCGAGAGGAAGAATACAGTGAGGATGAGGACTCCATTTATGAGCCGGAGGGGGAGGGTATTACACACCGCATTAATGCACTCAAAGTGCATTTTGATGAATTTATGACTAAATATCAGGCGGATCATCAAGTCTATCAATGCGGCACAAGTATGATGGCCTGTCTCCAAGATGACCTTTACCGATTGCAAGTCAGGCCAAATGTTGTCCTTCCGACTTATTTTTATGATCCATATGACCTGAGTGCGCCCGGTACCTCCCACCCACCGTTCGAGTATCAAGCCCATTGGTTGTTGTTTTCGAGGAGTTTTCTTTTACATGGTTCTTCTTTGCCTTCATTTTCTAATTTTTATTTGAACCAATTACATAGTTGCTTTTCCTTTTCCAATCTTGTATGTGATTATTGGGTTTGTAATGAAAAATCTACATTTTAAATATTTGTTTGTTTTCTTTGTTGCACTTAGATTTTTGTCCTTTTGATTGAGAACAATGCAAAAGTCTATGTTAGGGGGGGGGGGGGGGGGGGTGACAAGTGCGTATTTATACAACTTCATAATTTTTAAAAATGCCCAAAAAAATTAGAAAAATTCAAAAATTCGAAAAAGCCAAAAATATTTTTCCCCCAAATAAATAAAAATTGGAATTTAAATTGTTCAAAAATTTCGTTAAAATTTTGTTTAAAGTCTCAAATTGTAAAATTTAAATGCACAAAGCCAAAATTGACCAAAGATGGATATGAGCAAAAATTGACGACTTTACGAATAAGTGTGGAGATTAATCAACCCGGTGAGATTTCGAGCCTATCAATTTTGCGAGTTTTTAAATCAATATAAGTTAATGGTTAACTCAACATTCATTTTAGTGTTTAAAAAAGTCGTTGATGATCTCTAATTTTTTATTTTGATTGGTTGCAAAAAATGGGCAACATGTTGTCTTGAAAAACACACTAAAGATATCACTAAACCGAATATAATCTCAAGACGCATATGGTAAAATAATTACGAATTCAGATATATGAAGTTAGGCCATCTTTTGTTACCCAAAAATATGATCCATAAAAAGTAACGAAACATTATCCTTTTTCTAACCCTATTGAGCCAAATAAAATTTTCGAATTTCATTTGATTAACCCGTAAAACTTATGAGGCTCGAAGTTGTGAAAATCGAACAATTCATCATTTAAGTCCAAATGGTGCACAAAAAGAGGCAAGACAAAAAAATAAAAGAAAAATACCCAACAAAAATAGGAAAAAAATAGAAAATGAGAAAAATACAAGAAAAACAAATTAGAAAAAAAATATAGTAAATGCCCAAAAGAAGAGCCAAGGGACATCTTAAGCCAAGTTTTCCAACTCTGATATCTCCCAACTAATTCCATTTTTACCCAATATACCATAACGTGAGAAAATCCTAACCGAGTCCGAATAACAAAATTAATAACAGCGTGGATCGCCTAAGATACGAAAAGATAATAAGAGAGATTAATTGGTGCAAACTAAAAGATGATGTTTCCTATTTCCCGACAACCGTATTTTGATGATGAGATCTTTTCACCTCAAATACTCTGTCTTTCTGATTATATGCGTGAATTCGTGTTCCAATGCATTTACTCTTTATATCACGCACACCGAGAGAACTAGCCATATTACGAGTGATTCATTTGTGAGAGTATGCCGTTAGAATTTGAATCAAAATGAATTTTTGGAAAGTAACGTAATGAGCAATCGATGGAAGTTATCCAATTAATTCTCGGCTTCGCAAACATACATTATAAATTGAGACTATTGAATATAAATTTACTGTGATGATTTTTTAGGAATATAAATTGTAAATTTTTTAATTATTTTGATTATTCTTTGACTTGAAAATCGAAGTTTGTGGGTATATTCACTGCCAACCCTCACGAGACACCACTCGTCCTACTTGCGTAACCCAGGGGGTTTAACAGCTTATTGCATACGCTAAATGCAATCGCTTTCCTGTGAAAAAGGTATTTTATCCCAATAAATTTTTTGAAGAGTCCTGAACTCACACTCTTATGCTTTTATATTCCTCGATATCCATAACGTTCTAAGTTAGGGGGATTTGATATGGCATAAATAGTTCATATTTATTTCCTTAATTTCAGTCTTTTTATGATCCCGTGCATTGTAATTAACTTGGATTTATCTCATATTTATGCTACTAAACTTCCTTGGCAAGTATTTTATGTTTTGTGTTGTATCTCTCATGTGTTTTATATGTATTTCATGAAAAGGTAGTGCGAGAGAGAATTCAAAATAGTGAAAAAAACCACAAAACGGGGAATTAAAGGGCATTTTTGTAATTTTGCAGCCTTAGTTCGGAAGCGAAGCCTAAAGAAAAGTCAGAGTGAATGAAATCAGGAGAATATTGGAAGAAATACCGTCCCATCCTGAGTTATGTTGAAGATGTTACGAGAGATCAAAATTGAAAAGGAAATACAAAGAAAAAAATAAAAATAACCAAGCAATGCAGTAAGTTTACCATAACCGAACTCTAAACCAGTTCGAGTCTTAACCAATTCCCCAAGCACCTGAACTCGTTCGACCCACCTGATGCACGAATTTCCCTTTAATTGCTGATTTTTCTAAGAAGTTGTATTAGGTTAGGACTCTTACAAAGACGACCTTGTATTGTTGTGGTTTGACATTGGACCAAGTTTTAATTAGTTTATACCTTAGAATTAGAGCGGAGTGGAGGCAAGAACCCTAGTTTTAATTCATGCATTAAAGCAACGTTAATATGATCAATTCTCAAGGGCTTAATATCAAGTTTGTTCTCTCTATCTTGTTCTCGCATATTCTCTATCTTTGCATGTTTTTATTTATTTTTTTGGGATTCTAAGACTTCCATGCATGTTTATCAATAGTTTCATCATGATTTCCAACACATGCAACATTAGGATTTTGGTTATTTCCCATGTCGCTATATCCGACTAAGTTTTTAGCGGGCTGGGGTACATGAACCCAACCTAGGTGTTATGAATGGATTTAAAAGAAAATAACATATAATTAACAATTAAAAGGTTTAATTTTTATCAAAATAAATGTTATAGGTATTTTAATTTTGTTTTCCCTAGGCAACGGGAATGTTGAAGGGTGTAATTGGCATTTTGGAAATCTATCATTGTCGTCGAATACAATTTTTGATTTGATATCATGAGGAGTAAAATCCGCATATGTCAAATGCTTAGAGAGTATTTGGTGTTTCTTTGAATTAAGAATTAGGGTTTTTGAAGTTTTTATGTTCTACGTAATCACCGATGGTTCGGGGGTCCATTTTCTCATATTTATTTAAAACTTTCTTAGTTATTCTCACATGCGTAGTTCATTTACTAGTTCTATTAAATTCTATTAGTTGATTGGAAATTTCACAAACAATCATCTTTTCTCTCCTTTTTCCGTTTCAACCGTAGGGTTAATAGTCTTTCCTATTCGTCGTCACGTTCTGTGTCCTATTTCCTGAGTTCGACACCTAGTTTACTAGATTATTACTTGAGCGACCGACTTGCACTAAAGCCGTAATTACACTCATTAGAGACACACTTTTTAAGTCGTGTCATGTAGCTATGTAATTATTTTTGAAAGTATACCAGGTGAGGGTAGTATATATTAGCTAATGGTGATTATTAGTGGGATGGGTTATGCTAGAGGTTATTGTCCTAGTTAGACTGGGTAGCATGATTAATATAATAAAATAAATGCGTGAGGTGTGCACTGTGGATAAGAGATGATGAAATGTCTCATGTGATTACGATTGGAAAGCTAATTATGAAGGTAATACATTGTACATTTACATTCGAAGCATTTAAATACTTGCAAATATTTTTCAAATATTTTTCGGGCTTTGACCTGCTGGAAAATATATTTTTCAAAACTCCAGGTATTCAGCTGCAGGGACAACAAGGTTTGTATTTTCATAATGCCTTACATGTAGTAGTCGTGGATACTGCAATATTTAATTGTAGTCGCCTCAATTCATTCTATTTAGATATGATTCATTATTCAAGTATTTTCCTTTTGAGCGTGTTGCTCATAGATGGATAGGAATTTATTTTTAGTAAGATATTTCTTATTATTTCTCAGTTTTATATTTACGTTGATATTATTCGTGATAATCTATGGTTTATTCGGTTGATGTTAATTATTATTATTTTCATCAGTTTGACGGCCATTTTATTTGGTACATATTTATGTTGATTATGTTTATATTTTTTTGTTAGGACAATGATGCTAAGAATGAAATCATATTGGATTCCCATTTAGTTTTAATAAAGGCATAATCAACTGGCATTAGAATAGGCGGGTTTCACAGCTGGTATGAGAGCATAAGGTTCTAGTGTCTTTTAGGATCTATGTGGACTTACTACGTCATCAACATTATTTTCCTTTGATGTAGAGCCCTATGCTTAAGACTGTTGTTTTCACATTGTGCATTTTTAATTCTTCTGCTACTGTAATATATTTAAGTGGAACCTCATAAAATTTTGATTTGGTTTCATATGACAAACACTAGGAAAGGGAGACCAGCACATGCCGCAAAAAGGTCCGCAAAAAGAGAGGCTCAACCAGAGTTGTCTATAACCTAGGGGACAAGATGATATTAGGGGTCGCAAACATCGCAGCACAGATAGTTAACACTGCTATGACAGCCATGCTGTAACACCTATCTTAGGCGCAACCACAAACACCAGTGGCAGTACCAACACAGACTCACATGTTGTCGTGCATGTGGGAGCGAGTTAAGTAGGGCTTCCAGAAGGGTTATCCACCAGAGTTTCAGGGGAATCCAAATGTGGTTGCAGCGGGCCAATAAAATAAAAACATCCAGTTGCATCTTTGTATGCTTAAGTGAAAAGATACTCAAAAGTAGGTACTAGTTACTTTTAAGCTAGTTGGAGCAACTTTTCAGTGGTGGGAGTCATTCAGCATGCCACAAAGGAGAGGGATACTATGAAAATTCAGAAGTTTTGGGTGCGATTTGATTACTTGTTCTTTCCGTTAGCGGTGAAGATTAAGATGAGGAGGGAGTGCCAGATAGTGGTCGAATACAAGAATAAATTCACTCGTCTAGTAAAATTTATGCTAGATGAGGTGAACATGGATGAGAAGAGGATCTTAAAGTTCATAGATGGGATCACGTGAAGGATTTATTAGTATTTGTGTGGTAACCCGACATTAGGGACTTACACTGAAGTCATTGATGCCATATTGATACACTTCTATAATCATAGCTTCCATCTGAGGGGAGCATCGGTCTAGTTGGGAAAATTGGGGATAGTAGTGGCTGTGGGGCATAGTAACATCAGGTGATACAACATAGGCGGGGTGCTTAGCTGGGGGACTCGGCTAAGAGGTTCAGACCTTGAGATAGTGGGTACAGGAAGGTCCATCAGGGCTAATAATATGATCCTTAGGGCCAACATGACTAGAAAAACCAAACTGAGGCCATCAAGGTCGGGGATATCGGGGCCAGCAAGGACAACAATTGGGATTACCTCATTAGGGCAGGTAGGTCCAGAGGCCGACAGACTTCGAAGGGAGGTGTTTTGTATGGGGGCAAGTCCACATGAGACATTCTTGCTCGAATAGGGCTAAAGGTCAATAGCAGGATGCCAAGCAGGGGCAATAACTTCTATAACTATGACTACTAGCCCCACCAGCAGTTCCAGCAATGCCACCTCAATAGGAGCAATTACAGTTTGGGCGTGTCTATAACATCCGTGGGTCAGTTTTGCTAACACCACCACTAGCAGTTGAGGGTATGTTTTGTATTTGTGGGCACCTAGGGCGAGTATTATTTGACACGAGTGTGTCACATTATTTTATTAGCACTAGATTTGCACGAGTGATGGGTTTATTGGATACAATGTCCATTATTATGAACGTAGATTCACAATTGGGTAGCGAGGCTCTTATCCATTCCATCTGCGGGAGTAAGGGTAGACATTGGGAGGTTATATTTAGTAGTGAATTTGTTTTTTTTGGAGAAGCACGAGTATGAAATTATGTTGGGGATGGACTATTTAGCGACGTATAAGGATATGGTGGATTGTTATCATAAGACTATCATTTTTACTATTCTAGGGCAGAATATGTTTCTTATGGCGATGCCTCCTCTCGACGGAGGACCAAGCACGCATTTATATTACATAAAGGAGGAGACTTTGGAGGGTATCCTCATCTTTGTAGATTCGATCCATGTGGTTTGCTTATGTGTTTCAGGAGATATCTAGGTTACCACCGAGTTGGGAGATTGAGTTTATGATCGACTTAGCATTGGGGACTAGGCCGATAGCACGTGCATCGTGCCGTATGTCTCCATTAGAGATGTAGGGATTGATAGATTAGATTCAGTAGCTTTTAATACATGGTTTTAGTCGTATGAGTACCTCACCTTGGAGTGCTAAAGTGTTGTTTGTGAAGAAGAAAGACTGGTCATTGAGATAACGTAATGACTACCAGAAGTTGAACAAGGTCACAATTCAGAACAAGTATCCATTATTGTGTATCGATGACTTATTTGATCAGTTGAGAGGAGAAACCTACTTCTTGAAGATTTCTTTGAGATCAGGGTACCATCAGTTAGGTATCAAGGAGCCAGACGTCCCTAAGATCGCATTTTTGATAAGATACGGGTCTTACGATTTACGATTATGCTGTTGGGTTAACTAACACATCAACAACTTTCATGGATCTCATAAACTGAGTGTTTAATGATTTTTTAGACCATTTTGTCATTGTCTTCATTGATGACATCGTGCTTTATTCTCGGACAGTGGGTGAGCATGCAGAGCGTTTGCAAATTATTTTTTAGACTTTAAAGGACCACCGGTTATGTGCTAAGTTTGAGAAGTGTGGATTCTGGTTATGGGAGGTGAAGTTCCTTGGTCATATCCGAGTAAGGCGTCAATGGTAAGAGAGTGGGGCCAGCTTATGACATTGACAAAGGTTTGTAGTTTTCTAGTATTACTAGGTTCCTACGGCCGATTTATTAAATGGTTTTTGAAGACTATGGTTCCCTTAACAAATTTGACTCGTAAGGGCATACCTTTTATTTGGAATGATTATTGTCAGTAAGCTTTTGTTGAGCTAAAGGACAAGTTGACTTTAACCAGTGCTTGCATTGCCTAGGGGAGGAGTGGAGTACTTTATTTTTACCGATGAGTCCTTATAGGACTTGGGGGAGTTATACAGTACAAGGTTGGAGTTATTAACAATTGTTTTTGCCTTGAGAATTTGGAGGCATTATCTACTGGGGAGAAGTTATCGTTATTCATGGACCACAAGTCACTACAGTATATTTTCATACAGAAGGAGCTGAATATAAGGCATCGTAAATGGATTGAGTTCGTGAAGGATTTCCAGTTTGATATTTAGTATCATTCGGGAAAGTATAATGCGGTGGCAGATGTGTTAAGTCGTATGCCTATGGGGAAGTTAGGAGTAGTTTAAAGTCGAAGTAGGATGAGCTTCATCAGGAGAATGAGGTTATCGGGGCTTACATGGCAATGATAACCATCACAATCGAGATCATTTTGAGGGTTGTGAAGGCACAAGCAGGGTTCTTATCAAGTGGGTACAATAGTTATTAGAAGATGGACCAGAGTCTTACTGTGACACCCCGGCTAATTAAATACCGGGTAGCTACTCCTTTATTAAATTAATTCAAAATGCCAAGTTGGCTCAGTTAATAGCATCACTGTCGAAAACATTTTTATTATTACTAACCACCTAGTATTTAAAAAGTAAGTGCCAAATTTTATTTAAAGTCTGATTAACATGCAACAAGTGTAATAAAGAATAATAACACCATTCACCAAAAAGTAGTAAATAGAATAACCATCACATAACGTAAATAAAGTCTGGAGGAAAACTCCTCACTACAAATCCCACAACTGATAAGTAAACTGAATACTAAATCAATACATGCCAAAGTCTGAAAACTGTAATGGAAATGTAACTCTAATAGAAATGGGCAACATGCCCTACAACTGATATATAATGAATCTGGAATCCAAGTGATAGAAGCTTCTACAAGCAAATCCCTGTAGCTTCCACAAACAGCTACAGCTCGTCACCTGAATGAGTATCCTATGCATGGTGTCCTTGTGGCTGGGCACCTAAAATGGTTTTACAAAGAAAAATAGATTTGAAAAGCAAATGGGTCAGAGCCCGAATGTGGAGTTATATTTTAAAAACCTGCAAGTGCTTTAAAAACATTTAAAACATTAAATGAAAAGTACATGTTAGGACGTGCACTCACATGATATTCTCACCTCTCGTCTAACTGTGCACTCCTAACGTAAGTACCCATCTACAACGACACAAACCACTAGCTAAGTGCCATCATATCTAGCTAGACTGTCATAGGTCCTACCCTTATTACTCGGTTCTATTAACATTATAACGCTCGTAATTAAGTAGGGGTTTAACGTAAACTCAGAAACTCAATATGCAATTTATATCACTATCAGTTAACTCGTTATATTTCTCGAAACAATACCGTAATTATATTCACAACATTAACATGAAGGTTCCCATTAATTAAGTGTATATTATTCACATCATAAATACACAATACAAGCACCCCGAGAACTAAGCTGCGGTGCACACATACTCTGCTATCCATCCCGGTACATCACGTACATAAGGATTACGTATTTCGAATCTCTCAGGAATAGTTCACGAATAACAACATCACAAATAATGGAGGCGAACACAGTCACATCACATGGGTCACGCACATACCTACGCTCCCACGATCAGCGGACTTATTAATATCCCAATAAGTCTTTCTATGACCTATGTTCATCAAGATAACCAGTATAAATCCGGGCAACACAAGGATTAGAGGGCCCTAAGCGAATGCAAACCTCCCGTGATAGCAAGTATGGTAGGTATGTCATACACACAATTCATATATCAATACTAAGTAAACACACATCTTAGTAATCCCGTAGTTTAATCGTAGTACATATCGCATTCTCGTACCAACTTATAATTATCACAATTTATACTATTCCGGTTTATAATCATACGCGCCATAATTTATTCTCTCGTTGTAGTAGACACTCACGTCTCAACCCAAACCGTCCATTTGATTTAACTCTCGTATATAATTTCCTTCTCATAAATACCCAAAAGTCCCAATCCTATCATTACATCATCATCGGAATGTTATCTATATCCTCGAACAAGTTTACGGGACTCCAAAAATCAAAACAGTCCAAAAAGGCCCAGACTTCCAGCTCGTTAGAAGTCTCGTTCGAACGAGACTGTTCGAACGAGATTCCACTGTCAACTCGTTAGAAGTCTCGTTCGAACGAGACTGTTCGAACGAGATCCAGTTCGTTCGAACGAACTGTAGCTTCTACCGATATCTCGTTCGAACGAGATTATCGAACGAAGTTCCCTTTCGTTAGAAGCGACTGGTCAATTCGTTAGAAGCTCGTTCAAACGAGTTCGTTCGAACGACCTGGGCAGGGGCTTCTAACGACCTACCAGTTTCGTCCCAGATTTCTCTAAATTTCGTTTTTCACCATTCTTACTCCTCAAATTTTCCCCAAAGTTCGTTCCAACAATGTTTTAAGTTCTCTAATCCTCCTAAAACATGCTAAGGTCATATACTAACATCTTTTAAGGCATTAATGCATCCTAAACATCATTAAATCACGAGATTCTATATTTTTCCCCAATTTTTCTCAATAACACGAACCCTAGATTTTTATCATCATTAAATCCCAGAATTTAATCCATTTTTACACTACATAAAAATGAAATCTCTGAATTCAATCTTCAAGCAATGTTTCTACATGCAAACCTATACCCAAAATTAAGCTAATAACTTCCAATTTCATGGGTTTTCCTTTAACTCTTAATTAAGATAGATTATCAAGATTTCTAACATGGAAGAAGCATTCACTGCATAAAGAATGTAATTTAAATCACTTGCCTTGATTCGATTTCTGATTTTGGTGTTGGTTTGGTGAAGATTTCTGCAGAATTCCCTCTCTCTCTCTTTCTCCAAGCTGCTTCTCCAAAGGTGGATATGGTGGCTAGGGTTTTCTTTGGGAAAGTTGGAAACCTAAATGATAACCTCCGTAGCTTAATGGGTTAATATGGGTTGGTTAGTGGGTTTAGTGGGTTAAATCCACATCAGATTAAAACTCCCAATTTTCGTCACTTTTAATTCTCCAAAAATACAAAATTACTAAAATGCCCTTTATGTTGCCGGTATGGCCTAAAAATACCCCGGGACCCAAACTAAACCCCCGGCTAGTGTTTTCTGACTATCTCGGCCCTTCCGGACGCATTGGCGCACTCAAAACGACCATACGGTTTATAGAATTTAAATTTACTTTTATAATTACTATAATACACCATGACGCGGCGGTCACACGCGTCTCAACAAAATTCCTAAAATGCCGTATATCAATCTCACGACAAATTTTTCATAATTCAATAATCATATAAAACATGTATGCACATAATCAAATACCAACTCGCATCTCGTTAGTATTTTTAACCCGGATTAATTTCCAATTAATACGCATTTAATTAATTAATCCCAAAAATAAATATAGCCAAAAGTACGGGGTATTACATACTCCCCCCCCTAATAACTGAATTTCGTCCCGAAATTCGAAACTAGAAAGTACCTGGTATGAACAACTCTGGATAACGTTCGCGCATCTCATCCTCGCGCTCCCATGTGGACTCCTCGACATTGTGATGTCGCCACTGAACACGCACTAACGGAACTATCTTTGACCGCAGTTTCCTCTCGCTTTGGTCCAAAATAGCAATCGGCCCCTCCTCATAGGAGCTATCCAGCTGGAGATCGATGTCCTCCACAGCAATGTGAGAATGAGCCAAATTATCTCTAAGGTATTTCCTCAGCGAGGAAATATGGAACACATCATGAATCCGATGCAAATGCTCCGGTAACCCAAGTCTATACGCAACCGGTCTGATTCGCTCAATAATAGGAAACGGCCCCACATACCTTGGTGCCAACTTCCCCTTCTTCCCGAAACGCATAATCCCCTTCATAGGAGATACTCTGAGTAAAACCTGGTCCCCTACTTTGAACTCTCTGAAAAACCTCTTCGCATCAGCATAACTCTTCTGCCTGTCTTGAGCTACCCGAATGCGACTCCGAATCAACTCAATCCTTGCCGAAGTATCCTGAATCACTTCCGGCCCAAGCAGTTTGTTGTCCCCCACCTCTAACCAACATGCTGGGGAACGACAAGGCCTACCGTACAATGCCTCAAACGGAGCCATACCAATAGTGAACTGATAGGAGTTGTTGTAAGTAAACTCCACTAGTGGAAGGTACTGCTCCCATCCACCCCCGAAGTCAATAATGCACATGCGCAGCATGTCCTCCAACATCTGATTTGTGCACTCGGTCTGCCCATCAGTCTGCGGATGATAAGCCGTACTCAACCGCAATTCCGTGCCCATGGCCTCCTGGAAACTCTCCCAAAACCTCGAAACAAATATCTTGTCTCTGTCACACACGATATTTAGGGGCACACCGTGAAGTCTCACAATCTCTGAAATGAAGAGCTGGGCATACTGTCCCGTAGTGTAGTCTGTCCTTACGGGTAAAAAGTGAGCGACCTTGGACAACCTGTCCACAATTACCAAAACGGAGTCGTGACCCCTCTGCGACGTAGGCAACCCCGTGATGAAGTCCATGGATATGCTCTCCCACATCCACACCGGGACCTCCAATGGCTGTAGCAATCCTGCCGGTCTCTGATGATCCACTTTTACAAGCTGACAAGTGGCGCATTTCGAGACAAACTCAGCGATATCTCTCTTCATACCGCTCCACAAATACTGGCATCTCATGTCTTGGTACATTTTGTCCCCTCCGGGATGTACCGCGAACCGTGAGCTGTGCAACTCTGCCATCACATCGTGTCGCAATTCATCCCCTTTCGGAACTACCAATCTCCCATTGAAGCGTAATCCCCCGTCTGAGCTAATGGTATAGGACTCGGCTCCCTCTGCTAGTAATCGAACTATCTGCTCCTGACAGAACGAGTCATTAGCATGTGCCCGTACTACCTTCATGACAATATGCGGTGTAACGGTCATCACAGACATGAAAGATCGGGCCACCGCATCCTGGTGTCCCAATTCCTTCCACTTAGCCTTCCACACCTCTGCCACCTCATCTGCTGGCCTACGGCTCAACGCGTCTGCTACCACGTTAGCCTTTCCCGGGTGATACTGGATGTCGAACTGGTAGTCCTTCACAAACTCAAGCCACCTACGCTGCCGCATATTCAATTACTTCTGCGTGAACAGATACTGTAGGGACTTGTGGTCCGTGAACAGTTGGAACTTCTCTCCCAAAAGATAGTGCCTCCAAATCCGTAGGGCAAATACCACTGCCGCCAGCTCCAAATCATGCATGGGGTAATTCTTCTCATGAGGCTTAAGCTTACGGGAAGCATAAGCTATGGCCTGTCCCTCCTGCTGTAATACACCTCCCAGTCCTTGCAAAGACGCATCGGTGTAAACCAAATACTCAACTCCCGGTCTCGGCAATGCTAACACAGGTGCTGAGATCAATTTGTCCTTCAATTCATCGAATGCCAACTGACAGGCATCACTCCAGATGTATGGCACACCCTTACGAGTCAAATGTGTCAAAGGACCTGCTATCTCTGAGAAACCCCGAATAAACCTCCGGTAGTATCCTGCTAGACCCAAGAAACTAAGAATCTCCGTTGGTGTCGTGGGATGTCCCCACTCCCTCACCGCGGATACTTTCCTCGAATCAAGAGATATTCCCCGGTCGGAAATAATGTGTCCCAAAAACTGGACCTCCTTCAGCCAAAACCCGCACTTCTCATATTTTGCATACAACTCGTTCTGACGAAGTGTCTGCAAAACCTGCCTCAAATGCTCGGGGTGCTCCTCCTCTGTGTGGGAGTAAACCAGAATATCATCAATGAAGACAATGACAAACTGGTCTAGGAAATCCCTGAACACTCTGTTCATCAAGTCCATAAACACAGCTGGAGCGTTGGTCAAACCGAAAGGCATAACCTGAAACTCGTAAGAACCATATCTCGACAAGAACGCAGTCTTCGAGACATCCTCCTCCCTGTTACGCAACTGATGGTATCCCGATCTCAAATCAATCTTCGAGAAGAAAGAAGCTCCTCTCAACTGGTCGAATAAGTCATCGATTCGAGGCAACGGATACTTATTCCGTATCGTGACCTTATTCAACTCTCGATAGTCCACACATAATCTCAGTGAACCGTCCCTCTTCTTCACAAACAAAACTAGAGCGCCCCAAGGTGAGGTACTCCTGCGAATAAAGCCCTGACCTAACAGCTGCTCTATCTGATCCCGTAACTCCCTCATCTCAGCTGGAGCCATACGGTACGGTGCGCATGCTATAGGTCTCGTACCCGGTAGCAAATCTATAACAAAGTCTATCTCTCGACTGGGGGGTAAGCCTGGTATCTCCTGAAACACATCTGAATACTCCCTGACAACTGGGATAGAATCTAAAGGAATCACTACCTCCTTAGAGGTATCCTCCTCAATGTAATACAGATGAGCGGTCGATCCTCCCTCTGGGCGAGGCATCGCCACTACAAACATCTCTTGCCCCGGAATGGCAAAAACAATGCTCCCGCTGAAGCAATCAATCATGGCCCTATAAGCTACGAGCCAATCCATACCGATAATCACATCGTGAACATGCATATCTAATACCAACATGTCTGCATGTAATACCAAACCACCAATCTCTACCCCCACTCCCCGGTATATAAAGAAAATAAGTGACCCACTCCCCAATGGTGAGTCGACACACGTCACTGTGCTCTCTGCCGTAGCTAACAATCCTAAAGCTTTTGCGAAGTGTGTAGCTATAAAACAATGTGTAGCCCCCATATCAAATAATACCCGACCCATAGTGCCATGGATAGGAAACGTACCCTCAATCGCGAGCGGTGCCTGAGGAACTGCAGCCTGGTGAACGTTATAGACACGTCCATACTGTAGTTTCCCCTGCTGAACTGGGACTGCTGGAATGGGTGGCAATGCTGCCATCTGTGGCGGTGCGGGGAGAGCGGCGGGAAACATAGGCCTCTGTGGCTCCTGGCGAGCACCCTGCTGCTGCTGTTGTGGGGCCCTGCCCCTATCAGGACAATCCTGTCGCTTATGGACAATCTTTCCACAAACAAAACACTTCCCTGGGAAGTTCCCTCCTCTCTGCCCCTGCGGTCCCCGGCCCTGATGGCAGTTATCGTTCCTCCCTTGGCCCTGCTGGCCCTGGTGAAACTGCTGCCCATTCTGCCCCTGTTGGCCCTGATAGCCGTTTGGACCCTGATGGCCCTGACGAAAACCTCCATGTCCCTGTCTGTAGTTCCCTGATCGGAACCTCTTCTGATCCCCCTGCTGGGTACCCTGCTCACCCTGTCTCTGCCCCTGAACAGATTGTGTCCCACCGGCACCATGTCCTCCTATCCTGCCCTGATGGCTAGACTCTCCCGACCTCTTGCTCTCAGCCATATGAAAGCGGTGGTCCTGGCAGTGTAACAAAGCAGCGTTAACCACATCAGAATACGTGGCCAACGAAAGGTTCCTTAACAGATGCTGACGGATCCTCCATGTCAACCCGTCCGTGAACTTCTCAATCTTCTTCTTCTCTGTTGGTATCTCATCTGGAACGATATTCAACAGATTCGTGAACTCGGCCTCATACTCGGCCACGGTCTTACCCTCTTGCCTCAGATTCATCAGTTTCCTCCTCATTTCCGTGTGAACAGCCGACGGAAAGTACTTGCGGTCAAACCGCACCCAGAAGTCTTGAATAGTGAGAGTATCCCTCTCCTCCACGGTGGTAATAGACTCCCACCACTGTAGTGCAGATCCAACTAGCTTGAAAGTAGCTAGCACCTGCTTCTGAACGTCCGTGCACTCATACATCCTTAAGTGCCTCTGCATATCCTTCCTCCACTGGCTCGAGACTACCACATCTGATCTACCTTCAAACTCTGGCGGATGCGCTTTCTGAAAAGCGTCACGTACACGTTCCCAAGCAGACAAAAATGCATTTGCCTGTACTGGCGCGGCAACTGGCGCCTGAGGTGGTGCCTGCTGAACAACGGCAATGGCAGCATTTACCGCTTGGGCTACTATAGCTGCAACCTCAGCGGCGTTCATCATGCCCTGAACTGGAGCGGGCTGGGTTCGAGCATTGCATCCCTGGGAACTCGTCGTGCACGTCGTGGAGGCATCTGAAATAAGAACAAAGTTTATAAGTTCGCTATTTATAAACTTAAGATAGCTGAAGAACGAAGCATACACAAAAAGAGTACAACAGTCCTAAAATATAGGGCTCTATATCAAAGAAACTTAGCGGAAACATAATAAGCCGTCAGATCCTAAAGGACACTAGAACCTGATGCTCTGATACCACCTGTGACACCCCGACTAATTAAATACCGGGTAGCTACTCCTTTATGAAATTAATTCAAAATGCCAAGTTGGCTCAGTTAATAGCATCACTGTCGAAAACATTTTTATTATTACTAACCAACTAGTATTTAAAAAGTAAGTGCCAAATTTTATTTAAAGTCTGATTAACATGCAACAAGTGTAATAAAGAATAATAACACCATTCACCATAAAGTAGTAAATATAACAACCATCACATAACGTAAATAAAGTCTGGAGGAAAACTCCTCACTACAAATCCCACAACTGATAAGTAAACTGAATACTAAATCAATACATGCCAAAGTCTGAAAACTGTAATGGAAATGTAACTCTAATAGAAATGGGCAACATGCCCTACAACTGATAGATAATGAATCTGGAATCCAAGTGATAGAAGCGTCTACAAGCAAATCCCTGTAGCTTCCACAAACAGCTACAGCTCGTCACCTGAATGAGTATCCTATGCATGGTGTCCTTGTGGCTGGGCACCTAAAATGGTTTTACAAAGAAAAATAGCTTTGAAAAGCAAACGGGTCAGAGCCCGAATGTGGAGTTATATTTTAAAAACCTGCAAGTGCTTTAAAAACATTTAAAACATTAAATGCAAAGTACATGTTAGGACGTGCACTCACATGATATTCTCACCTCTCGTCTAACTGTGCACTCCTAACGTAAGTACCCATATACAACGACACAAACCACTAGCTAAGTGCCATCATATCTAGCTAGATTGTCATAGGTCCTACCCTTATTACTCGGTTCTATTAACATTATAACGCTCGTAATTAAGTAGGGGTTTAGCGTAAACTCAGATACTCAATATGCAATTTATATCACTATCACTTAACTCGTTATATTTCTCGAAACAATACCGTAATTATATTCACAACATTAACATGAAGGTTCCCATTAATTAAGTGTATATTATTCACATCATAAATACACAATACAAGCACCCCGAGAACTAAGCTGCGGTGCACACATACTCTGCTATCCATCCCGGTACATCACGTACATAAGGATTACGTATTTCGAATCTCTCAGGAATAGTTCACGAATAACAACATCACAAATAATGGAGGCGAACACATTCACATCACATGGGTCACGCACATACCTACGCCCCCACGATCAGCGGACTTATTAATATCCCAATAAGTCTTTCTATGACCTATGTTCATCAAGGTAATCAGTCTAAATCCGGGCAACACAAGGATTAGAGGGCCCTAAGAGAATGCAAACCTCCCGTGATAGCAAGTATGGTAGGTATGTCATACACACAATTCATATACCAATACTAAGTAAACAAACATCTTAGCAATCCCGTAGTTTAATCGTAGTACATATCGCATTCTCGTACCAACTTATAATTATCACAATTTATACTATTCCGGTTTATAATCATACGCGCCATAATTTATTCTCTCGTCGTAGTAGACACTCACGTCTCAACCCAAACCGTCCATTTGATTTAACTCTCGTATATAATTTCCTTCTCATAAATACCCAAAAGTCCCAATCCTATCATTACATCATCATCGAAATGTTATCTATATCCTCGAACAAGTTTACGGGACTCCAAAAATCAAAACAGTCCGAAAAGGCCCAGACTGCCAGCTCGTTAGAAGTCTCGTTCGAACGAGACTGTTCGAATGAGATTCCACTGTCAACTCGTTAGAAGTCTCGTTCGAACGAGACTGCTCGAACGAGATCCAGTTCGTTCGAACGAACTATACCTTCTAACGATATCTCGTTCGAACGAGATTATCGAACGAAGTTCCCTTTCGTTAGAAGCGACTGGTCAATTCGTTAGAAGCTCGTTCGAACGAGTTCGTTCGAACGACCTGGGCAGGGGCTTCTAACGACCTACCAGTTTCGTCCCAGATTTTTCTAAATTTCGTTTTTCACCATTCTTACTCCTCAAATTTTCCCCAAAGTTCGTTCCAATAATGTTTTAAGTTCTCTAATCATCCTAAAACATGCTAAGGTCATATACTAACATCTTTTAAGGCATTAATGCATCCTAAACATCATTAAATCACAAGATTCTATATTTTTCCCCAATTTTTCTCAAGAACATGAACCGTAGATTTTTATCATCATCAAATCCCAGAATTTAATCCGTTTTTACACTACATAAAAATGAAATCTCTGAATTCAATCTTCAAGCAATGTTTCTACATGCAAACCTATACCCAAAATTAAGCTAATAACTTCCAATTTCATGGGTTTTCCTTTAACTCTTAATTAAGATAGATTATCAAGATTTCTAACATGGAAGAAGCATTCACTGCATAAAGAATGTAATTTAAATCACTTGCCTTGATTCGATTTCTGATTTTGGTGTTGGTTTGGTGAAGATTTCTGCAGAATTCCCTCTCTCTCTCTTTCTCCAAGCTGGTTCTCCAAAGGTGGCTATGGTGGCTAGGGTTTTCTTTGGGAAAGTTGGAAACCTAAATGATAACCTTCGTAGCTTAATGGGTTAATATGGGTTGGTTAGTGGGTTTAGTGGGTTAAATCCACATCAGATTAAAACTCCCAATTTTCGTCACTTTTAATTCTCCAAAAATACAAAATTACTAAAATGCCCTTTATGTTGCCGGTATGGCCTAAAAATACCCCGGGACCCAAACTAAACCCCCGGCTAGTGTTTTCTGACTATCTCGACCCTTCCGGACGCGTTGGCTCACTCAAAATGACCATATGGTTTATAGAATTTAAATTTACTTTTATAATTACTATAATACACCATGACGCGGCGGTCACACGCGTCTCAACAAAATTCCTAAAATGCCATATATCAATCTCACGACAAATTTTTCATAATTCAATAATCATATAAAACATGTATGCACATAATCAAATACCAACTCGCATCTCGTTAGTATTTTTAACCTTGATTAATTTCCAATTAATACGCATTTAATTAATTAATCCCAAAAATAAATATAGCCAAAAGTACGGGGTATTACACTTACTCAGTCAGTTTTGAGGGTGACATACACTTTAATGGAAGGTTAATTGTATCAAATGAAGAGGACTTACGATGCATATTTATGGAAGAGTCTCTTGTGTCATGATTCTCGATTCACCAAGGAAGGGACAAGATGTATTAGGATATGAGGAGGCAATATTTGTGGGCCGATATAAAGTAGGACGTAACAGAGTTTGTCTCCAAATGCACCCCTTGTCATATAGCGGAGGTTGATCATCAGCGGCCAATCGAGGTTTTGTAGTCGTTAGAGATTTCGGTATGGAAGTGGGAAAATATATTGATGGATGTCATCACGGGGTTACTGGAATCACAGAGGGGTCATGATTCCATTTGGGTTATTGTGGACCGTTTGACTAAAGTAGTTTATTTATTACATGTTCGGGTTGACTATACGACAAGGTAGTATACCCAACACTTCATTGTAGAAATAGTGAGACTGCACGGAGTGTCGCTTCAAATTGTTTTGGATCGAGGCAAGATCTTTGTATCCCATTTTTGGCAGATTTTTTAGGAGGATTTTCAAATAAAGTTGAGTTTAATCACAATGTATCACTCACAAATCGATGGGCATATGGAGAGGGTGAATGAGAAGCTGGAGGATATGCTGAGGATGTGTATTTTGGATTTTAAGAGTAGTTGGTTGTAGTTAGGGGCGGATCTACATGTAAGGAAGGTGGGGCAAGTTCCCCACCCTAAATATCAAATTCAAAAATTTACCCCTAGAAAATTATAAATTTAAAGTTGTGACCATCCCAAAAAAGAAAAAAATTAAAATTTACTCTTAAAAGATATATAATGCTAAAAACATTTCGGGGGCTCCCTCCCCTGAACCCCAGCAATGGTTTGTGCTCCACTCGAAATAAATTCCTATATCCGCCTCTGGTAACAGTACCTATCGTTGGTGGAGTTTTCATATTATAACTCATACCAAATTACTATTGGCATGGCATCTTTCGAGGCTTTATACTGGAGATCTTATCATTTACCCTCGTATTGACTAGAGGTGGGGGGTAGTAAGATTCTCGATCCAAATGTGATTCAGGATACATCGGTGAAGATTGAGTTGCTTAGGATTCGTATTGTGGTAGTTCAGGACCATCAAAAGAGTTATGTTGAGGCGAATCAAAGATTCTTAAAGTTTAGTGTGGGTGATGAGGTGTTATTACGAGTATCTCCCATGAAGGGAGTGATGTTGTTTGGGAAGAAGGGTAAGATAACACCTAGATATATGGGGCATTTTCACATCATTGAGATGGTAGGGACAATTGCATATAGGATTACCTTATCGAAGCACTTCTTGCGAATTCGTAATGTGTTCTACGTGTCGTCATTAAGGAGATATCTCAGGGATAACTAGGATTATTGGCATATATAGCCCAAGATTACTTACAAGGAGAGACCTGTTGCCATTTTGGGTCGTAGCAAATAAAAGCTTAAATCAAAGGTGGTAGTGTTGGTAAGTGTACAATGGGGGCATCACAATGCCATCGAATCAACTTGGGAGTGCGTGGACGACATGTGAGAAAAGTATCCATATTTCTTCATGGCAGGTACATTCGAAATTTGGGGACAAAATTCCATTATAGGGGGGAAATGTAATACTCCGTACTTTTGAGAGTATTTTATTCCACGTGTGCATTAAATTATTAAATTTAATTAGAAAATTAAATTGGTTTCGATAAATATTAATTAGCGAGCTTTGGATTAATATTTACTCACGTGTAATAAGTAAATAGAGATGAGAATTATTATATTATCATTTAATGAATGAAAAGTGATGGACTATTATATTATTTCGTTAGAGAGTTAGAATGACAAATTTAAATAATTTTACGGATATTGTATGTACATGTTAGGCCCGATTAATGAGATGGTGGGGCATTGTTTTAGTTTGATGACATGGATTACCTTTTTGAGTGCATCGGTGATCCATAATGTATTGAAATTGTCGAGAATAATTACTTGGGATGATAGTTGGGTTCCAAAAGATTTTTAAATATAGTATGGCCCGTATGGAGTATGGTCATCTTTTTACCCTTAGAAATTGTCCTGAGAAGATGAAGAAAATATGTTCTTGAACGATGAAGACCATTTCTTTCCCTCCAAATCTTGAGTTAAAGGTTATTTAAAAAGGGTTTAGGTTTTGGGGAAAAGAGATGATGAATTTATGGGAGGATACTTACTTTTGAGGAGGGTAAAAAGTGTTTTGAAAATCGTAAACCCGTCCCTTTTTAATTAAGTAAAGAAATAGTTTTAACCCCACACAACAGTTAAAATGAAAACGAAAAACTACTGTCGATCTGGGTGAACCGGTTTGCCCCCTCCCAGCGAACCGATTTGGATGCCTGACATCCGAAAGTTCCCCCATTTTTTTTATAAAAAGTTGTAAGTTCTAAAATTAAACTCCCATTTCAATTCCGATTAGAATTCCTTTTTATATAAATCAAGGACAACACTTTAAAATATGAAAATAATTAATTTCCAAAATATATTTTTTTTTTGCCAAAATTGTAAAATTCCCAACATATTTCATTTTTTTAAAACATGGGGTGTTACATTGCCTATACATCTCTTCCCAGGTAGGAATGTTGTTTGGTGCCAAGTGGTAGTACCATGTGTACGCTTTTCCTGTGAGAGTTTTCGAGAAATCTCGTTTCTTTAACTCTTTATCATTTTCTTGCACACCTAAGTATTCCAAAAACCTTTTCACATGATCCCTAGTGTTTTCATCCTTTCCATTGAATTTAATGAACTTAGGAGGAACATACCCTTCTGGGTACTGATTCTCGTTGATGCTCTTTGGGTATGGATTCTGCATCTCATCATACATGTGAGAGGACTCCCTTTGAGAGGAAAGAAATTTCTTATCTCCTCCATAGTTATAAGTTTGGAGGGTGACTCATCAATACCAACCTTCTTCACCACTGGCGAGCTTGAGGGCACCGCCACCCACTCCGTCACAGTTTTTCATAGTGGATCCACCTCCACGATTGTTGTTGTGGTTGTTATTCCTCCTACAGGTTCCACTACAGGCATCATGCAAGTATCTATCAAACCTGCCATATCAACATTGTTCTATTTAAAAAACTCAAAAAACATTCTCATCTTATTTGTCCCGACTAAAAGTGCGGTCATTGTTGCGCTGACCTTCACTCCCTGAGGAGCAGGTGCTCTAACTTCGGTCACCACCACCACCTCTCAGGTTGTTTGGTCACTTTGAACTCCATTACCGCCTGTAGTATCTTTATACACGTGATTCTTTGAAACGTTATTTCATTCTTTATCCATGCGAATGAGAATACCTCCCCAACGAAGTCACCAAATGTACGAGGGTAGTTGTGCAAGTTCTATGAAGAACTGGTTCTGGTGAGACATGACCCACTCTAATGGATGATGTCTTCAAGGTCTCCAAGGACTCAATAGCAACTGAAGAATAAAATTATATATTTCTAGTAACAATAGAGTTTCTGTAAATGCTATCTTAGAAGGCAAATGATTAGCTTAAATTTTCAACAACAATAATAATAGAAAAAGGATCACTTGGAAGTGATGGTTGTAGGGAGTGAAGAGAAAAACACTTAAGATACTAAGGAGAGATCATGGAGGGAATACTTTCTGGTGAGATTTTGGCAGAGTAACAGTGCTAAATTGAGTTTTTTGATGTGTTTGACCTTACATAAGGGTCCTATTTACATGGAAAAACTAGGGATGATATGGCATATGAGCGCTAAAATGAGATACCTTTCGAGACAATATCTGAATTGTACATTTCATCTCTGTCAATAGTTTATTATTTGTCCCATCTGACAAGATACACCTGGTCTATACCAAAGTTAAAAAGAAAATATTTCGGGCATAGTTCCAAAAAGTGTGATTTGGTAAATATCTTTTCAAATGATAACTTAGTGAAAAAACTATGAAGACTCGTGAGTGGCTTGGGACCCACTCACCAAAAGTTTGATTTAAAACACTTTGTGAGCAACACCTTCGCTACTCACTTATTTTACTAAGCATGGAGTGTGTGAGTGCTTGAGTGACCTCTAGGGTCTCTCATATTAGTATTATATCTTTCCATAAGTATTGAAGTGGCTGGGCCTTAGCTTTCCCAACAAACCTTATCTCTCAACCACCAAATCAAAACTCCCTAGAGATCCCAACTGGCCTGGTCGAGACCTACTTGCTCGATCAAGGATACATGTGTAACAAAATAGCAATGTTAATATTTTTTCATCATACAAGATTGTTCAAAACATTTTGACTGTTTCATGGACCATTCCCTCAATCTTGGGCCTACTCATGTATTAGTTTTCTTGTCTCTGGGTTACTCGTTGAGCACCCCCTCACTAATCTGGAGAATTTCTTGACTGATTGTCTTCCTTTTAATCTTACTTTGACTTGTTATGGCACCCCCTCTCACCAATTACTCTGTCTTGGATTCATTTGGGCTTAGGTCCCCTCATTTTGGTACTATCTTGCCAACTCATATGTCTTGGCTTCCTTTGGTCTTGGGTCCACTCGCTGCAAAACCCTCTTGCCAAATAACTTGTTTGGTTTTTCCTTTATATTGGGCCCACTCATTGTGGAACCTCTCACTTGATACTTTAACCCCATATTCCATCGTTTTAAGGCCCACTCACTGTGGCACTGTCTCATCAAATAACTTGGTTAAGTTTTCTTTTGTCTGGGCCACTCATTGTGGTCCCTCTCGTTAGATGCCTATCATGGATCATGTTACGAAAGCCTCATTTGGGCCTGCTCGTGTGACAACCCCCTCCCCCATTTATGCATCCCTTAATTTATTATCCCCCTTGACCCATTAGACTTTCTTTCAGCTAGTTGAGTGGGTACCCTCTACAAATACAAGCTCTGTGAGTTCTCTCCCAGGGGTTTGCTTATTGCTATCTAGTAGAATAATTTCGGATCCCCTATCACGTGGGGTTGAGTGTTATTTATAGTTAGTTATTGGAGAGATAATATTATTGGATAGGTAGAGTGACTTTATAGGTCAGGTAGTTACACCATTTACATTCTTGGGGGTAGATAATGATGAGTTTGTTACAGCACGATAAAGGTGGGGCAGTGAGTAACTTCCTCATGTGCACAAATAGGATAAATGCGATTATTGGTATTCCTTCATGTGTGCAAGATGGTGTGAGGTGGGCATTGACGGTGTGAATTAGCGATATTAATTAATGTTGTATTAATAGTAGCGAGACATTTAATGAAATCATGGGGCCGAGCATAATATTACTTGTGCCGACCAGATTGTGTATTAAGTCGACCTCTATTTTGACCATTAATGAAGACACATGTCACTTCATGAGAGGCCCACGTTATGCTATATATTGTTGGTATAATAAGGATTATACGGGTAAGTGAGGTGTTAAAGAATACCTTGTTTGTTAAGACAAGAGACAAACTCATTGGAGCTATACTCTTTAGCGTTATCAAACTGAATCCTTTTTACAATAACATTTAATTGAGTTTTGACAATGTTGATGTAAAAAAATAGATTATCTCTAATTAAACAATCACAGATAAAAATGAAATAAATAAGACAAAGGATTTTTAAAGTGGTTCAGTCTTGTGAAAATGGCCTACATCCACTGTTTTGTATTGTTGACTGTTTGCCTTTAATCTTGATAATAGGGTTTATCCCGAAATTCTGAGTCCCCTACTTATGAGGAGGTTACCATGTATTTATAGCCTTGAGGTTGTAGATATGAAAGGATAATGTGTTGTTATCTAGCAGACATATACATTTGTACGATAATAATGCATATTTAATGCGTAGTTATCTTTTAGTTTTCTTGATGCGTACGCTATGAGTGATTAAGTTGCTCGGCACGCTTTAGTTGCTCACACCGCTTAAGTTTCTCGGTAGCTCGGAGCGCTCAAGTATACTGCTCATCAAAAGTCTTCATATTTGACATGTAAGTTGACACATGTGTTTGTGCGATTGGTCTACGTCAGCAGATTAAATTTAGTATCAACAGAAGCCCCCAATGTTTCATAGTTCGATGTTGAGGAGGAGTGCAGAACATTTTTCTAGAAAACTGCTTGGATTACTGGCTTTTATAAATTTTAGGAGAATACTTTAATTTCTATTTGGCGTACAATATCAAACTTCATAAATATTTTAAATTTCCACGATCACTTCGATATTTGGGCCCTTTTTCTCTTTCAGTCGTTAAAAACGCAAGCGTCTTTCTTGGTAATCATTGTTTTTCTCCACTCTCAAGGTAAAGTATTTAAACGCGGCAGAAATTCAGTCATCTTCTACTTTTCAAATCTGTATCTCTGAACTCTTGTGTTTTCTCTCTCTCTTGTGACTTCGTTCCTTCCATCCTTCATTGGCAACTGATCTCTCCTTCTTCTGTAAGATTTTCTTCCCCCTCTTTATTTACTTTATTCATCATGATTTATCTTATTGAATCGTTGGATAAATTTTGATCTGAGTTTTCAATCCCTTCGTGGGTCATTTTGGAATAACTCTCTGCTCCTTCTGATTTATTTTCTTTGGCGGAGGGACACTAGTTCCCAAGTCTTTTTGTAGCCGAGTGTGGCTTTTCTTTCCCGCCAAATCCCTTGTGTTTGGAGTTTTAACAATATTTCGATATTGTACCTGCAAGACTAGCTCCAAATACATGGAGGGTAGTTAATGGCATACATACATAGGTTGAATCAACTTTATGGAACTCGTTTGGGGATTCCAGAAATTATGTATTGCTATAGATGGGTCACCAGTGACACTACTTTCTATTTAAAAACTACATTTTTTAATAGAGATTTAGTTGTCAACCTTTTCGATGCCAATAAAGACTATTTTGATCATGGGGTAGTGATGAAAAATTGGCAACACCCCCCATTAGAGGGAGATGATGTGTACCAAGGTCCCAAGTGTCTACCTTATGGCAATGGGATAGGTTGTTTTTATTTTTTGAAATCTTATTTTCTTTATGTTTGATGAAATGCATCACTAACATTAATTTTGTTTGTTACAGTTGACAGTAAAAGGAAGCCTAAAAAAGAGGCTGATGTTAATATAAAACATTTAAAACTTATTTGGGGCTTGCAGCAATCGGTTACTGGGGAGCACATTAGATCTGCTTCTTATTTACTGCAATACAAAAGCTACACTTCTTCTTTCATTGCTCGTCCTGTGGTGGTTGATCTTGATCAGACACCAACCTCTGAAACTAGTGTGGAAGGTTCTTCTTCTGACTTAAGTACTCCTATTACTGATCTAATAAAGAAAAGGAAAGCTCCTGCATTTTTTGACAAGTCTTCCTTTGCCACCGAGGAGACAAAGAAAAGTAAACAAGATGTCCCAGATGAGGGGACAAAGAATATAGATGTACCACCCTCTACTACTGCTAAGGAAGTTAGCAAGAAGCCCTCAATTCCTCCGAGTAAGACTATTATAATTTCACCTTCGAGTGAGACTGTTGTCATTTCACCAATAGAGACAACACCTTTAATTGAAAGTGCTCCAGATCCTCTGAGGAGATTGAAAAAAGAGTTCTTTTGAGAAACCTTTTGACCCTCTTCCTCAACCTTCAAATGCTGAGGCTGGTGTTCCAGCTTTGGTTGATTCGAGCTCTATTATAGGCTTGATAAGATCCTTGATAAGCTCATTCTGTTATGAGCTCCAAGATCTTATATTGGATGCTCAACACATTACTTCAGTAAGTATCGTTAGCTTGACTCCTTTATTTTTTTAATACTATACTCATATATTGACTTAAAATTCTTCCTTTTTTCATCTCGTGACGTGTTTCAATAGCATTTTGAAAAAGGATGAAGCTATTAGGGATTCCACCTCCTCGGGTGGGGTAGAAGAAGATTTTCCTAGATTAACCCAGTAGTTAAAGAAATTTCATCAGAAGTATGAGGAAGACAAGAGTTCTTGGGATAAGTAATTCAAATCTGTTGAACTGAACAGAGATCAAGCTGCGGCTGCCTCCAATAAGTTGGAGAAGAAATTAAAGGAAGCTGAACAGAGTAACATAGAGCTTGAGGTTAAGCTTAAATATGCTGAGGAGAATGTTACCAAACTTCAAGGTGTTCAACAATAGAAGACAGAGGTAGAAGAGAAATTAAAGTTTGTCGAAGAGATCCTCAAGGAAAAAACTTCTTCTGAGAGAACAAAAAGGAAACTTGGTGTTAAAAAATCTTTCAGTGTTGGTCGGGACAAGGGTTGGAATAAAGTCCTGGCTGTTATGACTTCTCAAATGGAGTATGCTAGTGTTAAATACTTTAAGGATGGACGGGTAGAAACTTTAAAGAAATTGAAACTTACTGAAGATTCTGAGTTGTTCCAGGAGCATACTCATGGCCCTCCTCCCTCTCCTGGAGAAGAAGAAGAAGAAGAAGAAGAAGAAGAAGAAGATGATGAGGCTACATCAGATGAGTCTTCCATGATAGGAGATAAAGTCCCTGTTATTGTTGTCATTCAACCAGTCAAGCAAGTAGAACGAGCAAGTGCACCTGCTGAGCAACAACCATCACTGTCAGAGCAACCAACCTCTTCCTCCAAACCGTCCGAAGAAATCATAGGAAATAAGGATAAGGTTTAAAGTTTCTCTAGTTTTTTATTTTGTTGTCTTCTTAGATGTAACCGTGAACTATGTTTCCCTTTATCATGATGAATAAAAATGAAACTTTGTTGTTTGTCTGGAATTTCTTTCTTACTTGCTCTGTTCGCATGATTGTTGATTTTATTTTTTATCTTCTCTTTGCTAGTTCATATCCAGGATGGAAATCTTATCAGCTAACGATACAGAGTTGAAGAAGTAATACAATGACTATTTCAAAGCTGGTCATGCAAACTTGATTGAGGCCCAAATAGTTGACATCCTTGGATCAAACGCTTCTGAACGAGCAACTGATGCTTATCAGTACTTGAAGTGCTTACTTGATCGTGCTGTAGCCAACAACGTAGCTTATTAAAAAATGATTGAAGAGCTTCAAGGAACAATCAAAGAGCTTCAACAGCAGTATAAAGAATCTACCACAGTTTTGTATCAAGGTTACGAGAAAAAGTATCAGTAACTGAGTGATGACAAGCGATATGACAACTACATTTCAGCTCACGAGTAAAAGGAAAGTGTATTAAATCTTGAGGTCGAAGAGCACAGACACACTGTGAAGCTGTTAGAGAAAGAGAACATCACTTCGCAGGAGGAAATAAAATAGCTCAAATCTGTTGCCTCTTCTTCTTCGAGGGCCTTGGTCCCAATTAAAGAAGATGGTTTTTCATTTTTAGAAGTAGAAAATGCAAACTTAAGGGATGAGTTAGAAACTTTGAAATGATCTGGGCCTTCCACATCTGCTCGGGGCAGAGCAAGATCTTCTTCTCGTGGATGAGCAAGGGATGGTTGGGTTACTATTGATAAAACGAGGACTCAGTTGGACTTAGAGAATCAAGCCGTTCAACTGATGGCGAAGATTCATGCTCTGGCAGATATGTTTAAGAAGATTCTGAGTTTCACCGACGAACTCTCTAATCAAAGTTCTACTTTAGAAAGTAAAGAAATTCGGGTGAAAAATCTCCACGAGAAACTTGAGAGACTAAGTTATCAATTCCATAAGTAGCCCAAGGAATTTTGGATGGCTGGGTATAATGAAGTTCTGTATCATCTTGATGCTCATTTGCAACAATCGAACAATGAAGGATATAAGCAGGGGTGGTTGAATGCTTTATGTGTTCTACAACTTTATCAAGGTCATTTCTTATGGGATTGTTATGAACTAGGTGTTCTTTATTTACCTGTGCCTCCTTTCAAACTTGACCTTAGTTGGATTCCAGCCCGTGCCATTCCTCGTGTTTTGATCTCCAAGTATCTTGGTGACTATAGTCTTCATTCAAACTTTGAGATATCTCGCCCAGAGCACCTGATCGGTCGACCATCCATAATTAATGTTAGAATACTGCGAGATATAACTTTATCAATTCTCCTTATGCATTAGATGATCCTCCAGCTGGGATGGAACCTATGTCAAAAGCGGAGGGGAAGAAACCCATAGAGTAGGATATTTTTATGTAACGAACTCAATTCATATGTAATCTGTTTTGGTTTTAATGAAGAAATTTTTAGTCTTTGACAATTTCATTCTTCTTCGAAATAATTTATAGAATGTATTTGTTATTTACTGGTGAATATGTATATATATATATATTTGTAGAAGTACGTAATGTCCTTCTTGGTTATTGGATTACCGACCAACTGGAGTTAGTGGTAATTGAATTGCCGACCAACCGGAGTTGGTGGTTATTGAATTGCTGACCAACCGGAGTTGGTGGTTATTTAATTTTCAACCAATCGGAGTTGATGGTAATTGAATTTCCGACCAATCAGAGTTGGTGGTTATAGTGACTTGTCACTCTTTGGGCCTAAGCAATGGAATAATTTCCATCCCATGTTCCTGCTTAGTTGTAGTAATCCCATTAAGATTACCTTGTTGCCTAGACAGTGGATGCCTCGAGAGGTCATCCATCTTCTTGCCTAGTTTGATACCAACCAACCGGAGTTGGTGGTTATTGCCGACCAACCGGAGTTGGTGGTTATTGAATTGTCGACCAACCGGAGTTGGTGGTTATTGAATTATCGACCAATCGGAATTGATGGTTATTGAATTGCTGACCAATTGGAGTTGGTGGTTGCTGCTCTGAATTTATGTTTGCATAGTGTGTAGCACTAATATTCCGAAAAAACTTCCACAAAAAAGGAAATAGGGAGGAAACATCACTTTATTCATATTGAAATAAATGTGTTACATATGGATTTCAATTACTGATAATACTTGCGCAGATGCTCTGCATTTCATGCATTCTTGAATTCTTCTCCTTCCAAAGTTTCAATTTTGTATGTCCCTGAACGAACAACTTCAGTTACTTTGTAAGTTTCATGCCAGTTGGCCTCCAGTTTGTTATGCTTTTGGATTACTTTCTTCAGCACAAAATCCCATTCTTTCAAATCACACTTCTTCACCCTTTTATTGTAGAACAAAATTGTTCGTTGTTGATATGCTGCATTCCTGATTATTGCTTCCTCTCTAACCTCTTCGAGCATATCCAAGTCTAATTGCCTCATCAGGTCACTTATAGGATAATTGAAATTAATCACCCTATGTGTGGGTAGGCCTAATTCAGCAGGTATAACAACTTCACTACCAAATGTCAATATGTATGGAGATTCCCCATTTGTTGTTCGTGTTGTAGTGCGATAAGCCCACAACACAGAGTGTAGCTCGTTAATCCAATTTCCTTTCGCATCATCCAGTTTCTTTTTCAAACCATTCAGTAGTGTTCTGTTTGTTACTTCAATTTGCCCATTGCTCTGGGGATGGCCTGGCACGGAGTGGATTTTCAATACATTGGATTGATGATAATAAGCATCAAATTCCTCGTTGTCAAATTGGGTTCCATGGTCAGTGATGAATGCATGTGGGAGACCATATCTGCAAATGATACTCTTCTAAATAAACTGATAGACTTTATCATATGTCATATCAATGAGAGGTTCGACTTCCACCCATTTGGTAAAATAATCCACAACAACCACAAGGTATTTGAATCTTCCCTTGGTCATTGGAAGTGGCCCAACCAAGTCTATCCCCCACATGGAGAATGGACAATGGAATGTAATGGGTGTTAACAATGCCTGAGGAGTTCTTCGGATGGAAGAAAAACGTTGGCATTTATCGCATTTCTTAGCATAAGCTATGCAATCATCTCTCATCGTTGGCCAGTAATATCCTTTTGTTGCTATTCTCTGCAAAAGCGTCCGACCTGCTACATGGGCTCTGCAAGACCCTTCATGAACCTCTTTAATCAGATCTTTAACTTCAGAGGGATGGACACATCTCTGTAATCCTGCTATAACTCCTCTTCTGTACAAAATGCCATTAGTTAATACGTAACGAGCATCTCTAAACTTCAGCTTCTTAGCTGCGAGTTTATCGGGTGGCACAATCCCTTCTTCGATATAGGCCCTAATAGGGTCCATACAGGAGGGTCCCAAGTTGAGATAAATGAAGTTCATCATCAATTATTCCCCTATGCTCCGATCTACCAGGATTTCTATTGGGATTATTCTTCGTAGCTCGGTATGTGTTGTTGATGCCCGATGAGCTAGGGCGTCGGCTTTTGCATTCTCTAATCTCGGTATTCTGATCAACTGAACTGCGGTGAAAGTTGAGACTACCTTCATAGCTTTTGAACGATACTTGACCGTTAGTTCTCCCTTTGCTGCATATAATTTGAGAATTTGATTTATGATTAATTGTGAATCACTAAATACAACGAGTTGCTCTGCTTTCATGGTTTTTGCTAGATTTAAACCCACTATCATAACTTCATGTTTAGCCTCATTATTGGAAGCCTTAAATTGAAAGCGTAGAGCATATTCCATATCAATTTCATCAGGACTGTTTAAAACTATTCCTGCTCCACTGCCCATGGCGTACGAAGAGCCATCCACATATAGGTTCCATACTGGTACTTCATTATCAAACTCTTGATCTGATAGAGTTCCTCGATGGAATATCTTATGCTTCCTTTTATTTTCCTCTAACATTTTGCGTTGCTCGTTGATTATCTTTTCTTATTTATTGACTGATGGAAAGTGGTTGGGAGTTGTCTTTGACGATAACTTAACATCCACGGGTTGGTCTGCATTAAACTCCTGCTCTTCGGATGTATCAGAGTAGGCTCATAAACTATCTCATATTCACCAAGTGACGTTCTAGGCTCATAAACTATCTCATATTCACCAAGTTCTACTACCCAGTACATCAATCTTACTGATTTCTCCAGTTTGTGCAGAGCTTGTCTTAATGGCATATCAGTATACACCATTATGGTATGGTCTTGGAAGTATGGTCTCATCCTTCTGCTTGCTTTGATTAGTGCCAGTGCTAACTTCTCCAGTCTTGGATATCTGATCTCTGCTCCTCGAAAGTCCTTGCTAGTGTAATAAATTGGTTTCTGCACTCCATTCTCCACTCTTATCAATGCCGAGCTAACTGCATTCTCTGAAACTGCCAGATACAAGTACAGTCTTTCTCCCATAATTGGTCTAGATAACAACGGAGGTGTCCCTAGATATTTTTTTAATTCTTGGAAGGCCTCCTCTCATTTATCATTCCACTCAAAAGTTTTTCGAAGTGTTTTGAAGAAAGGGAGGCATCTGTCTGTTGCTCGTGACACAAATCTATTAAGTGTTATAACTTGCCCTATGAGACTTTGCACTTCCTTCTTCGTAGCTGGAGATCGCAGTTCCAGTAGGGCCTTAATCTTTTCAGGATTCGCCTCGATACCTCGTTGAATAACAATATATCCAAGAAACATACCTTCTCGCACCCCAAATATTCATTTAGTGTGATTCAACTTCATTTGATATTTTTCTAGTTGATCAAAGGTCTGACCTAGGTCAACTAGATGATCGGTAGATTTCTTTCTCTTCGTCAGCATATCGTCGACATAAGCCTCCATGTTATGACTGATTTACTCTGCAAACACCTTATTCATTAGTCGCTGATATGTTGCACCTGCATTTTTAAGTTCGAAAGTCATAACATTATAACAATAAGTTCCTCTTGGGGTGATAAAAGATGTACTTTCCCTATCCTCAGGCTCCATTTTGATTTGGTTATAACCACAGTAAGCATCCATGAAACTCAAAAATTCATGCCACGAGGTAGCATCCACCAGGTCATCGATTCGAGGTAAAGGAAAATGATCCTTTGGGCAGGCTTTATTAAGATCAGTGAAGTCAACACACATCCTCCACTTGTTGTTCTTCTTTTTTACCATCACCACATTTGCTAGCCAGTCAAGATATTTGATATGCTCAATAAAAAAGGATTTATGTAGTTTCTCTACCTCTTCCTGGATAACTTGGTTCTTTTTGGGACTGAACACTCGTCTTCACTGTTTCACCGGCTTGATTTCCTTATTCACGTTGAGCTCGTGACACAGGAAACTCGGGTCTATCCCTCGCATGTCTTCATGACTCCATGAAAAAGTCTATTTTCTACGGTTTAGAAATGGTATCAGTTCCTTTTTTATCGATTCATCTTATGAAGCACCAATTTGGGTTGTTTATTATGGGTGTTCATCGTCCAGAATAATATTCTCGGTAGCTTCCATGACCTAGGAATTCACGAGATGAGAATCATCTCTAGGGTCTAATGTTTCAATCTCTGCATCTTCTGTTTCATCCACTTCATAAGTAGTATTATTTTTCCTGAATTCTTCTCGTTCCTCCTGTTCAGTAGATGAATAGGAGCATTCTCGAGCTACTTTCTGATCGCCTTTCACAACTCCCACTCCAAAGTTGGTTGGTAATTTTAAACATTGATGTACAGTAGATGGTACTGCTTCGAATTTCTTTAGACCTACCCTTCCCATGAAGATGTTGTAAGCCGATTGGACATTTTGATCCATTACGAAAAAGTGTACTCTTTTCGTTTGACAAGTAGGCCATGCACTAATAATCATATCCAACTTGATCGTCCCAAGTGGAAAAACCTTTTCGTCAGTAAAACTGAGGAGGGGCCTATGATATGGCTCTAAATGGGCTAACTTCAGATTCAAACTAAGCATGGGTAGAACATGATATCTGCCGAGCTACCATTATCCACCAATACCCGTGAAATCACCACCTCCTTCATTCTCATCTTGATCACCAATGGGTCATCATGAGGATAGAGTACACCTACCAGGTCATTCTTAGAAAAAATGATGACCAATTTGTCTCTATTTACCTTTCTCGGGCGATCGTCTTCAGCTAAGTTTATTCGCTGTATGTTACAACAAGCTTGGGCCTCATTGAGATAAGCTTTCCTCTCTGCAGTCAGATCTCCACCTCTTGCATCTGCACCTATAATAACATTACATTCAAATGACCTAAAGTGGATTGAGAATAGCTCGCGCTCTGGTTGTCTTGGTCTTTTGGGGAGATCTAGGTCATCTTCTGGATCATCTTCGTGATCTCTCTTCCTGTTATCTTTTGCTAGACGAGGAGACTTGGATCTTTGTCCTCCTCGGTCACTGACCTTTCCACCATTTTAGTGATCAACATACTTAGTCAATTTCCCTCTCCTGATGAGTGCTTCAATTTCATTCTGGAGAGTTATGCAATGTTTGGTCGTGTGACCATGGTCTTTATGGAATTCGCAATATTTAGACTTGTCCCATTTGTCAGGATCGGCCTTCATTTTCCCTGGCCAAGCTAGCTCCTTGCTGTTCTTGATCTCCTTCAGAATGTGATTTATGTCTACCTTCAAGGGTTATAATTTCCATATTTCTTCATCTGCTCCAGTGCTTGCTTACCTTTCAACTGCTTATTGCCACCATTATTTTTCTGATCCTTCTTCTCGGTTTTACTAGCCTCAACCTTGGTCTCCTTAGTGTCTGTATTCTTCTTCGCAGCCATAGATTCCTCAGCGTTCATGATCTTGGCTGCCTTTGCCATTAGTTCTAACATAGTTCGAGGAGGATCTTTGGCCAAAGTATAATACAACTTATCTGGTAACAGTCCACTCATCAGAGCAGTAATTTTTGTCTTCTCCTTGTAATCAATTACCTAAAGTTTCTCGTTATTGAAATGAGTAATGTAGTCCCTAGTACTTTCTTCTGGATTATGTCTAACACTCAATAAGTGTGATACTCGTTTAACTGATTTTGCTCCAAAATAGAAATTCCCTATGAACAACTCTGCCAGTTGAAGAAAAGTCGCAATCTTCCTCCAAGGAAGGTTATTGTACCATATCTGGGCTGACTCGGTGAGAGTTCCTGAAAACGCCCAACATCTCATCTCATCTGGAACCGCATAAATGTTGGCAGCGGCTTGGTATTGTTCTATATGAAGGACAGGGTCAGTTTTTCCATCGTATTTAGGCGTCACCATAGGAGCTTTGAATTTTGATGGCGTGGGAAAGTCCACGATTGCCTGTACGAACGGTGTCCCTTAGACAAAAGTTATTTTTAGGAGGTTTTTGGCCTTAGCCATTTCCCCTAACCGATCCTCTAATCTTTGAATAGAGCCTTTCGAGGCATCATTTCCTTCCTCAAGCCTATTTGTTCGAGCAGCTGATCGCACTAAGCTTTACTCTTGGGATCTTTCATTACGAGAATTTGGGCATGATTGGGCAGAGCCTTCCCTTAGATCAGATGGTCATTGAGAGTTCCTCGACGCAACCCTAGGGGAACTTCTATTCCTTTTGGGGCCTAAATGATCAAAATGAAAGGTTCTACTCAATCTTTCTAGAGCACTAGTCCTTTCTGGAGTAAGAGTGACATTTCATTGGGAATCGGTAGCTCGTACCGATGAGGTCCGGCCAGGTTGATACGAAGGATCACTAGATCTTTCAGTACGATATAAGTCAGTACGTCTAGGTTGAGAGACTTCTGGGAATAACGTTCTTTTAGTTCTTGAAGATGGCAAATGGGTATTTCTATGAACACTTCATTGTCCTTATTGGGCTGGCACTCCACCTTGAACAGTTTGTATAAGTTGATGCAAAGTTTCTTGTATATTTGTTTGGCCTTGGGCTAAATTAGCCATTATGCCAGCTAGATCTTAAAGATTCGGGGGAGTAGAAGGGTTTGGATGAATCCTAGTGTTTCGATTACTGGATTTTGGATTCTCAGCCTTAGATGATGAGTTATTTTGGTGAAAAATGCTAAGTACAGTCGTTTCCCACAAATGGCGCCATTCTGTTGATGTAAAAAACCAGACTATCTCTAATTAATCAATCACAGATAAAAATGAAATATATAAGACAAAGGATTTTTAAAGTGGTCAGCCTTGTGAAAAATGGCCTACATCCACTGTTTTGTATTGCTGACTATTTGCCTTGAATCTTGATAATAGGGTTTATCCAGAAATTCCGAGTCCCCTACTTATGAGGAGGTTACATTATATTTATAGCCTTGAGGCTGTACATATGAAAGGATAATGTGCTGTTATCTAGCAAACATATACATCTGTACGATAATAATGCACATTTAATGCGTAGTTGTCTTTTGGTTTTCTTGATGCGTACGCTATGAGTGATTAAGTTTCTCAACACTCTTTAGTTGATCGCACCGCTTAAGTTGCTCGGTAGCTCAGTAACTCGCACCGCTTAAGTTGCTCGGTAGCTCGGAGCGCTCAAGTATACTGATCGTCGAAAGTCTTCATATTTGACATGTAAGTTGACACGTGTCTTTGTGCAATTAGTCTACGTCAACAGATTAAATTTAGTATCAACAGACAAGTTCTAGGAACTCTATAAAAAAGGGTACCAAATCAAATTTTTCATGAAGAAAATAAACCCGGGTGCGCCTTGTGTAATCATCAATAAAGGTGGCATAATATCAATTGAAAAAAAGCTGTAACGAGCGAGGTTCCTCACACTTCAGAATGTTTTAGATAAAAACACGAGTAATCCTATGCATGAGAGGGATGTAATTATTTCTAGTGCGTTAGATAAAGAACATACAACACATTAGAATTTTAAAGAACTCCAAGGTTTATTTGAGTCTGGAAGCAACATAGATAGATATTGAAAATTAACATGTCCTAAACGATCAGGCCACAACTGTAATGTTTGAAAAGAAAAAAAATATTGGCCTGAATCAGGTAACACATTAGCATGAAAAACAGAAGCAAATAGTGAAATTAGTGAAGGATTCCCAAAGTAGTATAGCCCATCGAACTCATATCCCCAACCAAAAATCCTCCCCGTATGCAAGTCTTGAAGATAACAATAATCAGCCAAAAAAATAATAGCACACTTAAAATTTCTTTCTAAATTATTAACAGATAAAAAGTTCATATCCAGATTAGGTACAAGTAAAATGGAGTGTAAAGTAATATCCATAGAAAGATATATATTGCCTTTATTGAGAATGGGAGTACAAGTCCCATCAACAAGGTAAACTTATTTATGGAAGCGTTGGGTAGATAAAGTAAAAATATCATCATTGCCTGTCATAAGATCACTGGCACTAGAATCCATAACCCAAGTAGAAAGACTATTAGTTATGTGAGCACAATATGCATGAATGCAGACATACCACAGGCCTACCAGTAGGAGCTTGACGATTACCCAATAAATGAAGAATTGGATCCATCTTGGAACCAACATATTTCTTAATACTAAAATTCATATCATCAGGAGTAGACAAATGAGAATCGGTGGAACATTCAGTAACAACTGCTATATAAGTTATACCTTTCTTATTTCTCAAATCAAGATACCATTTAAAGTAGGTGAGCTTTGCATGCCCCTCCCTACCAAAATTCTCGTAGACTATTTTCTTCTTTTTAAGACGAGTGCCCTAAAATAGAGCAGAAGAATAACCCAAACACAGACTCTATGTATTGGCTAAAGAAGCCATCTGATCCACTGAAGAAGAAGACTCAAATATCATCGCTGATGAGGATGTAACTTTGAGGCACTGCTCGTGCATCTCACACACTACATAGACTTCACCTACTGGATGATCGGGTGAAGTTTTTGAAATCTAGGTCCGAGGAAGATAAAAAGAATCTCCGAGACCCATCAAGAACTTGTAAACCATTTTCTTATCTTCCCGAGCTATAAGTAATTCTACATCTTGTGCAGTAAGACCCACTATGTCAGATAAAGGATAATATGAAACATACTCCTCCCATCTCTGAGTGAGATAGATGTAAAATGTTAAAATGGAATCATTGCCTTAATAGTTATGCGATATCTTCTTACACAGTTAAAATACATCAACCTCAATGTGTGAATGAGAGTTCATATCAGTCTTACCCTTCTATAGGATCAGAACATGCGCACAAACTGAAATTTATCATAAGCAGTCGGTTTCATAGAGTTGAACATCCATCCTAGAATAGTAAAATTGGTAATAAACCACTGACTGAAGGTTGGATAAGATTCTTTCTATATTGGAATCTTCCCATGAAGCCAATCAATTTTTCCTTTTGTACTACAGAATAAACGAAATAATCAAGTTGACTTTAAAAATTTCTAGCCATTAAGTAACTGAGTCATGACTCTCTGCGATGGTGCATGGTTAGTGGTCATTAAATCAAATGATGGGTTCTTAACTTCGATAATTCCCCCACCAGACATTACGCACCAAATTGGTAATAACACCAACAATTACGAACGCACAAGTAATAACAATTATTCAAAGCAATCCATAAAAAATAGGCCAGAAAATAGTCACGTGGCCACCAAAAAGATAATGGAGCAGCAACAAACATATCTCTACATCACAACAGTTGAAAAATGAGTGAAGTATACCATTATTTGCATACAATCAATAAATAATCAACTTCAAATAACCACTGTAGACACCCCATCCTATGACCCCCCCTAAGCACCTCGTTAGGTCCCTAACTCTCAATCGTTCACCATAAACCCTAGGTCATACTAGGAGTACCAATCTAGAGGCCATTGAGCTCTCTCGGATCCCATTCGACTTCGATCAACCTTCCAGTTTGAATAAAGCATAATAAGTCTTCAAAGGGCACTGAATTCCTTTCAAACAGCCCATCCCGTGCACAGATCGACCTCACGATCCACATGAATTAGTTATTTTCCTTTAAGATACAGAGACCCATTTCACTCTTATCAACTTTCCACCTAAGAAAATATCAATGAATCCTCGAAGGTTTCTAAATCGCTTTTCCAACGGTCCATTTCATGGGCAAATCGGCCTTACGATTAAGAGGAATAAACTATTTTCTCCCAATGGTCATCGGGCGCTTTCGAACCCCATTTGGTTCCAATCAACTCTTCGAACCGAGAGAAGCTTGATGAAATCTCAAAGGGCAAAAAGTTCCCTTTCCAACGGTCTACCCTGTGCACGAATCAACATTACGGCTCGAACGAACGATCTCTTTTCATCTGAAAATGTCCCGTCTGGAGACCATCAAGAACTTTTGAGCCCCGTTTGAGTTCGATTAAATCTTCGACCCGAGAGTGGCTCGATGGATTCTTAAAGGACACTGAATACCGTTTTTAATGGTATGCCCTATGAATGATTTGATTTACAGTTTGTATTTTATGTCCGTTTTCGAAAGGCAAAAAAGCCATTTCAGACTTCCTATAGGCACCTCAGGAACCCTACATATCGATAAGGTGTCTTTTTCCTTGCCTGACAAGTCAAGCACCACTACAAGAAAAATAGTCATTTATGTCAGTTAAAAACTGATATAAATAGTCATTTATGTTAATTTTTAAAATTTCCAAAATTGTCATAACAAGTGGTGACATAATTGTTCGTAAAACTGCGATAAAATAAATTCCGTTTACGTCAGTTTTTCAAAAACACACATAAAGTTGCAATAATTAACTTCTATTTATCATAGTTTTGAGAAAATATGTGATTAACAAATGCACATTTATCACAGTTTTGAAAAATTTACATGAGTTTTCTCACAACTGACATAAGTATTTAAATATTATTAGAAATAAATAAAAAAATGCCTAACACACACACTTTGAATGATGTGCAGGAGATGGAGAATGCCTTGACGAGTGCCTAGTTTAGTATTTAACTTTTTCTCTTTCTGTGGTTTTGATACTCTGTTTTCACTTGGAATATTAATAACTCTTGTTTATGAAACACGTGACATTATACCCTTGGCGCTTGTCTTCGAGAGTTGTGGGGATCACGAGTATGCATGACCAAATGAAGAAGTTGTTGGTACATGAGTTCGCGTACGTCTGGTACCTGGGAGAGAATGTTATGATGCAGGTCATGGTTAGTGAGGTGGAGGTATCACCGTCGTTGGAGTATATGAGGTGGGTGAAGGATATATTCAATGAGGCGACGATGGTGATGATGGAGGGAAAGCCCTATATGCACTATACAAATACGAAAGACGACTATGACTACCTAGACTTCGCGATCAGCTGGGTGATGCCATCGTGTATCTATGACGTTCAAGGTATGCCTCCAGCTGTAGTGGGATATAGGAAGGGCACCAGCGTACCGTTGGTGTCATCCCATAACACGGGGGAGGTGCGGCGGCAATAGAGGTGGTTCCTTTTGCACCATGTTTCCAGCCATTCTAATCATATCTTGGTGCATAGTGAGGGGGTGGTTTTGATGCCTAATTACCCTCAGGTGGAGATAGGTGGCCTCACACTTATTCCTGAGGAGGCTCTTCGGAGATATGTATGACTTATTTTCTTATTTTATATTTCTTCTTTCTGCTTTTATTTTTCTCATTACTGACTTTCTTTCCTTTGTTGGATTATTTCTTTTGCAAACTATTCGCTTATCGACATCCTGGTTGAGGGAAATTCCAAATTATATGGCGTTGATGTCCGATTATATGAGGAAGCCGATAAGGTTCTGCACGGTGCCACTACCCACATCTAAGGAGAGCTTTTGCTATGAGAGTGGAGGTCTATCGCATGTTGACAAGGGAAACATGTTCTCTAGGGGCATTAGACACATAGGTTTATTGGATGGTTGAAGTTTTTATAGGGTTTGGGCTACGTCTCGATTTATCAAATTCGTTTGGTTTTCTCTTTTTGTTTTTTTATACCTTGAAAAAATGTAATCATTTTTTACAAGTATATATATAAGATGCATTTTTTATTTGATTATCTTCATTTAGTGGCTTACTCTACATGAAATTTAATTTTTTGTTAAGGTCTTATATATTGAAAAGATAAGATAAAATGGACAGAATAAATAGAAGAATGCAGAGAATTTCCAATAATAGGGGATGTCGACCGGCATACGCCGTATCCTGCCTATCGTTATATGGGTCTATTCCAAATCACTTCCCCAGATTGGATCGCACTTCCTCTATACTTACGAGTATTTGGTAACAGGATCATGGCAGCATCTCAAGTTTCTTGCTTTTTATGGATGCATGTGGGTATAAAAGGGGCTTTGGGTGGTGGGGGTTCCATTATCACAATTCAACCCTCTCTCTTTTGTGACTTTATTCTTCCTTTGTAAGGGTGATTTCGATGTCTGAAACTTTGGCGGCTTATCTTTGGCGGGTGGTTGTTAAGATTCTTGCTTAAAATACTAGTTAGGGATGCCTTGCTATGTTTGACACTTTGGAGGAAGGCTTCGTGGTTTTATCCAAGATTATTAATGCCTACTTCCATAAGAGCAGATACAAATCGTAACCAGGATTGGGCTTCTTGGGTCCCTTTGAGGAGAGACAATGATAGTGAGGCTTGTCCGTCCGGAAGCTAAAGTCACGTTTTGAGTAGGGGAAGGGGGGTTGATGATCTGAAGCATGTAAAAATGTTGGTTGTGTAAGCTTTGAGGTGTTTTTATTTTGTGAATGTTTAAGGATGTGGGTTATTTTTCATTCCTGCTACTGATATTTCGTGCAATTGTTGTACCCTTTCTCTTTAACAAAAACAAAGGATGATTTTAATGCATTTTTGTCTTATCTCTGGTGAATTCTTTATTTTAATTGTCTATACTAATCGTTAAGGCATATATAATCCTTTTATTAATTTAAATAATGATAGGAACTCTGCTCACTGTGACGGGTCTGTCCTTGGGCTGCTGGTGCCCCACTAATACTACTGCCCCTGCCCTGCTGGTCGGACTCCCCTGCTCATTTGCTCCCCTACTGATGGAAGCGGTGATCCTGATAGTGCAACAAAGCATCGTTGAGTACGTCAGTGTAAGTACTCAATGATAGATTACCTATGAGGTGCTGACGGATCCTCCAGGCCAATCCATCTACAAACAACAGTATCTTCTTCTCCTCAGTGGGTGCCTCATCCGGCACTATAGAGAGAAGTCTGGTGAACTCCTCCTCGTACTCAGCAACAGTCATACTCTCCGGCTTAAGATTCAGTAACCCCCTCCTCATCTCAATCTACACGGCAGATAGGAAGTACTTGCGGTTAAACCGAGCCCAAATGACTGAATCGTGAAGTTGTCCCTCTCATCAAAGGTTGTGGTGGACTCCCGCCACTGCAAAGCATCCCCCACTAGCTTGAAGGAATCCAACAACTGTTTATGCACGTCGGTGCACTCATACATATGCAGATGCCTCTGGATATCCTTCTTCCATTGGCTGGCGACTATTATGTCCGAGATACCCGAGAACTCCGAGGGATATGCCTTCTGAAAGTCATCCCTAACCCGCTCCCATGCAGTGGGGAGCTGGTACTGGATCTACTTCCTGAACCTGGGGTGGATCCTGCCGCACCACCGCTAATGCGACATTCACCACCTAAGCAACTATGGCGGCTACTTCAGTTGCATTCATCATTCCTCGAGCCGGAGCTGCTGGTTGCTCAGGCTGGGAATTTTTATCTCAGGGTGCGCATCTCAAAGGCATTTGAAATGAGGGGGAAGTCTAGTAGTCTACAGTTATTATCAAATCTCAAATAGCTGAAGACATAAGCATAAATACAAGAATACAACAATCCTAAAATAGGTCTCCATATCAAAGACGCTAAGAGAAAAGTAAAATAAGTTGTACAGATCCTAAAGGACACTAGAACCTGATGCTCTGATACCACCTGTGACATCCCGCCTAATTAAATACCAGGTGATTGGTCCTTTATTAAATTAAAATCAAGGTTAACGATTGGTTCATTCTTAGCATCACTGTCGCAAAATAAAATTTCCAATTTAAACACCCTGAATAATTAATCTAAATGTTAAAACAATTTAAAGACTTATTTACATTTTATTAAAATTCCAATATGAAAACCTTTTTAATAACAACAGTTTAAGAGTCACATAAATAATAAGGATGATAATTACCACGCAAGAATTAAACCATCTAAATAACCAAACCAAGTTATGAACTATAAATGAAATCATCCTGATAAGAGTTAACTCCCAAAGAGTACCAAATGCTGTAAAAAACATAAGCATAAATCTCTAACAAATCCAAACGGGATAGGAAATCGGGCGACACATGCCCTAACTATGAAATTAAAATAGAAACTGAATCAATGAAGAGGTCGTCTAAGCAAAATCCTGCAACTTCCAGATAAGCTGCAGCACGTCCAATCCAAAGAACCTAAGCATGATGCCCCTGTGGCCGGGCACCTGTAATATATACATATATATACAAGAGAGAGAAGATGACAGAAAATGGGTCAAAGCCCGAGTGTAAAAAACTTGAAAAAAATTTAGCAAGTATTTAAAATGCTTACCGGCTAATGTAACAACCATGTTAGTATGCGCACTCTCTTGAGAATTCTCACCTCTCATTTAGTGTGCATGCCTACCATACTACTAAACTCATAAGTTTATCTAAGTTATTTTTCCATAAAATTTTATCCCGAGAAGTAGAAAGGTTATGACATTTAGTTTAAACTAAATCAATCCCTTCAAGACTTATTACGTTACTTAGAGCAACACCGTACCGTTACAAAGTTCCTGAATACTTATTATAAAGTTGGAGCATTTGTTCATTACTTAACTACTTATACGCACAGTAGAAAGTTTCCATATATAAGTATATACATATATCAGTCACTTATATATTATATATACTATCGGCACCCCACATAAATTACATGGTGCTGGCAGACTCTGCTATCAAGTCCCCGTATCACTCGTATTAAGGTAAATACTAGTTCGGAGTCACTCTTGAACTGTATTAACACAATACACACAAAATGGAGTCGAAGCATAGCTCCAAGTCACTAAGAGGTCATTACATACCCCTCACGTCTCTTAATACCGTCTGACTATCATTCTCAGATAGCCTGTACTAAGGAATCCTATGTTCTAGGGCACAAGTCAATATCCCTCATAAAGGTCCCATCGAGATAAGACTGTTCCGGCGCGGCATCCCCGGTGATAGCAAGTAGTGCGGGTATGATTATTCACAAATAAAGTATTTAATAATATACATAATCACACGGCCATATATAGATACATAATTTCCAATAAGGTTCGCCCACGACCCATAATTATTATTAACTCTATTTAGTACAATTTTATCCAATTATCTCGCATAAGGGATTCATCTCTTTTATTCCCACTTATAATTTATTTCATACTTACTTCTCATCTCTCGAAGTATTCTCTCTTGTTAAATATAATTTCAGTAGGTACACCCTCTCTAACCTTCTGGTCTAAGTCTTTCACGAGTCCCTAAATTCATTAACGAACTTATGCACAATCTCTAATGTGTAACGAAACTCCCCATTAACCCACAATTTCATCCCATATTAAATTTAATTCAACGGAGTCTATTTAAACCCTACTGGTCCTCCTCACGACCCATTATACTCTATAAATATTAATCAAGGGTTCCTACGTATTTAAACCGGATTCAACAAAAAGGGGAAAATATGTAGTTTTCTAGGAGGGGTTGATCGATCGAGGAAACGGGGTCGATTGATCGATCATCGATCGATCGATGTTGTTGGGTCGATCGATCGATCAAGCAGTTCTTGCCCAGAAACTACAATTTCAACCTAAGGGTTTCATCTTCCAAATTACTCCAAAACGCCATTAACGACTCTCAAACTCCCAAACAACAGTACTACTAGTTACATATACCTATATACATGTTTTTCTATGTGAAACATGTCCAAATTCATCAAAGGTATTGAATTAATGGGTAAATCATCATATTTAATAAGAACCCTATCATTCTTCTAATTCTTTTCCAGATTTCTTGCTTCTAAACTCATACAAATTCGTGCGTTATCATCTACATATGATTGGGATGTCTAGAATATATCTATTTCCACCAAGATATGTGATTAAAACCTCAAATTCCTCAAATTCTTTTATGAAACATGTGTATAACAATCCTAATCTAACATGGATGAAACAATAACTAAAAAAAAGTAAGATAGATACTTGCCTAGAATACAAAGGTCTGTTTTTTGGATGAAAAATGTATGGTTGCATTCCTTGTCGTGTGATCTACGTTTTGGTGGTAGTGGCGGTACAAACGTATGAGTTCTTGGCCTTGGATTTCTTGGAAAGCTTCCTACCTTCTTCTCTAATGGCCGTTCTTAAAGACTAACTCAAATAACTGACATACCTTAGGGAAATTCGTGGGTTTAATTACCCAAAAATACAAAATGTCTAAAATACCCTCCCAGGATGGTAATTAGGCCTAAAAACACCCCGAGACCCAAACTAAACCCCCGGGTACAGTTTTCTGACTATTTCGACCCTTCTGGACACGTTGGGCACTCGAAGTGAGCATAAGAGCGACTTATAATTTATTCACTTTTAATAATAATAATTTAGTCCCGACACGACACAGGCGCGTCCCGACTTAAATTTCCATAATTGCCATTTTATTCACTCGTGATAATTTTAATAAAATCAATCTTATATATTACTTTACTCATCTAGTAATATTCAAGAAATTCCCAATAATTAGTAACTCTTGTCACGATAGTAAATTCTTAAAATAATTTCCGAATTAATATTAAATTAATATCTCAATTTAAATTTAACAAATCCCCAAATTAAAAGCCATAAAAATACGGGGTATTACATTTGCCCAGTGAGCTATTTTGACTTACGATATTCATTTTACACCCGTTTTTTGAAAAATACTTATTTCTAACAACCTATAGCCACCCTAGGAACCTTGCCTATTGAAAATGTACCCGGGGTGATATGCTGATAGGCAGGTCCAAGTCCATGTCTATTGTTACCCTTTTGGCCTTATAAATAGAGTCCCTGGCCTCATTTTGAAAGGCACCCCTGAACACCCCTCTCTCAAATTCAGAGTTGTTCCCTTTGCAAAAAAAAACATTTTCCCACATTCCATTCCATAACTTTTTTACCTCAGTTGTTAAATTCCCCCACCTCTCCATATCACTTTCATACCATTGGAAGGTCAACATATCTACGTCTCAAGATCAACATCAAGCACTCATAAGGAGGTCAAATTCTCAAACCCTTTCTCTAAATTCTACCATTTTAGTGTTATTTACATTGTTTCTATTTTAGTGTATTATTTCATTACATCACATTCATTACCCTCAAGTTTTTATTAGTAGTATTTGTACATAATATATTTTCATAAAAAAGTAAAAACAAGAGAAAAAGGTTTATCCATAATTCGAAAAGAGGGATTTTAATTTCACACTCTCATTCTTAAAGTACAATTTCTTTACACACACATATGAGAAATCCCCCATTTTGATTTATGGATTAAATCCCACTCTATGTTATTTTCGAACTACATGGACTTTTCTTCCCCTTGGTCTACGTAGGCATCTTGGGTAAATCCCAAGATTCGAGTTATCCCTTATTCATGTTCATATGTTTTCTTCATATATATATATATATATATATATATATATATATATAAGACAATTATGGGTTCATATTAAGCCAACAAGGCACTCGATGAAGGGTGAGATCATATATACACAATAATATTATGTACCTTATCATACCTCATTTTATACTCTAATTGTAATTTTAATTTTATTCTATTAATATTTACTTTCCCCCTCATTTTACTCTTAAAATTTTACTTTAATTCAAATATAAAGGGGTGTTTTTGTAACATAACAAAATAATGGATACTATCATCCTCATCTGATCTCAGTCCTCCTCGAGCCATGTGCTCTGCAAGCCCATTTCACTATCTTCCACACTTTTTCCATGTCATACAAACCACTACACTACCGCCTGAACCAAAATCGTATCAAAAGCCATATCCAATAATTCTCATCAAACAACAACGTATCTTCCACAAAATCTCATCAAAGCAAACACTCAAGGTACAATTTGAACTGAACCCATGCACAAAATTTGTCTTCGTATTTGTCTATGTTGGAAGTACGCCTATGTAATACTTTCTATATACGACTTTGATTCTACATCTCTCTCTCATTCATTTCTAAACTTCTTCTCTCTCTCTCGCTCTCTTTATCTATCTATCTATCTATCTATCTATCTATCTATCTATCTATCTATCTATCTATCTATCTATCTATCTATCTATCTATCTATCTATCTATCTATCTCAATCTATATTGCGAGCACTAGTTAGGCAAGATTCAAATGGTTTAGACTTCGATTTTAGGTTTACGTTTCAAATGGTTTAGTTTATATTTTAGGTTTACGTTTCAAATGTCTTAGGTTTAGATTATCATATAGATTTGCAATTACTTTATTTCAATTTGTTCATGCATAGATTTGTAATTATTTTATTGTAAATATTTAAATTTCAAATTAGTTTATTGTGCAATATTCATGGTTGAATTTTGGTTTTTGAATTGTACAATATTTTTAGGTGCGATCTTATTCTATACTCGATTTATACACGTATGTGAGATCTCAGGTAACCCCATTTTCATTTACATCATAATTTTGTAAAAGTTGAAATTATGAACTACCACCAAGGTTTATTTACTGAATCAAATGATTTATAGGCCAATTTTAGGTATATGTTTCAAATGGTTTAGGTTTTGATTGTAGGTTTAGTTTTTATTTTAATTTCTAATTTTAGTTTCAAATTAGTTTAACGTACAGATTTGCAATTTCAAATTTGTAATTATTTTATTGTACAAATTTGTAATTAGTTTATTGTACAAATTTAAGTTCTAAATTAGTTTATTGTGTAATATCCATGGTTGGATTTTGGCATTTTAACTTTACACTATTTTTAGGTGCTATCTTCTTATATACTGGATTTCTACACGTATATGCGATCTCAGGTCGAGTCCCCCACCACCACCAAAGAATCCAGATGTATATGAGTTAGTTTAAAATGATACAACATGCATTGTGATTGATATAGAGGCTCCAAATTCACATAATATTCAAACACTTCTATTATATGACATTCAGACACCAAGCAACTAAGTAAGATTTGTATTCTTTCACTTTTAAAGGCCCTGCTTTATTCTGTTATGTGACAAGTAATGCAATTAGTATGCATATTACTCCACTTATCACCGAGTCAAAATTTATATGTATATTTCAATAAACTTGGTGTTTTCACTAATGGATTGAATTGTGCGTATATTCTTTTTGGTTCTATAGCTCAAAGACCTTGAAGGTGAAGAAATTGAATAAGGAATTAGGTATTAGGGTGATAGATTTGGAAAGAGAGTTAGAAAGTTTGAGGGGTTGTTAGGGGTGGGCAAGTCAACTCGAGAAGACGAAGATTAATTTAACCGAGTAGTTGATCGTCGTGAATTGGAAGAAAAGTGAACTTATAACCCGCGTGTCACGACTAGAGTGAGTTCTTAAACACGCCATGGAGGTTAAAGTCACTATAGAGGAAAGATCTAAGAAGGTAGGAAATAATGTTTTAAATACCATTTTGGGTAGTGGTATGAGTTTTGGAATAGGTTATGACGGTCCATCCACTTCACATGCAACACCTCAGCTGGTTTTTGAGTTTATTTTTAATTCACATGGCTCTTGACCCGACCCACCTAGTCATACCATACCATCTAGGAGAACGCACAGTAGACGTTTTGATAGAGGTGTACATAAGCCTATTTATGTTTTCACACACTAAAAGAAGAGAGGGAACCTTAGGGAATTTTGTTTTATGTTGTGTTATGTGTCATGTTTTGCTACTACACGTGTTCACACATACGCACCCACACCCGACTCTCCGCATGACTACACGAGAGAGTTTGCACATATTAGGGAGTAAGTAAAGTTTTTGGTCAAGACTTCACACGACTTGATGGAGGTTCTTCATAGGATGTCACCATCTTTGGAAAACTCCACCGTACCTACCGGTTGAGGTCTAGACTTTTTTGCTAACATAGGATGATTTACATGATGATATTTTATGCCTACTGCTAGTATGTATCATTTTTGTATTTATATTTTCCTTTTTGATATATTTTTCAAAAAACCAAAAAGATTTTTGTTTTTGAAATTTTTTGGAGAAATACTAAAATATTTTCATTTTTTTTTGAGAAAATTTTGAAAAAGCCAAAATGATTTTATTTTCATAAAATTTTGGGAAAAAGAAAAAAAAATTGTATTTTGTTTACACCATATATGAATGGACATTTAGGTTTACCGAGTCACAACTTCATTCCATATCCATGTGACTATTTCATAGTGTTTTAATATGCGTCATCATTTCATTTTTGTTCTTTATAATGTGTGCAGTCATTCAGATGTGTTTTGTGATTACTACCTACATGTTTTACTCATATTTGCTTATAATGCACACTTGCATGGATTTGTTTGATTGTCGTACTTGTTTATCACATGTTGGTCGGAGTGTTGTCATCTCAATTCTATCGTTAAATTGAACCAAATGCGATAAAACTTGATAATGGAAGTAGTGCATGTAAGAACCGTTTACTGTGAGGATTTAATTGCAATAAAATTGTAACACCCCTTATTTTTAATGATTTAAGTAATTATGTGATTAATTATTTTTGTTGGATTAATTGAACTAAAATGTGAGAATTTAATTGTTAATTAATCCGGATTAAAATAATTATTAACTAGCATGCCAAGGGTTAATACTTATTGTTGATAATTATTGAATATTACTGTGTGATATGTAATATGGAATTATAATATTTGATAAATTGTCGGAAGTGAGAAATACGACAGTTTGGTAATTTAAGTCTGACGCGCGTGTGAGTCTTGTCGAGACTAATTGACTAGGATAAAAAGAGAAATTATTGTTATTAACTCGTATGGTCATTTTGAGTGCGTCGTTGAGTCCGGAAGGGTCGAGATAGTTAAAATAGTATACCCGGGTGTTTAGTTTGGGTCCCGGGGCAATTTTAGGCCTAACCGGCGTCTTGAGAGGGCATTATGGTAAATTGTATTTTTGGGTTTAATTAATGGACGAAAATTGGGAGTTATTTTGTCAGCCAAGAAAAGTCCTTTAGGGTTGATAGATACATAAGTAAAGAACGGCCATAGAGGGTGTGAGGGAGGACCAATTTCCAAGAGGGAAGGCCAAATTAACACCACCTTGCACAACCACCACCACCAACGCGTAGACCGAGAAGAAAGGAATGCGTCTATACCAACATCACCAAAGGATTCAGACCTTCAATTTAAGGCAAGTGTTTATTACTTGCTTTCTTTTAGCAATAATCATACTCATGTTAGAATAGGTGAAATTAATCATGATTTACATGTTAATTGGATGAAAATTGGAGTTTAAATTATGATTAAGGACTGGGTTAATTAGTGGTTGAAATTCCTTCATTTATATAGAGGATTAATCACGAAATTGAATTATATATTGATGAACGAATCTGGATTAATTAGGTTCTTTAATTGAAAATTTGGAAACTAGGGTTCATATTAATTAATTTGGAGATTTCATATAATTTTGATGATTAATGACGAATTAATGATCCTAGGATGTTAGGAATGATTTATGACGTGTTATGTGTTGAGGGGTATTGATGATGAGGTGTTGGGTGTTGAATCTTAGAGGTTTTTAGGTTCAAAAATGGTGGAAAATGCTGAAATTTTGGGGAAGAAGACGAAGAGTAGAGTCTCATGCGATCTCGCGTGAAGGGTCATTTAAGTGAGATAAGGATCTCGCGCGAAGTCGTTCGAATGACACGTGGAAGTGGTTCGAGCGATAGGGTGAATTTTTGGGAATTTTTTAGATTCCAGTTTTGAGTTTGCAGGTTTATTGGATTGAGAGAAATTGCCCGATAGTAAACTTAAACAAGACAGAATTTTGGGAAGGTATGTGAGAATTAATACTTTACTTATTTCGGTATAGAGAGAATGTATCCTGGATATTACGAGAGAGATAGTAATCTAAATATTTATACTATACGTAGTGTTGAGATTAAAATACATATGAGAAGTATATATGTAGGTTGGAGAAATAGCTACAAATTCTAATAGGATGTGTATATGCCTATAATGTGATATTATTGTAAGAGCACTAATGGGTGATAACTCGGGGGTGCTGGATTATTACTGATAGGTGCATTAATGGGTGCTAACCCGGGGATGCAGGATTCTCTTGAAAGGTGCACTAATGGGTGATAACCCGGGGTGCTGGATTATTATTGATAGGTGCATTAATGCGTACTAACCCCGGGATGCAGGATTTTCTTGATTGGTACACTAATGGGTCTTAGCCCGGGGGTGCAGGATTAGTATATATATATGTATAGGGATGATGTGACTATATATATATATATATATATATATATATATATATATATATATATATATATATATATATATATATATATATATATATATGAACTTGTAAATATTTCTATTGTGTGAAATTAGTAGACATGGTAATAATAATAATCATTACATTGCGCCAAGTGGTCTTAACCTAAGGGTGAAGGATTAGTGTGTGTATATATATATATATATATATATATGGGGAAGATGATACTATATATATGTATAAGTGTACTTGGGGAACTTTCTAGTCATTGAAACTAGTAGATTGTGACACCCCGACTAATTAAATACCGGGTAGCTACTCCTTTATTAAATTAATAAAAAATGCCAAGTTGGTTCAGTTAATAGCATCACTGTCGAAAACATTTTAATGATTACTAACCACCTATTATTTAAAAAGTAAGTTGTCAAATTTTAAATTAAATCTGATTAACATGCAGTAAGTACAATATAAAAGAATAACATAACCATTAACAATAAAGTCCCAATAATGTAATCAACAATAATAAAGAGTCTGGAGGAAATACTCCTCACAACAATCCCACAACTGAAATAATAAAACAAGTCTGAATCCTAAATTAATTACAATCCACAATCTGAATAACTGAAATATAAAATGTCTCTAAAAGAAATGGGCGACATGCCCTACAAATGATGAAACTGAATATGGAGTCAAGACTAGAAAAGGAGGCGTCTATTAGCAAGGCCCTGTAACTTCCACAACAGCTACAGCTCGTCACCTGAATGGAAATCCTATACATGGTGTCCTTGTGGCTGGGCACCTAAAAAGGTTTTTACAAAAATAGGTTTGAAAGCAAACGGGTTAGAGCCCGAAAGTGGAGAGTATTTTTAAAACAGCAAGTGCTTTAATAACAATAAAACAATGAATGCAAAATACATGTTAGGACGTGCACTCACATGAAATACTCACCTCTCGACTAATTGTGCACTCCTAACGTACCGTACCCATCCAAGTGATATTCATATCAAACTAAACCGACAGAAGTTCTAACCTTTCTACTCAATTCACAATATAAATTCCCAACGTTATCACTTAAATAGATAGCTTTACTTAAACTCGGATTCTCAATTATTAGCAATACAATTCACAGCAAGTTATCCGTTTTTAGCTTTATCGAGGTGTTACTATATTTATTCTCGTAATTAAACATAAAATTTCCTTTTCATTTAACCGCATATTATTCACATCATAAATATACAATACAAGAACCCCGAGGCTAAGCTGCAGTGCACACATACTCTGCTATCCCATCCCGGTACATCACGTACATAAGGATTACGCCATCTGAATCTCTCAGGAATCGTTCTCAGATAATAGAAAAATCACAAATAATGGAGGCGAACACAATCACATCACATGGGTCACGCACATACCTACGCTCCCATGATCAGTAGACTTATTAACTTCCCAATAAGTCCTTCTCTGACCTATGTCCTCAAGGTACCAATCTAAATCCCCACCGTAGGCACACAAAGATTGGATGGCCCTAAGCGAACGCAAACCTCCCGTGATAGCAAGTATGGTAGGCATGTCATACACATAAAATCATACATATACTAAGCATGCACACATCTTAGTAATTACCATAATTTATTATAGGTATACTTCTCATTCTCATACCAACTTATAATGTTACACAATTTACATATCCCAGGTTTATACAAATATTTAAGTCGTCAATAATTCTCACATCGTATATAGACACTAGCGTCCTAATCCACAAATATCATTAGGTTAAAATCACACTTCTATGTTTCACTCCTCAAAATATCCCAAATCTCCCAATTATACCAAATATTTAACAAGGGAAGGTTATCTCTACAATTAAGTAAGGTTACGGGACGCTAAAAATCAAATCAGGCCAAAAAGGCCATTCTGTCAACTCGTTAGAAGTCTCATTCGAACGAGGTCGTTCGAACAAGAGTTCGTTCGAACGAAGTGGGCATCTAACGAGATCTCGTTCAAACGAAAGGCATCGAATGAATATCCAACTCGTTAGAAGTCAAACTGTCAACTCGTTAGAAGCTCGTTCGAACGAGCTCGTTCGAACGACCTGGGCAGGTCTTCTAACGAGGTGACAGTTTCGAGCCCAGAATTCTCCTATCTCATTTTTCCCAATTTTCTTCACCTCTAATCTCATCTAAACATCATTCCAATAGTAGTTCAAGGTTTATAATCATTCCTAAACACACTTAGGTCGTATTCTAACATATTTATGGGGTCAAATCATCCTAAACCACATCTAATTATCAAATCTCCCCAATTTTCCCAAAACCTTATGAACATGAACCCTAGAAATTTAAAGTCATCAATTTCCCTTAATAAATCCATTTTTGTAACATAAAAGATATAATTCTATCAGTATAATCGCCCAAACAAAATTCTACATACAATCTCTTTATCAAAACATGAATTCTAATTCCAATTCCATGGGTTTTTATAAATCTCCCAAAATAATGCAATTATGTAAATTGGCTCTGATGTGGATTCCTCTATTCCTCTTTCGGAGCTTGAGTCTCAAAATGCAGATTATAATGATATAGAGGTAGAGGATCTAGGGCTTTCATAAGTGCATTATGGCACTAGGAATTCCCCTCTAGATTTCGTGCACGTGAGCGGGAGGTATTGAAGATGATCCTAGAGCACCACCTGGAGACTTTTACATCTCAGAGTGTGCTCAATATTGATAGCCTCACAGTCTTCAACTCGAAGGTATTGGCCAGCCATGTTCACGACTTACTATCTACTTCACCTGCTGACATGACCACTCGAAGGGTTACACTGTTCCTCCAGCATCTTCATGACCTCCAATACTTCTATCACTTCCAACTAAACTAGCTCTATGCTTCAGTCCGTCACTTTCTCAGTGTCTCATTTAGGAAAATTATGAAGCTTCGTACTTCCAGGTAGTCCAGAGTGCAGTAGCGTCAGACTAAGGCAACACAGATCCAGGTTTAGATTCAATCCCTACAGGCCAATATGGCTAAGCTAGAGGCTGGTGATGCTGAGGATGAGGCCAATATAGCTATACTAGAGGAGCACCTTATTGAGGAGGCAGAGCCTTCCTACATAGACCTACACTCCCGACAGGATTTATTTTTCATTTTTTCTAGTGGGTAGTTGATCTGGATTTGTATGCCTCATATTGTATTCTTTTTCTTTTTCTTCATTTGTAAAGAACCATTAGTTTATGAATGAAAGACCATGTTGGCTTCCCTTATGCTTTTTATTATTTGCCTCGATTTGTATTTTGATATCTACTTACTATAATCTGCTCTAATTTTCTATGATCACTTGGTCTATTTGAATTGCCCCATATACTTTGGGGTACTTGCATAAACCTGAGCAAGTTATACTTTTAGAAATGCCCCTTCTAACTGTGGGGTACTTGCATGTGATCTGAGCAAGTTAACATTTTAGAGTTGCCCCTTCTTACTGTGGGGTACTTGTATATTATCTGGGAAAGTTAACATTTTAGAGTTGCCCCTTCTAAATGTGGGGTACTTTCATATGCACATTCATTTATTAGGGAATGCCTAGTAGAAAAGGGTTAGACTCTCCCCTTAACAAACTTTGAATATAATTCACAAATGTAAATATATAAAAATGACAATTTTCTTATAAACATTACCCCAGGCCTGCGGGGTCCTTGTTCCAAATAGTTTTTTAGGAACCAAAATTTTTTTAGAGCGAGCGGGATATAGTCTCCCTTCTACATAATTTTTTAGAAGTAGTCATCTAAAGTTTTTTTTCTTGATAACAGAGGATAAAACTTATTCTCTAGGCTGTAAATCTATTTGTTAGATAATTTTTTTCTTATTATTATTATCCCTAAGAGGACAACCCTCTGCTGGTCTGGTGATAAAGTAAATTTATCTGATATATTTGAAAGGACTATGCTCGATATACTTTTCTCTTAGTATGGATGTACCCCCAAGTGTAATGAGAAAAGTTCTTTTTATTATGGACCCTCTTCTAGTCTAGTAGGGGGTATTTATATAAAAAAAATATTCCAGTGCATGTACCTCATACAGCAGGTAAGTAAACAAAACAAGAATCATCATGCAATGTGTCAAAAAGAGATGTTATTCATTTATTTCCATATGGTGCACTGTTTACAAGGTTGTGTTGCTCAATAGTTAGTTACAAAAAATACATTTCTGGTGTTAGACCAGGCCACTCAAATTCTTCGAAAGAAATAAATTTTAACAGAACTATGCATAATACCTTTTTAGTCACTGGAAATTGATGGATTGGAGACAGTCATTCTCTGGATCTAACATTTGGAAGTATATTGATTTGCCTACACCCTTACCACAAATGGGCCTTCCCAATTGGGCTTGAACTTTGATGCCGACATACTATGGAGGTGATGGGTGGACGTGCGAAGGACCAAGTCTCCCACTTAAAACTCTCTAGGATTGACTAAGTTCTCATAATCTCTTGACAACTGCTGGGTGTAGACTTTAAAGTTATATTTTTCCTTATCTTTGTGCTCGTCCAGTGCCTCCAGCTACACATATCACGGATCAGGGATGAGATCATTGCTTAGAGCAACCCTAGATGAGGGTACCATCAATTCCACCGATAGGACAGCTTCGTTACCATACACAAGTGAGAATGGGGTAAACCCATTCAACTTTCTCTTTGAAGTGTGGTAAGCCCATAGTAACATAGGTAGTTTTTCATCCCATGCCCCCAGCATATCTTCCAGCATCTTCTTCAGGATATTAATCAAGTTCTTATTAGTGGCCTCCACTTGGCCATTCCCCTTAGGGTAGGAGATAGTTGACCTATTGTGCACAATCTTATACTTGTCTATGAGAAGTTCCATCTCCTTGTATATGAACTATTTTCCATTGTCCGTTAGAATCACCTTAGGTATTCCAAGCCTGCATAAGATATATTCCTTGATAAACTGGGTTACCACTTAGGCGTTTACTCTTCTTAGAGGAATGTCTTATGTCTATTTGGTATACAATACTATAGCCATAATAATGAAATCTTTGACATGAAATGATGGGCTAATTTTAACCACCAGGTAAAATGCCCACGTCTGGAAAGGGTAGGGAGTTGCTAGGCTTTACAAGTTGACGAAAGGGGCATGCACCCAGTTGCCAAGTACTTTACAAGCTCTGCACTTCTTCATATAACCGATGGAATCGGTCTTTATGGTTGGCCAGTAGTACCCCAACGTCATTTATTAATCGTACAGTTTGGCACCTCCCACGTGGGAGAGCTCATGAACCTCCTTCAACACTCTTACCATATCATCTTTAACTACACATTTCAGCACCTTTTCATTATAGCCCTTCTTGTACTGATCTCCTTCTACTAAGTATAAGCGGGATACTCTCTTTTGGAGATAAATTTTATATGCTCTATCCACAAATAACTCACCATCTTTCAAATATGCCATGTATGGTTGCCTCCAACCCTCAAAGGCCTCCACAAAATTATCTTTTGCTACATGGTCAAATTGGGTTTTGACACTTTAAACAACCCTTCTACAGACGAATAACCTCTGCGCTCATGGTGGGTCAGTAGTATCCCCTCGTTGCAACCGGTAGTAAAGAGAGATATTAGTATCCCCTTAAAGCTTTTCATGCATTGCCACCAACCTCTCTGCAGCTTCTTCTTCTACAACACACCTTGCTAAGAACTCATTTGGGCTCTTGAAGTAAAGTGTTCCCTGCAGTAGGTGGTGGTTAGCTAGCTCTAACATCTTCATTGTTCCTTCTCTTATTTCTAGCTTCTTCGGGCTCATCACTTGGGAACAGGGACCTCACTTTAGTAGGCATTATTCTCTGCCGCACCGTAATCATTTCACCTAGTTCATTTATGTCTAATTTTTAGGCTATTGTAGCTACCACATCAATATGCATGTTCATTGTTCGCGCCTGCCTCTCAGCTTTCACTTTAGGAATTGGCCCTTCAACTTTTATATGATGGTTCTATATGATGATAGGTAAGCGCGCTTGAGGGAAAACTCCCCATTATCCTATTGTGTTACCAAATTAGAGTCCCCTAATATACAAAGCTCTCTGATGCCACTTGGAAGTGCCTCCAACAATCCCAGAATGCGAGCCTGGTATTTAATTTTGTTATTTGATCACTTGAAGTCTAGCTTTAAGGACATAGTGATCTTCTCCTTACCATTTGAGAGGATAATACCTTCACCCTTTGTCTTTTTTGCACAAGAGCCATCAAAATCCATCTTCCATTCTTCCATATCCTCCGTTAAGCATGTTTGGAAATTCTCTTCGGCAAGCTCTTCATTTGGATAATAAAAAATAGGGCTGGCAATTTTTGACACGATAACCCGTTTACGATAATTACCCGAAATGACCCGAACCTGACATGATTAACTTGTATCGATTTAAGAGTATCCAAAACTTATAATCAAATCAAAATCAATGCGACCCGAAAATGACTTGACTAACCCGAATTGTTACCCCTAATAAAAAATTTGGATGGGGAAGTGGCCTAGCAAATTAGCCACTACTTGACTTTTGATGGATTTTGGCACCACGCACTTCAAGTCATATTTTGAAAAGATTAAGAACCACATTGCTTCCCCTCTTACCAAAATCATTTGTGACAATAGATACTTGATAGGGTCACATTTAGTGACGATGCAAACTGTAAATGCTAACAGGTAGTGTCTCAACTTCTGGGCCACGAAGACTAAGGCAAGGAAGTTCCTCTCAATACTGGTATACCTAGATTTTGTATTTGAAATCACATTTGACAAATAGCACACAAGCCTCTCTACCCCCTCCTTCTCCTAATCAAGCAGTGCTCTTATGGATATTGAAGTGAGATAGAGAAACAGCAGTGCCCCTGCTTTCAGTAGTATCATAGTAGATGGAGATGCTAAAATTTCCTTGATTTTCTCAAATTACTACTTCTATTATTCTACCCAAATCCACTTAGCTTGTTCTTTCATCAGGGTGGCAAGTGGGTGGGTCACCTCCGCAAATGCTGGTATGAATCTTCTTAGGTAAGACACCTTTCCCAAAAGGCTATTGAGATGTCTCTAGTTCTTTGGTGGAGTCATCATCACAATTTATTTTCTCTTTTCTCCTTTCACATGCTCCCCCCGCCGATTTACTACAAATCCCAAAAAAAATCTTGCAGTTACCCCGAGGGAACACTTCAAGGGATTTATTCTCATCTTGTACCTACAACATCTTTCAAAAACCCGCCTAAGGTCTTGGATATGCATGATTTATTTCCTTAAATTCACCAACAGGTCATCCACATAGAATTCCAATATATCATGAAAAAAATCATGGAAGATAACCATCATGGTTCGCTTGTAGGTGGCCCCTGCATTCTTCAAACCAAATGGAATGACTATGTAATGGAAGTTTCCCAATGATGTACGAAAGGCAGTCGTCTCTGCATCTGCTAGGTTCATCTCGATCTGATTATAGCCTACTTACCCATTCATGAAATTATACATTTCATGGCCTGCGATAGCATCTACTAAATTTTCTATATTCGGTAAGGGAAACTCATCTTTGGGACATGCCCAGTTTAAGTCACAAAAATACACACAAATTTGGATTTGACTTTTATCATTATTCTTCATTAGCACAATGATGGAGAGCCACATAGGTGCTGAATGGGTTTAATGAAACCTATTGCTAATAACTTTACCACTTATTTAATTTTAAGGTCGATCTCGGCTTTATGCGTACGAGCCGCTTATCTGACTGGGAGAGCATTGGGGAGGACTTGAGATTATAGGAGCTCACCTCTGGGTCAATCCCAGACATCTCGACGTATTTCTAAGAAAATACATCAGTGAACTCCTTGAGTCGGTTAATGACCTCTTCCCTCTCATTTGAATTCAAACCCTTAGAGATTCGAATGGGTCTACTCTCACCCCCTTATACTCCCAATTTAATTTCTTCTAGCTCTTACAGTTTCTTCCTAGGTCCATCTTGCATGTACTCGAGGCTTCTTCTATCTCCTCAATATGCTCAATGATGTGGGACTCATTCACCCCAAAATATTCTGGAACCGGTTCGATGCTCTCATCCCAGAATGTCGCCCACGCAAATCGTTATAAATGGACTTTTCATCTAGAAGGATGACCTTCTTACATGTTCGAGGAGGTTTAGCTATCTCATGTACCTTTATCTTTACGTTTTCTATGTAGGGAATCACCCTCTCCCCTAGACGATCGTGGATAGACTTGTTTGGTTGGGAATCTCCTCTAACCACTTTCTTCTCCTCTAATTTTCTTATAGAACTCTTCCCTTATCCGTCAAGCTCCGTATAAAATGCTGCATCCACCAGGTGGGCTTCTTCAACAGAAAATGTTTTTTGTGTTTCTTTGATTATAACCATAGTACCTCGCATGTTGGCCTTAGCATATTGATGATATGTGGAAGGCACTATGTCGTGAGTGTGCATCCACACTCGCACTATGAGTAGCTAGTGTAGCTTGTGCTGGCATTAATTACCTGAAACTTAATATGGGAAGTGAAATTCCCAAGATTGATTCCCATGTTCACGTAACCAAGCCTGTGCTATCAAATCCTAAAATTACCTGTGACACCGGCACTATCTTTTTTTGTAAATACCCATATCACACAACGTATTGATTGGCATGATGTTGATGGATGCTTCTCCATCCATCAATGCTCGGTGGAAAGGAATTCTATTTATCATGGCAATTACATAGAGCAGGAGGTTGTGAAAATATGGCACTTGCCTATCTGGCTCAGAGAAGACCACTTCAGAAGTGTATGTTTTAATCAACCGTCCAATAGGTACCTTCTAGTTCAGCGAGGGGTGCTCGCAATGTTGCACTGCGTCCAAAACCTTTATTATGATGACTACCCTGGTATCATACTTTACTCCTATATAGTCAAAGAACCATTTGAATTCAGGATTTCTTTCTATGGCTTCAAACTCAGAGTCCAAATCCACCACATAAGTTTGAGCATTACAGACATAGTTTGCCTTAGTTTTTCCTCCCTAATCCAGAGAAAGGGTGACATCTACTTTTCCTTCGGGGGGTTCACTTGCTCACCCCCATCATATTTAGCCTCTTTTTGGTTAGGATTGGAGAACCACTTCTCGCGTCTCCTCTCCTTCTTAAGTCTCTGATCACTTTTGAGTGCCTACTCTTCACAAATCTTGTCACTGCCTTCCTATTCTATCCGGTCTTGATATGATGCTTTACCATACGCTACAACTATATTAGCAGTGCCGTAGTGATGCACTGGAAGTGGGTTCTCATTAAAATCTACTGGAGGTATTTGCAAAGTACCACTGTCCACCTGCTCGCCAATGATCCTCCTTAGGTAGTAATAGTCTCTGGTGGAGCGATTTACCCTCTGATGTAACTCATAATACTTTGGATTAGCTTTTTCTACTGCTGTTGAGATTTCCCAATTCAAATGAGGGGGACCTGCTACCCTCTATTACAGTAATGTACGATAACTGCCAATTACTTTCGCTGCACTTCAAGGAAATGGTGGTGGGGCATCCTCTACAAACTTCCTTTTATTGGCTGGGCTATTGCCTTTTGATATGAGGCCTCCCTTCTTTTCCTTTGATCCTCTATCTACGTAGTTAAATACTTACTTCCTCGAGACATGAAATCTTACAAAACTCAAGGCACTTGAGTCCTCTAACTTGAGGACCTTGGATTGATTTATATGGCTATATTACTAGCACTACACCAAAACTGGCGATTGGTCACGGCCAAAATCCCTGACCAAAACTGTGGGTCGCGGACTTGGGTCGTGACCATTTCGGGCGTGACCATTTTCGTGGGTCGCGGCCCAAGTCCGTGACCAAAAAATGGTCACGGCCAAGAGGGGTCACGGCAGATGGTCGCAGACTTTGGCCGTGACCCATGCCGTGACGGGTCGCGGCCCTCATCTGTGACCCATAACTGTGACAAATTGGTCGCGGCCAAAGTCTGCGACCCACGTCCGTGACAAAAAAAAATAAAAAAATTGGTCGCGACCCTCATCCGTGACCCATAACCGTGACAAATTGGTCGCGGCCAAAGTCCGCGACCTACGTCCGTGACAAAAAAAATAAAAAAAAATTGGTCGTGGCCAAAGTCCGCGACCCACGTGCGTGACAAAAAAAATTGGTCGCGGCCCTAGTCCGCGACCCATAACCGTGACGAAAAAATAAAAAAAATGGTCGCTAACTTTGGCCGCGACCATTTTTAAGCGCGACAAAAAAATAAAAATGGTCATGGACAAAGTCCATGACCATATTTATCTATAATTTAAAAAAAATGTATTTTTTTGTCCAATCCTAAAATTGAGGGTCCTGTGAGTGCACCGTCGGTTACTACGAGGTGTTACAAATATTTATTATAGGCAAAACAATAAAAAAAATCACAAATTGTGAATTGAGAATGTTGTTAATAAACAAATATATAAACAAACTTAAAAATATTACACGTTTTAATAATTCACAGACCCAAAAAAAATTGGGCAGAGTTTCCTCTATTTTCTTGACATTCCAAAACCTGTAAATGAAAAACCTGCTTATTATAAAGCCCGCACGGCTATAAAATTCAACAATCAAATTATAAAAGCCCTCACGGCCATAAAACTAAACAATAAAAGCCTGCACGGCTATAACACATAAAAAACATTATCCTGAATGTCCACAACATATAAATAATCTTCATGTTGTAAATCATTGCATCCTTCATTTGTTCCACGTGCAAAAATCCTACAAATGATAGGATACAAAAAACAAAAATATCAGTAACCAAGTAGTTTTACAAAAAAATTAATCAAGCTGAAAAATTGCATATATGATTTAAAATTATCAGTAACCAAGTAGAAATATGAAAATTACCATTGTTTTGAGAGGTGTTGGTGCCACCCACGGGGCCGTTCGGGGGCTGTTTCAAGTTTTCACCCTCTAACGCCATGTTTTGCTTAAGTGTAGAAATACGTAAATTACCGTCGTATTCTCAAACCGAGAGACCTGCGGTTGCGAGGTCAGTTCCTACGAGTTACGTTGGTTCCGTGGGAGGTGTTGGTGCCACCCACGGGGCCGTTCGGGGGCTGTTTCGAGTTTTCACCCTCTAACGTCTTGTTTTTAAGCCTAAGTCTAGAAATAAGAAAATTACCGTCGTACTCTCAAACCGGGAGACCGTGGCTACGAGGTCAGTTCCTACGAGTTACGTTGGTCCCGTAGGAGGTGTTGGTGCCACCCACGGGGCCATTCGGGAGCTGTTTCGAGTTTTCACCCTCTAACATCATGTTTTTAAGCCTAAGTCTTGAAATATGCAAATTACCGTATTACTCTCAAACTGGGATACCCGTGGCTGCGAGGTCAGTTCCTACGAGTTACGTTGGTCCCGTGGGAGGTGTTGGTGCCACCCACGGGGTCGTTCGGGGCCTGTTTCGAGTTTTCACCCTCTAACGCCATGTTTTGCTTAAGTGTAGAAATACCCAAATTACCATCGTACTCTCAAACCGGGAGAACCGCGGCTGCGGGGTCAGTTCCTACGAGTTACGTTGGTCCCGTGGGAGGTGTTTGTGCCACCCACGGGGCCGTTCAGGGGCTGTTTCGAGTTTTCACCCTCTAATGTCATGTTTTTAAGCCTAAGTCTAGAAATAAGCAAATTACCATCGTACTCTAAAACCGGGAGACCCGCGGCTGTGGGGTCAGTTCCTACGAGTTACATTGGTCCCGTGGGAGGTGTTGGTGCCACCCACGGGACCATTCGGGGGCTGTTACGTGTTTTCACCCACTAACACCATGTTTTGCCTAAGTGCAGAAATACATAAATTACCGTCGTATTCTCAAACCGAGAGACCCGCGGCTGCGAGGTCAGTTCCTACGAGTTACGTTGGTCCCGTGGGAGGTGTTGGTGCCACCCACGGGGCCGTTCGGGGGCTGTTTCAAGTTTTCACCCTCTAACGTCATGATTTTAAGCCTAAGTCTATAAATAAGCAAATTAGCATCGTATTCTCAAACCGGGAGACCCGCGGCTACGAGGTCAGTTCCTACGAGTTACGTTGGTCCCGTGGGAGGTGTTGGTCCCACCCACGGGGCCGTTCGGGGGTTGTTTCGAGTTTTCACCCTCTAACGTCATGTTTTTAAGCCTAAGTCTATAAATAAGCAAATTACTGTCGTACTCTCAAACCGGGAGACCGCGGCTGCGGGGTCAGTTCCTACGAGTTACGTTGGTCCCGTGGGAGGTGTTGGTGACACCCACGGGGCCGTTCGGGGGATTTTTCGAGTTTTCACCCTCTAACGCCATGTTTTGCTTAAGTGTAGAAATACGCAAATTACCTTAGTATTCTCAAACCATGAGACCCACGGCTGCGAGGTCAGTTCCTACGAGTTACGTTGGTCCCGTGGGAGGTGTTGGTGCCACCCACGGGGCCGTTCGGGGGCTGTTTCGAGTTTTCACCCTCTAACGTCATGATTTTAAGCCTAAGTCTAGGAATAAGCAAATTACCGTCGTATTCTCAAACTGGGAGACCCGCGACTGCAAGGTCAGTTCCTACGAGTTACGTTGGTCCCTTGGGAGGTGTTGGTCCCACCCACGGGGCCGTTCGGGGGCTGTTTCGAGTTTTCACCCTCTAACGTCATGTTTTTAAACCTAAGTCTTGAAATAAGCAAATTATCGTCGTACTCTCAAACCGGGAGACCCGCGGCTGCGAGGTCAGTTTCTACCAGTTACGTTGGTCCCGTGGGAGGTGTTGGTGCCACCCACGGGGCCGTTCGTTGGCTGTTTCGAGTTTTCACCCCCTAACGCCATGTTTTACTTAAGTGTAGAAATACGCAAATTACCGTCGTATTCTCAAATCGGGAGACCCGCGGCTGCGAGGTCAGTTCCTACGAGTTACGTTGGTCCCGTGGGAGGTGTCGGTGCCACCCACGGGGCCGTTCGAAGGCTATTTCGAGTTTTCACCCTCTAACGTAATGTTTTTAAGCCTAAGTCTAGAAATAAGCAAATTACCATTGTACTCTCAAACCGGGAGACTCGTGGCTGCGAGGTATGTTCCTACGAGTTACGTTGGTCCCGTGGGAGGTGTTGGTGCCACCCACGGGGCCGTTCGGGGGCTATTTCGAGTTTTCACCCTCTAACGTCATGTTTTTAAGCCTAAGTCTTAAAATATGCAAATTACCGTATTACTCTCAAACCGGGATACCCGCGGCTGCGAGGTCAATTCCTACGAGTTACGTTGGTCCCGTGGGAGGTGTTGGTGCCACCCATGGGGCCGTTCGGGGTTGTTTCGAGTTTTCACCCTCTAACGTCATGTTTTAAGCCTAAATCTAGAAATAAGCAAATTACCGTCGTACTCTCAAATCGGGAGACCCGCGGCTGCGGGGTCAGTTCCTACGGGTTACGTTGGTCCCGTGGGAGGTGTTAGTGCCACCCACGGGGCCATTCGGGGGCTGTTTTGAGTTTTCACCCTCTAACGTCATGTTTTTAAGCCTAAGTCTTGAAATATGAAAATTACCGTATTACTCTCAAACCGGGATACCCGCGGCTGCGAGGTCAGTTCCTACGAGTTACGTTGGTCCCGTGGGAGGTGTTGGTGCCACCCACGGGGCCGTTCGGGGTCTGTTTCGAGTTTTCACCCTCTAACGGCATGTTTTTAAGCCTAAGTTTAGAAATATGCAAATTATCGTCGTATTCTCAAACCGGGAGTCCCGTTATCCCGCGATCAGTTCCTACGAGTTACATTGGTCCTGTGCTAGGTGTTGGTGCCACTCTCGGGGCCGTTCGGGGGTTGTTTTGGATTTTCCCCCACTAACGGCATGTTTTTAAGCCTAAGTCTAGAAATATGCAAATTATCGTCGTATTCTGTGTACCTTGCTGCTCGTTGCTTCTAGTATTTTCATTACTTTTGTTGTAATGTTAGGCCCTTGAAATGGATATTGTAATGTTGCTTCTAGTACTTTAATTCTAACTGTGTTGCTTTCGTTGTAATGTAAGGTTGTGTAATTTTCGAATAGATGTTTATATAATCGCCAATTCTGGATATTATAAGTTTATGTTGATGTCATTATGATATGTATGTATACTAAAAATGTATCATCTAGTGCTACTAAAATATGTATACTAAAAATGCGAATTCTAGATATTATAAGTTTTCGGATACACTGAAATATGTATACTAAAAATGTATACATATTGTGCTACGGATTCACTGATCTGGTGCTACAGATACCTGGTGCTACATAATGGTAGTGAAATGAAATGTGAGGCAAATTAGTTAGTCAATTAAACATGCTGCACAGATTATACATCTGATGCTAATCTGTTATCTGATGCTACTCAATACTAAAAATGTATAGATTAGCACCAGATGAGTTATCTGATGCAATAGATTAGCACCAAATCTGTACTCATTAACTGATCAGTTATCTGATGCAATAGTTATCTGAAGCAATAGTTTTATCAGTGATTCGTTACATCAGTGATCAGTTACATCGATTATACATATTGATCAGTTACATCAGTGATCAATTACATTTACATATTGATCAGTTATATCAGTTATACTACTCAATTATAATACTCATGTGTTCTCAATTATACTCAGTTATATTGATCAGTTAGATCAATTATATTAGTTATACTACTCAATTATAATACTCATGTATTCTCAATTATACTCAGTTATATTGATCAGTTATACTACTCAATTATACATGATCAATTATACATGACATGAGATCAGTTATACATGACCAAGTATACTACTCATTTATTAGTGATCAGTTATTCTACTGACATAAGTTATACTAACTTATTTATCAGTGACCAGTTATTCTACTCAGTTATACAACCTCATTTATCAGTTTGGGTGTTGTACAGATTACAGACATAAGTAAGAAGAGTATGTAAATGGTTCATTTGATCTGATCTGTGCTATCATATTCTGTGTTAGTATGTAAATGGTTGTGAAGATACCTTTCATTTACTCATTTAAATGGTTGTGAAGATACCCTTCATTTTCTACGTTCATGTAAATGGTTCATTTACTCATTTATCAGTTATACTCTACTCGTTTATCATTTTCTGTGCTTGCATTATACACTACTCATTTTCTATTTTTTGTGCTAGCATTATCATTTTTTGTGCTACTCTGTTTTCTGTGCTTGCTCTGCATTGTGCTAGCATTTACTCTCTTTTTATACATGCTTAGCAGGAATGAAGAACCAAAACTTTCCACCGCTCCGCCCACCAAAACTACATAGGACCAATGTCTTTCTAGTTGACCTGCGATCTCATAAGGTTGATGGAAATCAAAAGAAATCCCATCTGCGATGGAGCGAGCTAATGGATGGGTTCCTAATCCATTCTCTTTGTGCCCAAGTGCTCGGGGGGCATCAGAGGGTTGACAATGGTTTCATTGTCGCCCAGATAAAAGTCATAATAGATACTGTTGAAGTCGTAATAGATACGTATTTTGGATTTAAACTTAATGGGGTAGCTCATTACGTCTTTATATGCAATCGTAATGTAAATTATGCTATTAATGGTATTTGACAACACAGTCTTCCCCACACACTGTATTACCCATATCTAAGTCTAGATATTTTCACATAATCATAGTATTCTCAAACCGGGGGTCCCGTGATCGGGCGGTCAGTTCCTACGAGTTACATTGATCCCGAGCGAGGTGTTGGTGCCACTCACGAGGCCGTTCGGGGGCTGTTTCGAGTTTTCCCCCACTAACGCATGTTTTTAAGCCTAATTCAAGAAATATGAAAATTATCATCATATTCTCAAACCGAGGGTCCCATGATCGCATGGTCAGTTCCTACGAGTTACATTGGTCCCGGGCGAGGTGTTGGTGCCACTCATAGGACTGCTCGGGGGCTGTTTCGGGTTTTCCCCCACTAACGCCATATTTTTAAGCCTAAGTCTAGAAATATGCAAATTGTCGTCGTATTCTCGAACCGGGGGTCCCGTGATCGCGCGGATAGTCCCTACGTGTTACATTGGTCCCGTGAGAGGTGTTCGTGCCTCTCACGGGACCGTAATGGGTTGTTTCGAGTTTTCACCCTCTAACGCCTTGTTTTCAAGCTTAAGTCCTTATATTTTCAAATTATCGTCATATTCTCAAACCGGAAGTCCCGTGATCGCGCGGTCAGTTTCTACGAGTTACATTGGTCCCATGAGAGGTGTTGGTGCCTCTCAGAGGACCGTACGGGAGTTGTTTCATGTTTTCACCCTCTAATGCCTTGTTTTAAAGCTTAAGTCCTCATATTTTCAAATTATCATCGTATTCTCAAACCAAGAGTCCCGTGATCGCACTGTCAGTTCTTACGTGTTACATTGGTCTCGTGAGAGGTGTTGGTGCCTCTCACGGGACCGTACATGGGTTGTTTCGTGTTTTTTCCCTCTGACGCCTTGTTTTCAAGCTTAAGTCCTCATATTTTCAAATTATCGTCGTATTCTGAAATCGGGAGTCCTGTGATCACGCGTTCAGTTCCTACGAGTTACATTGGTCCCGTGAGAGGTGTTGGTGCCTCTTACGGGACCGTACGGGGGTTGTTTCGTGTTTTCACCCTCTCACGGGTTCGTTTGTGGGATGTTTCGGGTTTCTCCCCTCTAACGACATGTTTTTAAGCTTATGTCTAGACATTAGCAAGTTATCGTCGTATTCTGAAACTGGGAGTCTAAAATATTTTCAACATATTATCCAACAATCAAACCAAAAATTATCCCGTATTCCTTCTAATTATCCCATACTCCTTCTAACATAATATCCAACAACAAGCCAACAACCAATAATTATCCAACCACCAAACCAAACCAATAATTATCCCGTATTCCGTCTATCATCTAAAAGATTTAATAGATAATGTATATCAATTATATAACTACTTTAGTCAAAGTAAAGAGTACCTGGTGTGTAATGAAGAACTGGTATCTAATTGGTTAGATCTGCAATACATAAACAATGTGTTATGAAGAACGTGTATGTAAAATTAAAGAAAGTACCTCACAAAACACACACATACAATCTATACATACACACATACAAGCATAAATCTACACATACATACACAAAAATTAGGGCTTTAGATAGAAATCACGAAATCCAAATGAATCAATACATACCAACTGAAATCGATATTAGACAGGACGAGATGACTGAACAAAAATACAATAGAAGAATAGAGCAATTTTGGTTTGAAAAAAGGGACAAAATGATCCATATTGGAATTTCCCAAAAACTACCTTAATATCTAAAAGAAGTAAATACTTCGGCTTTGATGCTCCATCAACTAGCGGCGTTGAAATTGGAGATAATGGTTGAGTAATGTGGAAACAAAAACCTCAAACTTTTTGCATCAATAAAAACATTACTGCGCACTTCAAAAGAGGCTCTATAACAGAACAAATTATTGAAGAAGCCTACATTTCTCCAAAACATAGCGAATTCATAGTTGAAGAAAATTTCTATGATGTTGAAGTACATTTCATCTTTGAGAACCACTAAATTGCCCAGCTCTGGATGTCAAGTGGACAGTCTTTGGGCTGCGATGGCGTATGACAGTCTCTGGACGTCAAGTGGACAACCTAAGTGGTACCCATGGTCAGCTAAATAATGTCTCAATCAATTATTATATTTCCAATTTAGACTGGGTGGGCTTACTTCAGTTGATACGGCAAACAAAAACTAAATGTAATTAGTTGTATTTTATTTCTAATTTAAATTTTTTAACCCTAAGATGAGAGGTCTCTTAAAAAGGGATCAACAAATTTAAACTTTTTTGTCTCTCCTTAGTTAGTGTTTATATTTCTCTCGGGATCATACGACTAAATTTTTGTGATTTCATGTTTAATTGTTAATATGCATTCAAATTGGGTGGAAGTCGTTTATCCAAATTACATATAATTGAACCGAAACTATAATTTCAAACTCCAAATACCTTATTTAAAAACACTACCGTCAACTCACAGAACATATAATTGAAACCCCCAAACAACATAGAACATTTTTGCTAAACTAAACTAACATACAAATCAAATGAAAAAATAAATAAACTTTAGTAGAGAAATAGAGAAAGATCATATACATGGATAGTGGTACCTAAAATTACTTAGATTTGCAAAATAGAAAAAAAATATAACAAATTAGAACACAATACACGATGCACAAATAAAAAATGAGCTCCGAAATAATAGAATTCGAACATTCTATACCCTTGAGAGATCATAATCCAAACTGAGCTTTGAAATAATAAAACTCACCATAACCTAACTATAATTGGACTAATCACCATAACCTAACCAAAATTTAAGCCCAATATATTGAACTAATCACCATAACCTATCCTCATTTTTTATTTGTCCATTCTAAGACCCCATGAGGAGTTACATGACAATACAGTTAGTTACCATTCCGGTAAGTGTGACTGTAATATATACAGTAATTTTTTAAGAACCATGCTCTGGATTAGCAAAACAAAACAAAAATTAAAAAGAAAATTTATTACATGAGCAGATAGACACAAATGACAATTTTTTAAGGTATGTTACACATGAAACTAAATCAATTATAGAAAGTTAACGATAAACTTACACTAACCGAAACTCTCAACTGATGTAAATCTGTGCGAATATAATTTCATCTCATAGTCATATCCAATTTATTTAACCGAAACTACTCAAGATGATGCCCAATTGACCAACTCCGGTTAAATTACCAGCCAACAACTAAGCAATACCCAAAACGAAACCCTAAATTAGAAACACGATAAAAGAAGAGGCATACCTGGAAATGGAAAGATGAGAACAAAAATGAAACCTCTACAGAGCAGCACAAAAATGGGAATCACTCATTCTTTGCACATTTTTGCGCGTGGTAGCACAACAATGGGAGGCGACCATGGTCTTTGACGAGAGAGACGGGCCATCATTGATAAGGGGCGGGGAAATGAAATATGAGAGGCACCTGTTTTTATTTTAAGAATGACCTGGTCACGGCCTAGAGCCATGACCCACCAACCGCGACTAATTAATGAAGCTAAGTTGCGTGGTCTACTGCCTACTGGTCACGGCCCATAGCCGTGACCCATGCCAAGAAATGGTCACGGCCTCCACCCGTGACCCCATATGTATGTGTGTTGTTCTTCGTCATACCTATGGTCATGGTCCAAGTTCGTGACCCATCCGCGACCAGGTTTGGAGGGAATTTTGGCGCGAATTTGGTGCCAAAATGGTCACGACCAGGTCATGGCCCAAGTCCGTGACCCACAGTGGTCAGGGATTTGGGCCGTGACCACCTCCAGAGCATCCACGACTCAGTGTGGTAATGAATATGGTCATGCCAAAAATTGAAATGGTCTCGGCCCAAGTCCGCGACCAGCTGGTCAGGGACTTGGGCCGTGACCAACTGGGCGTGACCATTCGCAGGATTTGGTGTAGTGTATCAACCCTGGTGAACTCTCTAAAAGTTCCATCTCTGGTCTCATTGACCAAGTGGATATTATATTATTCCAAGAGCCCCTCAACACATATTTTCACTAGCTTTGCCTCCGCCACATCCTCATTAATATCTTGTACCCTATCGTGAAAACACTTAATATATTGCATCCACTCTTCATCGAGTATTTTCACCTCCCGAGGAAGGTTTCATAATGTAAATTTACCCTCTTCTATGAAAAATGTTTTAAGGAGCTGCCTATGCATTTCCTCTCAACGGTGATGCTGTTGGTGCCAACTGGGAGTACCATGTGTAGGCCTTCCCCATGAGAGTTTTGGAAAACTCCCTCAACTTCATATTTTTGTCTTTCCCATGCACCCCTAGGTACTCAACAAATATTTTTACATGATCATTTATAATTTCTCCTTTACTATTGAATTTTATAAACTTGGGTGGAACATACCTCTTTGGATATGGATTCTCTTTCACACTTTCTTGGTAGGGACTCTCTAACTCCTCATATAGATGGGGCGACCTCCCTTTGGGAAGAGGAGAGTAGATTCTTAACCTCCTCTATAGTAACAGCCTTATAAGGGGATTCCTCCAAACCAATATTATTTGTTCCTAGAGAACTCAAAGGTGTCACAACTTGCTCCGGCACCGCCATCCATGGCGGAGCCACTTCTATCAAAATTTATGCTGCAGTGGTTGCCCCTGCAGAGGGGGATACTGTTGATGTTACATAACTTTGGCTCAAACTTTCAAAATCAACATTATTTTCTTTCAAAACTCAAAAAACATCCCCATAGGGTTCATACCTATCAACAAAGCCACTATTGGTACTCTGGTATGTCCTCCCTATGGAACAGGTACTTTAGCTCTGGTAACCACGACATCTTCCTAAGTGGTCTGATTACCTTGATCCCAAGTGGAGTGTCTTTAAAAATTAGCTACTTAGAAACATTAAACCTTTTTATCCATTAAATGGAGGATATTTCCCTAACGGAGTTGCCAAATGTAAGAGGGTAGTGTGACTGGCATCTAATAAAATACTAAAATGGGTGAGGCGTGACCCATTTCAATGAACTCAGCCTCTAAGGTCTTTAAGAGTTTCTAAAGCTGCACCTGGTAAAACCTTCCCTTTTTGGTACAAATTGAACCAAAGCTAGAACCACCTCCTGCAAGAAGATGAACTTCACAACAATAATAGTAACTTTTCTCGAAAGGATCTCCTCAGAGTGATGGTTGTCAGGATGGGAGTGAAGAAACAAGCACTCAACACTTAGAGAGAGAACGTGGAGAGAATAGTAGGTGGTCTAATGTGATTTTAACAGAGTAACGGTATGATTTGAGTTTCTCATCCCTTTTTTTTACCTCACTAATAGTCCTATATATAGGTAAACACTAGGGCTGGTTTGGGACTTTTGGGGAGCTAAAATCAAGAGGGAAATCTTAGAGGAATATGGTCTGTAATGTACCTTTTATCCCTACTAGGTCTGTAGTCGCCTATCCCCTCTGACAGATGACACCTAGTGTGAACCAAAGTCAAAAAGAAAATACGTCTCCCAATGGAAACAAAATGTCTGATTTGGTAAATATCTTTTGAAATGAAAACTTTGTTATCTTGAGATGGGAATCGAGGACCACCTCCTCTAAAATCATTAAACTTGAGTGGGTGGGACATGATGATCCCCTTCTCTAAAAGCTTTTACTTAAGAGGGGCCTTGAGAACCCCATTTTATAAAATCATTAAACTTGAGAGGGAGGGCCTTGAGGAACCACTTATCTAAAATCATTAAACTTAAGAGGGAGGTTCTTGAGGACCCCCTTCTCTAAAATCTTTTATTTGAGAGGGGCCTTGAGGACCCTCTTCTTGAAAATCATTTAACTTTAGAGGAAGGTCCTTAAGGACCCCTTATCTAAATCCTTTTATTTGAGAGGGGCCTTGAGGACCCTCTTCTCTAAAATCATTAAACTTGAGAGGGAGGACCTTGAGGACCCCTTCTTTAAAATCATTTTATAAAATGTTTATTTCTGATAAGACACCTCTTGGTTGCTCATTTCTATTATAACTGGGTGTGAAATGTGTAAGGGTTGGGTGACCCCTAGGGTCTTTCTACTAGTATTCTCTCAATCTTAAAGTGATAAGTGGTTTAGCTTGATCAACAAACCTTGATCCTCAGCCACCAAGCCAAAACTCCCATGAGATCCATTATGGCCTATTAGAGCCCTACTGGTTAAACTAGGCTACATATACAAGAAAGTAAGACATTAGTACTTTAATATATTTTTGAGCAATAAATTTGGGGAGGAAGTCACTCTAGGTGGACCTCCTCGCCCTATATCATTTTTTGGGTAAGTCATTTGGGAGTAGAGGGAACATCATGGGTAAGCCTCTTCACCATTCTTCCATTTTTGTGATATGTTAACTGGGGCAAAGGGGGATGCTCGTGGTTTCCCCTCTCAAACTTGCCTTTTCCTGTGGCTTGAGTGTTGGACGAGGGACTGCTCACCAAGGTCCCCCTCGCCTTCATTCATTTCTCATGTGTTCTGATCTTTGAGGACGAAAGGCTCCTCATGAAGGACCTCCACGTCCTAACTTCATTTATGTGATTTTCAATCTTTAAGGATGAGGGTCTCCTCATGGTGGGCCTCCTCGTCCTAACTCTCTTTATGCAATTTTCAAGCTTTGGGGATGAGGGGCTCTCTATGGAATGCCTCCTCATCCTAATTCTCTTTGTGTGATCTTTGAGACTTGGGTATGAGGGGCTACTCATGATGGGCTTCCTCACCCAATTAGGTTTTTATCTTTTCCAAACCACTTTTTAGAGGGGGCTGCTCGTGATGATACCCTCACCATATGGGCCTATTCGCCTATTTATTTAGGCAAATGAGTTAGCACCCATCTACAGCTGGAGATTCTATCTCTACGCATTATCCCCCACATTGACGATAATCGAGCGCCCTGGGAAAGGGCACAACTCCACGTGCGAACTGGAGGGAATCCAAAATCTCAGGATGGCAACAATGGCAACTCTACTAGGGAAGGTTATTTAAATAATTATATACTATATTTCTACATGGGTGTTATTCTTTTCTCTATGTGTACATATTCTACCACATGTATGTTCCCTTTACTCCTCTACTTGCTTTTTGGTATATCTACCTCATGCTTATATCTACCGTGATCCCTTATCATGTATATACCAATTTTCACTCACTTATACACTTCATACACTTCTATATATTCTCCATGTTCAATTAACACACTTACACTTGTATATAGTTTCAGTTCCACCCACATGCTCCACACACCACTTAGATTATCCATGCATATGCCTCAATAGCACACACCCACACTTCTCACACTTGTATACATCTCCATGCTCACTTACACGTCACACATCACATGTAATTAATCCATGTATAGGCTCATTATAACACACACTCACTTGCATATATTCACATGTCAGTAACTCACATGTATATATCCCTATCACCATGCGTTCTATAGTCTTCATGCTTCATACTTCATTTACATTTTACAATACTTGTATATTCTCCCTCATTAATGCAGTAATCCCTTTACTTAACAAGCAAATAAAAAATAAAAAATCACTATCTCCATAATCTACTAATTAAGACTCATGAATTTTTGCACACTACATCACTAGAGAATGAAGATACTGACCAAAATTTTATCACGTACTGGGGGGTCACTTTATGATGGGTGTCGTCTTCACTTCAGTGCAGTTAACCTAAGCAATATGACTCTCACCTTTCATTGTCCTCGTACCTTTGATGTATATCTGACGGTTCCCCCTGCATTGTACCGCTTAAAATTTTGAGTCGACGTACAGCCCGAATTTTTACGTACATGAAGTATATTGAATTCACTCTCACACGTACCATCCCCACTAGGTATATTGTGAGGAAATTCATTTACACTCAGGTATATCAAATGGCTTGTTGACTCATATCGATGAATGATTTCCCTTATAGGCAAGAGGTATATCATGGAAGTCATGCCAAAGCGGGAACCCCTTTACTATCCCAATGAGTGCAAAAACCAAGACTTTTGATGATTCTACACAATGCACACAAGCCTAGACTTTTGATGATTCTACAAACCAATAGAGTTATGACATTGAAAGTACAACTAGGATAAATGGGCATTGTGCAAACCGTTGATATACCATCCAAACTCCCTCGATAAGCATATATATTTTTGAATGAATATATCAATTAAACAAAATAGGCCTTGGCAAATATTTTCTTATAATGCCATTATTCTTTTAGGCCTTTGGACCAAGTATTTCTTTTAGGTCCATTCCAAACGGTGGCATACTCGCAAAGGATGATTTTTCCTTTTGGATCCCCTCCCCGTGCACATTTGTAAACAAAATTTTTATATCTCACACAAATCTCACATGCAACGGATTTTAACATGCACTAGTCCTCCTTGGTAACATAATATGTAGATGACTAAATTGGTAGGAGAACACCTCACAATGCTCAAATATACATATGATGTTAAAATTTCAAGTGAGCTCGTGCATGTGTGAATTGAGGCATATAAAAATAGAATCCATTACATCAACTCAAAATCAAACAACTCCATGTAAGAATGGTAAAGAACATAATAAGGATTGTCAATCTAAACCAAAAGTTTTAGCCACATGGGAGCAAAAAAGATGGGATTCGAACACAAGTATATGCCATATAGAGTGTGTCAAACTAAAATACACACAAAAAGAATCTTTTTGAGTTTTTGAAATTTTTAATCCAAACATAAATATTTACTCCAAAAGACAAACAGTAATCCTTTGTATTTTTCATTAAGCCTAAATTATAACAAGATGAAACACAAATGATCAACAAAATCTTTTTGTATTTTTCATTTAATGCAAACTATAAACAAAGAAATATAATACAAAAGATAAACAAGAATCATTATTCTTGCATGTCATTATGCATAGAGCGTAGATTGGAAAAGGATTAAACAAGCATACAATTAGCATGGGTGATATAGCATGAAGCACAAAAGCTAAAGTATGCAAACAAAACTAACATATTCAACCTTTAGATTTTGCAAGGGAGGAATCATGTGAAAGTAAATGAGAATAAAAAATCCTATCTTGTAAAGCGACCAAGTCGGATATCCTAACCCAAACTAATGATGAATGACAATCTCGGGGTGTAGGAATATTGGCTACCTTGGTTGCCTTACATTGGGATTTTCTAGGACCTCGTTTAAGATCAAAACAAATTTCCTAAGATGACCCTTTTGACCACAATGTGCACAAGTAAAAACACGTAGAAAATTGGTACCTAAGGATTGATCTCTAAAGGCTTTCCAAGGTGATTCTCCTAAAACATTGGTTTTGACTTTATGAGATGATTCATTACATATATCGAAGCCTAAACCACAAGTTTCGTTTTTAATTTGGACCGTTCCTAATATTTATCAAATTTCTCGGAACAACACTCCAAATGAAATTTGACTTTTCTAGAGTCTTTTAATTTATTTTGTAATTCTAAAATGTTAGACTCTAATAAAATATTGCGCTATTCAGATGCAAGAAGCTCCTTTTTCAAGGATTCCATTAAACCTTTGAGGCCATCTCTCTCGCCTTCTACATATTCAATCTTCTCACGAAGAGCTCTCTTACGTGTCCTAAGGTCTTCAACCAACACACTATCATCAACGACCTTAATACGCTCTCTTAAACAAGATTCAAACTTCAAATTAGCTCTTTTTAATTTAATAAATTCTTCATATAATTCTTGAAAATCAGTTTGAAGTTCACTCACATCAACCTCATCATTTTCATTCTCTCTCTCTTCTTCACTCTCACTATTATAAAAAAAACATGGGAATCTTAAACTTTGACCTTAGAAATGATATGTGTTAAAATTTCATCAATAGAAGAGTCCTCACTATCACTCACATGACTAGCCATAAAAGCCACAATGTTGGGCTTAGTGGAGGAATCGTGTCCCTCTTCATTGTCACTAACACTAAGGGTTGCATTAAAAGAAATTGTTTGCTTACCCTCTCTCCTTAGTTTAGTGGGATACTCTTTTGCCCTATGGCCATACCCTTCACAACCATAACACCTATTTGACTTGTCCCTATTTAAATTTTCATTAATAGTTTTGGGGATCTTCTCGGCTTTGTCATGTGTAAATTTTTCAAATTTTTTAAAATTATTTTTAAATTTATCTTTGTTAAACTTAAGAAATTTTCGAAACTTTCTAGCAAACATAACCATATTTTTCGAGTCACTATCACTTTCACTCTCTACTACTTGTTTTTCTTACTTTCGAGCTTTCAAAGCAATGCCCTTATCTATTTTCTTTTCAGTTTTAGAGGAAAACATGTCTAGTTCATAGGTTTGTAAATCACCTACAAGCTCTTCTAATTTCGTAGAGGCTAAAGTGGGTAAAGAATTTAACACGATCACCTTAGGAATAAATCTATCGGGTAGGGACCTTAAAATTTTCTTCACTACTCGGTTGTCTAGTATTTTCTCTCCCAAATTAAATGACGAACTAACTATATCGAAAAGTCTAGCATAAAATTCATAAATGTTTATTTTTTGTTCATTTTGATGGTTTCAAATTGAGTGATGAGGTTTTGGTGTTTAGAAGCCTTAACGACACTAGTTCCTTCATGAGTGAGTTGTAAAATATTCGAAGCCTCTTTAGCGATTTCACATGTCATAATGCGACGGAATTCATCCGGTGTGACCGCGCTAAACAAGGTATTTAAACCACGGGAATTAAAGTTTGCAAGTCTAAATTCACTCCCACTCCATCTATCGGCCAATTTAGGTACTCGCTCATTATCTACTAAATGTGTAGGTGGCGACCACCCGTTAACGACAGACATCCAAACTCTCTCGTCGATAGATTTTAGTGTCATTTTCATCCGCATTTACCAATATGCCTAGTTAGAACCATCGAAAATAGGAAATTTTGAAAATGGAGAAAATTCAATTTTTGTCAAAAATATTTAAAGAATCTTAAACACAATAATTTAGCGATCCCGCTCTGATACCATCTGTTGGAACACGAGGGCCCCAATTTTAAAATCTTACCATAAAAAGTATATTCAATTTCCTTTTAAAGATGCGGAAGCGGGAGATGGTTCCACAAAAACACAAAAAAACTAATTTTAATTTATCTCAAATTAAAATTAAACCAAAGTGAAACTACTTTAAGCCCCCAAAACAATTTAATACAAGTCCTAGAAATTTGCCTAATCAATTAATTACTTCATTTTTATAAATTAGGCCAAATCAAATTTTATCAAACTAATGTAACTGACTTGAAATTAACCAAAGTTAATTTTGCATCAAATTAAGTAAGTAGAGATTTAAACCATATTTTATCTTATAGCCCTAAACATGCATCAAGGTGATATACCAGGATAAAATAAAAAATTAACCACTACACCGCGATGTACGAGGAAAAACCCACAACGGGAAAAACGCTCGGACGGCCCTAGCATTAAGTCGACTAAGTATGGTATGTTACAAGTACAAGCAAAAATACTTACAACACTTGACTCGACCATCTTTCAAGCCCCGATGCACCTTACTGTACCAACCTCCGCTTAGGTGACAATCCCAGACTCCACCGGAACCATAGAATCCACCAATGAGGCTATAGGAACAACCGTCAACCACACATGGTGCCTTTCACCATGTGATAATGCCTCAGCCAAAACAAACTTCTTATTCTTTGAGGGATTTAGAAGTAAACCCAAACTTCTCTTCAATGCGGTAGAGAAAAACCCGGTGCCAAACACTCTAAGCAATGATATATATATATATATATATATATATATATATATATTGAAACTTGGAATAAAAAATATGGGTGAAAACAAAAGTGTTTAATGAATTTTTTCTTGAAAAATAAACACTCAAAACATGAACTTTTTCTTGAAAAATTGAACTTTCAAAACTCTCTATAGGAGATGGAATAATAAGAAAAGGTTGGTTTTCCAAAGTTTGTTCCCGCACTTGATAAGTCTGTCAAAAGTTAGTGGGGAGGAGTAGTGGAAAAAGTGGGAAAAAAGCTCAAAACTGCCAATTTAATTTCCCACCGAAAATCTCGTTCGAACGGGATTTCCTTTCGAACGAAGTCTCGTTCGAATGACCCTTCTAACGAAGTTCCAGTGGCTAATGGGAAAATCTCGTTGGCAAACACGTTCGAACAACAAACTCGTTCGAACGACCATATCGAACGAACTCTCTGAAAGCTTAAATTATGTTTTTAGCCCATAAACTTTATTAACTTTATTTTAAAGTTTTAATTAAATCTTTCTGAAAATAAACAACAGTTTAAAATAAGAATTCACCCAATGAAAAATGTTCCAAGCTCCTATATATATATTTACGAAGCATTCATACCTTAGGAGCAATGGAACCAATGTTGTTGACGTAGAAACGAGGTACAACAAACTCGGCATTTGATGAAGCTTTATAAACTTGGCCACTACGTCTTCAAATTTAGTATGTCATAGGCTTGAAGGATGGTCGAGAACTCTATCCTATGACTCAAACGTTTTTGTTCGGAATTGGGCCAAAACAACAAAGGACTCAATTGGAAATTTGTGTCCTTACAAATCTCCCCCTTTGTCTATTCGAGGACAAAGACCAACAAAAATCCTAAAGGTCCGTCAAGCTCTACTAGACTTATAAAATGTTCCACCCAAAATAAAAATACAATAGCGTGACTCAAACAACCCAAGGATCAATATCTTTGCTGACGATGAAAGTTTCCACTTAGAAGAATTCCTGCACACTTAAGCAAACTATCAAACGCATAGGGAATATCAAGAATATTAAATGAATAAAATAAATACTCCCCCTAAATTAATTCTCCCCTATATCATACAAAAGACCTACTTAGAAAGACATCTCCCCATAAGATAAATATCCCCCAAACTAAGATACGATTATAATAGGAATATATACAATTTTCCCCCTATCATTCTCCCCATTTTTGTTCAAGAATAGAGAAAGGTGATAGAATTAACAAAAGTCCATACAACAACATAGAACATGAAAGCATATGGGCAACAAAACCATAACTAATCCAACAAATAATAATGGATACCAACTAAGATTCAAGAAACTGATACCAATATGATACATAAGTATTAAGCATGTGATATCAACAAAGAATGCAACAAGATAGATACCAATTATGAAGTAGAAGCATAGATGGAGTAGAAAGAAAGGCAATGACAAATAAAATACCTCGTATAAGAGAACATAATAAATATCATTAATGCACACGCACATATACTAGGTATAAACACCACACATGTCACAAAATACATTAAGCTTTTCACACTCATGTGGAGAAAATGTGTCATATGGAAACGTAAGTGTTGGGGTGTGAACTAGTAACAATTAAATTTAGACCCAATCACTTAAAACATGTTCAATGAGCTCTCAATTGATTGCAAACTTCATCACATTTGAATATAACCTCATGTGACAATATAGATTGAACTCAATGAACAGACATACACAATGCATACATGCCTAGACTTTTGATGACTCTACAAACCAATAGAGTCATGACATTAAAAGTACAACTAGGATAAACGAACATTGTGCAAACCCTTGATATAACATCCAAACTCCATCAATAAGCATATATATTTTTGAATGAATATATCAATTAAACAAAACAGGCCTTAGACAATATTTTCTTTTAATGCCATTCTTCTTTTAGGCCTTTGGACTACGTATTTCTTTTAGGTCCATTCCAAATGGTGGCTTACTCGCAAAGGATGATTTTTCCTTTCGGAGCCCTTCCCGATGCACATTTATATACAACATTTTTATATCTCACACAAATCTCACATGTAACGGATTTTAACATGCACTAATCCTCCAATGTAACATAATATGTAGATGACTAAATAGGTAGGAGAACACCTCACAACACTCAAATATACATATGAAGTTAAAATATCAAGTGAGCTCGTGTATGTGTTAATTGAGGCATATAAAAATAGAATCCATTATATCAACACAAAATCCAACTACTCCATGTAAGAATGGTGAAGAACATAATAAGGATTGTCAATTTAAACCAAAAGTTATAGCCACATGGGAGCGAAAAAGATGAGATTCAAACACAAGTATTGTAACAACCCTCGCTTTTGAGAACCTATTTTATATTTATTTGCTAGGTATAGTAATTAGATATAAAAGGTTGGAATGTGGAGTAAGTATTAATTTAAGGAAGAAAAGTTAATATTTACTAAGATGTTGCATATTTACCCTAAGTGTAGGAGAATATCACCATGATGTGTTTTATTGTGTCATATGATTTAAAATAACTGTTGGCTTAAAATGAAATCGAAACTTAAAATGAGTTATAAAATTTCCAGATGATAATTTGGAGGGTGTAGTTAGTTCCAGAAGGTGCGAGATAGTCAAATTATGTCCCATATTGTATTTTGAGGTTTTGGGCACTTTTGACTGTTTGAATTTAAATGGGTAGTTGCGTGCTATTTTAACGCGGTATTAATTAATTCAGTTGGTAATTAAATTATTAAGACACGTTTTTTTTCTTGGAAATACACTTATTCCTCTTAAGTATAATTAGTGACCTAGAGAGAGAGAGAGGGAGAGAGAGAGAGAGAGAGAGAGAGAGAGAGAGAAGGAGAAAACCTAAGGAGAAATAGAGAAATTGAAGATTTAAAGGGGTGATCTTGCCTATAACTTCATCAAACCTAAATTTGCAACCTTAGCGCAAGCTTTCTACTTGCTATTATGTGGTTTAAGTTGAACAATTAGTGTTGATAGTTGTGGTTTATTTATGGTTTAAGAAAGTTAGGGCTTTTATTGGATTTATGGGCTCTAAATCTTTGGAGTTTGATTTGAATTGATATTGGTATAAATTTTGGTTGTTGGATGCATTTAAAATCAGTTGGTGGTAATAAATGATAAGGGATTTGTGGTTTTGGAAGAAGAAAAGAATCTTAGGTCTGCTGTGACCGGTCGACCGTGGGTCCAGGACCGGTCGACCGGGCCTTCGGGGAAGGGCACACTGCTTTCCTACCAAAGTCTGAATTTTGGAGGGCGGTCGACCGTGGGTCCATGACCGGTCTACCGGTCCCCTGTTCCTGGGCTTTTTGCTTTTCTTCGTAGGCTAAATTTTGAGACGCGGTCGACCACGGTCTCAGGACCGGTCGACCGGTCCCCTATTTCCCAGCCATAAACTTTATTTTTTGTTTTCTAGTCTTCTTCTTTTAAATTAGGAACTAGAACCCTTCTTGTATGAAGTAAACTTAGAGTCCTAGAATTTTAGTTCAATATGGTCGTTACCCTAGAGTTGAATGGGTTCACTTGGGGCTTATTTTAAGGGTACCAAAGGTGATGTTTAGGCATTACTTTCCTTGTCGCCTATTATTAGGAATTAAGAGTTCTAAGCCCATGTGTGGAGATTTTAGGAGTACTAGTGAGGTATACAAAACTTTGGGGACTCATGAGATTTTGGTGATTTATTGGGGATTAGTTCGGTACTTAAAAATATGATGAATATTATTGAGAATATTCAAGGATTTTTGTTTCAAATAAAATGAAACATACTTGTGATAAATGAATATGATAATGAGGTTTAAATTGGTAAATGTTAATTTACGTAAGCACACCTCTCTAAATACTATCATAAGGGAAGCTCGCGCATGAGATGATTTCGCCTGGCTAGTGAATGCAGGGAGACTATAGCCCTCGGCCATATGCGGGATTTTATATATGTTTTTCTGCGGTAGTGAGGTAATTCCGGGTGTGGTTATGACTCACTCGCATGTATATGGCCACTTCCCGACGTGCGTTAGGTGCTCAGGTTGTCTTGTATAGATAGGCTCTGGAAGATGATAGCTATTTAGGGGCGCGCCCAATGGGGAAACTCGGAGGGGCGGTCTTAGAATCGTTATATGTATAAGAATATACCCTTTCTAAAAATCAAGTGGGACTTGATATATGTGAATTGCCTTATAAAAATATGATGGTAATTGTATTTCTGTTAAGGAATGGAAAACGAAAAAGATATGAGGAATAATGATATTTAATTTAATTCTCTTGTCTAAGTTATCAACTGTTAGAATCAATTAAATTATCTTATTATTCTTGTTGCTTAGGCTGTTAGATTTTCATCATTCATGATTAACTATCCATATCTATCATGCTTCTTGTTCCTCTGGTAATCATATATAAACCGGGCTCTGACCCGTTCATTTTCCATGTTGTGCATGTTATTGTATCTGCTCAGGTGCTCCTCCGAAAGGGCGTTCGTTGTGACATTTCTATTCCTATGCTTTCGAGGAGCTGTGAGATATTGCGGATTATTACAGGATATTTTGTTCGACGCTTCTCTTTTTGAATTCTAGATATGATTAGATCTTTCATTCGGGCATGTGTGGCCCAACTTTTGTAATTGTTAATGGATGTAATATGTATATTATTGAATTGTTGTTATAAGTTGGATGTAATTATTGACCGGCAGCTTATTCGGTCCTTTTTTTGTATGTTGATTCAGTATTAATATAAGTTCTTTTGGAACTCCACTTTCTCATCAGTTCTAGGTTTCTTAATTTAATTTCCTTAACTTTTAATTAAATTTTTAATTTGGCAACCCGTTTTCTAAATTATTGGGTGGTTTTCCCGTAAACATACTTTTGTTATGGTGATGCTAAGAACGATTTCCATCCATGATTCCATTATTTTGGAGTATCGGGCTGACCACTCCATATTTTGGATCTCTAGTTGTCACAGATGGTATCAGAGCATCAGGTTCTAGAGTTTTAGGATCTATGTGGACTTGTCACGTTCTACCATAGCTTTCTATGATATAGAGCCTAATGTTAGGACTGCTTTGTTGTTTATGTCTATGATCTTCTGCAAGATAGATTGTCTTATATTGTATTCTAACTCTATTGTTTCTCCATCTCAGATGCCGCCTAAGATAGGTCACCCGGAGAGAGGTAATAGGGTTGTAGAAGAGGAGATTGGTCCTCCACCGCCTCCACAAGGAACATTTAATGCTGCGGATGTCGAAAACATAGTGGCTCAAGCGATTAATGCGGACATGACAGAGGTGACTCAACAAATGCCACAAGCTCAACAGAGAGTGCAAGGTGCCCAAGTTCCTACGGGACTTTCTCCATGGGAGAGAACTAGGGAATCTCCCGGAATTTGATGGAGGCTCGGATGTAATAAGGGCAAATCAGTGGAAAAAAGACATGCAATGCCATCTACGTATGGTGGATTGTATTGAGGAGAAGAAGCAAGTCCTTGCTACTTTTAAACTTGTTGGGGCTGCATTACATTGGTGGGAGTCTATGACTACGCCAGAACAGAGAGACACCATATTGATTTCTGAATTCTGGATCTTATTTTATCAAAAGTACTTTCCTCCCGCGATTCAAGGGGAGATGAGAAGGAGGCTTCAAGACCTGGTTCAAGGTGAGAGATCCGTGGCTGAATATGAAGAGGAGTTCACCCGGCTGGCAAGTTTTGTACTGGATGAGGTGACTCCCGAAGAAAGGAAAGTTTCAAGGTTTATGAGAGGACTGAACTGGAGAATCCGACAACATTTGCTGGGTAATCCGGCTTTACAAACTTTTGATGAGGTAATGAATGCGGCGTTATTACATTGCCAAGAACATAGATTGTTTGTGCAAAGTGGTAAGAAAGTTACTATAATGGGACAAGTGGGAAGGCCTGGAGGTAGTGGGAGCGGAGGAGGATTTTTTCCCTCGCCCAAATCTTCGGGTATTAAGTAGAAGGAAAGGGATCCCCAGTAAGGGGACTTGTCAAAGAGGCAACATTCTAGTGGGTTAAATTCGTGGAACCCTGATACTAGGCACGGTCAAGGTGCCCCACAACAACAAGCAAGCCGGAGTGGTCAAGGAGGTAGAGGCCAACAGGGCCAAGGTGTTAATCAGTTTAGGAATAACCGAGGTCGAAATGCGGATAATATGTTGGGTCGGTGTTTTCAATGCGGTGAGGCGGGTCATTATAAGAAGGAGTGTCCTCAATTGATTGGGGGACAGTTTCCTAGAGCTCCACAACAGCCGTATGTTCAGTTTCCTCCATAAGTACCTAACCCGGTTGTTCCTCCACAGCAGGGTCAGTTACAGTATGGGAGAGTTTATCATATTCAGGATGCTATGCTTCCTCCAGCTCCGCCTGCACCGCCAGCCATTAAGGGTAAGTTCCTTATTCAGGGACATATGGGTGGCGTTTTATTTGATACGGGTGTGACATATTCATTCATTTCTAGGAGCTTTGATCAAACCACAAAGTTGATAAAATCTGCTGAGAATACTTTTACTAGTGTCAAGTCCTCTATGGGTGATGGTTCACTCATTTTCCTTGTTTGTAAAAATATGGGAATTACTCTTGGTAATTTATGCTTTGAGGCCGATTTACTCGTCCTGGATATGGTCGGGTATGATTTGATTTTGGGCATGGATTGGTTTATGAAATATCATGCAATAGTTAATTGTTACAGGAAGAGTATAGTCTTCGCCGTTCCAGAACAAGAAATGTTCTTGGTAGTTTTATCGCGTTTAGAGGGAAGTACTAGTACTTATTTGTATTTTATTGCAGAGAAGACTTCTAGGGATGTAGTTGTTCCCTTGGATTCTATTCCCGTGGTGAGGGATTTTGAGGATGTTTTTCGGGAAATACTGGGTTTGCCTCCTAGCCGAGAGATTGTGTTAGTGATTGATTTAGCGTTGGGAATGAGGCCTATTGCAAGGGCTCCATATCGAATTGCTCTTATGGAAATGAGGGAGTTGAGATATCAAATTCAGCAGCTATTGGAGCAGGGTTTTATTAGGCGTAATACGTCGCCTTGGGGTGCTCCAGTGTTGCTTGTAAAGAAAAGAGATGGTTCTCTCCGGTTGTGTGTTGACTATAGAGAGTTAAACAAGGTCACCATCCGGAATAAATACCCTTTGCCTCGTATCAATGACTTGTTTGATCAACTTCGAGGAGCGTAATACTTCTCAAAGATCAATTTGAGGACGGGGTACCACCAGTTGTGGATACAGGAGGAGGATGTATCCAATACCGCTTTTCTGACTAGATACGAGTCCTACGAATTTTTGGTTACGCCCTTTGGACTAACCAATGCCCCCGCTGTATTTATGGATCTCATGAATAGGGTATTTCGAGAATTCCTGGACCAATTTGTTATTGTATTCATTGATGACATTCTAGTCTATTCTCCACCGAAATCTGATCATGCTATTCATTTGAGGTTGGTCCTACAAAGATTGAGGGATCACCAATTGTATGCTAAGTTCAAGAAATGTGGGTTTTGGTTATAGGAGGTATAGTTTCTGGGTCATGTGGTGACGTCCCAGGGTATATCGATGGATTCGAGCAAGGTGGTTGCGGTGAGGGAGTGGGGTCAGCCCACGATACCTATCGAGGTTCATAGTTTTCTTGGTTTGGCAGGTTATTACCATCGGTTTATCAAGGGCTTCTCTAAGATCGCTAGCCCTTTGACAAATTTGACCCAGAAGGAAGTGAGATTTGATTGGGATAACTCTTGCCAAGCTACATTTGATCAGCTCAAAGATAAGTTAACTTTGGCTCTAGTCCTTGGGTTACCAAAACTGGGATTGGAATACCTAGTCTTCATCGATGCATCTCTTCAAGGATTAGGAGGTATACTTCAGCAAGAGAGGCGGGCTATTGCTTATGCTTCTCGCAAGTTAAAGCCCCATGAAAGAAATTACCGGGTTCATGACTTAGATCTTGCCGCTGTTGTCTTTGCCTTGAAGATATGGAGGCACTATCATTTCGGAGAGATGTTTAGTCTTTTCACGGACCATAAATCGCTGCAATATTTATTTTCACAGAAAGATTTGAATATGCAACAACGCCAATGGTTGGAGTTCGTTAAAGATTACCAATTTGATATTCATTATCATCCGGACAAGGAGAACGTAGTGGCGAATGCCTTGAGTAGAAAGCCCGAGGGAGAGTTAGCTAATATTTGGAAGGCTAAGTGGAAGGAACTCAGTCAGGAAGATGCGGTGGTGAGAGCGTTCATGTCTGTAATGACCGTTACTCCTACCTTTGTGGCAAGGATTATAGAAGCCTAAGGGAAGGATAAGGGTTTCCAAGACCACATTCGCCGATTACTGTCCGAGGGAGCGGAGTCGTACTCGATTAGTTCTGAGGGTGGATTACGCTTCCATGGAAAACTCATTGTTCCTGAGGAGGGGGATTTGAGACGGACGGTGATGGCCGAATCTCATGGGTTTAAATTTACGGTACATCCTAGCGGAGACAAGATGTATCAAGATATGCGCCATCAGTATTGGTGGCCAGGTATGAAAAGGGATATTTTTGAGTTCGTGTCCCGATGCACTACTTGTCAATTGGTCAAGATTGATCATCAGCGACCGACAGGTTTGTTGCAACCGTTGGAGATTCTGGTATGGAAATGGGAAAGCATATAGATGGATTTTATTACGATTTTGCCGAGATCGCAGAGTAGGAATGATTCTATTTGGGTGATTGTCAACCGTTTGACTAAGTCGGCACACTTTCTACCTGTGCGAACTGATTATGACACTGCTCGCTATGCCTAACTATTCATCGAGGAGGTGGTCAGACTCCATGGGATGCCTTTAAATATAGTTTTTGACCGCGAAAAGATCTTCGTCTCCCACTTTTGGCGAAGATTCCAAGAGGCATTGGGGACCGAATTAAAGTTGAGCACTTCTTACCATCCTCAAACAGATGGCCAAACTGAGAGAGTAAACCAAATGTTGGAGGATATGCTTCGTATGTGCATGCTTGACTTCAAAGGTGGTTGGGAACAATACCTTCCATTGGTTGAGTTTTCTTATAATAACTCGTACCAATTTACTATTGGAGTGGCGCCGTATGAAGCTTTGTATGAAAGACCTTGTAGATCTCGTGCTTGTTGGTTGGAAGTGGGCAATAATAAATTTCTTGGACCTGAAATGATCTAAGATACCTCTCCTAAAATTGAACTCATTCGGAATCGCATTCGAATATCCCAAGACCGCCCAAAGAGCTATGCCGATGCCGGTAGAAGACACATGGAGTTGGAGATTAGGGACCAAGTTTTGGTTAGGATGTCACCAATGAAAGGCATTAAGCGTTTCGGGAAGAAGGGGAAGCTTGCGCCACATTTCTTTGGACCTTTTCTAGTCATTGCGAAGGTGGGTCCAGTGCCGTATCAACTTTCCTTACCGGAACCTTTGCAACAAATTCACGATGTATTCCATGTTTCCTCTCTAAAGAAGTATAGGAGGTGTGATGGTGCACTTTGGCATATCCCTTTTGAAGATATTGATTTGCAGCCCAAAATTTCTTATGAAGAACAACCGGTTGCTATTTAAGAACATGGGAATGCGAAGATGATATGCGGGAAAAGTATTCGCATCTCTTTATACAAGGTACGCTTGAATTTTGGGGACAAAATTCTCTCATAAGGGGGGGAGTATGTAACAACCCTCTCTTTTGAGAACCTATTTTATATTTATTTTCTAGGTATAGTAATTAGATATAAAAGGTTGGAATGTGGAGTAAGTATTAATTTAAGGAAGAAAATTTAATATTTACTAAGATGTTACATATTTACCTTATGTGTAGGAGAATATCACCATGATGTGTTTTATTGTGTCATATGATTTAAAATAACAGCTGGCTTAAAATGAAACCGGAACATAAAATGAGTTATAAAATTTCCAAATAATAATTTGGAGGATTTAGTTAGTTCCAGAAGGTGCGAGATAATCAAATTATGTGCCATATTGTATTTTGAGGTTTTGGGCACTTTTGACTGGTTTTAATTTAAATGGGTAGTTGCGTGCTATTTTAACGTGGTATTAATTAATTAAGTTGGTAATTAAATTATTAAGACACGTTTTATGTCATGGAAATCCACTTATTCCTCTTAAGTATAATTAGTGACCTAGAGAGAGAAAGAAGGAGAAAACCTAAGGAGAAAGAGAGAAATTGAAGATTTAAAAGGGTGATCTTGCCTACAACTTCATCAAATCTGAATTTGCAACCTTAAGGCAAGTTTTCTACTTGCTATTATGTGGTTTAAGTTTAACAATTAGTGTTGATAGTTATGGTTTAATTATGCTTTAAGAAAGTTAGGGTTTTTATTGGATTTATGGGCTCTAAATCTTTGGAGTTTGATTTGAATTGATATTGGCATAAATTATGGTTGTTGGATGCATTTAAAATCAGTTGGTGGTAATAAATGATAAGGTCTTTGTGGTTTTGGAAGAAGAAAGGAATCTTAGGTCTGCTATGATCGGTCGACCGCGGGTCCAGGACCGGTCGACCGGGCCTTCGGGGGAGGGCACACTGCTTTCCTACCAAAGTCTGAATTTTGGAGCGCGGTCGACCGCGGGTCCATGACCGGTCGACCGACCCCCTGTTCCTGGACTTTTTGCTTTTCTTCGTAGGCTAAATTTTGAGACGCGATCGACCGCGGTCTCAGGACCGGTCGACCGGTCCCCTATTTTCCAGCCATAAACTTTATTTTTTGTTTTCTAGTCTTCTTCTTTTAAATTAGGAACTATGACCCTTCTTGTATGAAGTAAACTTAGAGTCCTAGAATTTTAATTGAGTTTGGTCGTTACCCTAGAGTTGAATGGGTTCACTTGGGGTTTATTTTAAGGGTACCGAAGGTGATGTTTAGGCATTACTTTCCTTGTTGCCAATTATTAGGAATTAAGAGTTATAAGCCCATGTGTGGAGATTTTAGGAGTCGTAGTGAGGTATAAAAAACTTTGGGGACTCATGAGATTTTGGTGATTTATTGGGGATTAGTTCGGTACTTAAAAATATGATAAATATTATTGAGAATATTCAAGGATTTTGGTTTCAAATGAAATGAAACATACTTGTGATAAATTAATATGATAATGAGGTTTAAATTTGTAAAGGCTAATTTACGTAAACACACCTCTCTAAATACTATCATAAGGGAAGCTCGCGCATGAGGTGATGTCCCCTAGCTTGTGAATGCCGGGAGACTATAGCCCTCGGCCATATGCGGTATTTTATATATGTTTTTATGCGCTACTGAGGTAATTTCGGGTGTGGTTATGACTCACTCACAGGTATATGGCCACTTCCCGACGTGCGTTAGGTGCCCAAGTTGTCTTGTATATATAGGCCCTGGAAGATGATAGTTATTTAGGGGCGCGCCCAGTGGGGAAAATCGGAGGGGCGGTCTTAGAATCGTTATATGTATAAGAATATAACCTTTCTAAAAATCAAGTGGGACTTGATATATGTGAATTTCCTTATAAAAATATAATGTTAATTGTATTCCTGTTAAGGAATTGAAAACGGAAAAGATATGTGGAATAATGATATTTAAATTAATTCTCTTGTATAAGTTATCAACTGTTAAAATCAATTAAATTATCTTATTATTCTTGTTGCTTAGGTTGTTAGATTTGCATCATTCATGATTAACTATCCATATCTATCATGATTCGTGTTCCTCTGGTAATCATATATAAATCGGGCCCTGACGTATTCATTTTCCATGTTCTGCATGTTATTGTATCAGCTCAGGTGCTCCTCCGCAAGGGCGCCCGTTGTGACATTTATGTTCCTATGCTTTCGAGGAGCTATGAGATATTGCGGATTATTACATGATATTTTGTAAGATGCTTCTCTTTTTGAATTCTAGATATGATTGTGTCTTTTCATTCGGGCATGTGTAGCCCAACTTTTGTAATTGTTAATGGATGTAATGTGTATATTATTGAATTTTTGTTATAAGTTGGATGTAACTGTTGACCGACAGCTTATTCGGTCCTTTTTTTTGTATGTTGATTCAGTATTAATATAAGTTCTTTTGGAACTCCACTTTCTCATCAGTTCTGGGTTGTTTAATTTAATTTCCTTAACTTTTAATTAAATTTTAAATTTGGCAACCCGTTTTCTAAATTATTGGGTGGTTTTCCCGTATACATACTTTTGTTATGGTGATGCTGAGAACGATTTCCATCCATGATTCCGTTATTTTGGAGTAGCGGGCTGGCCACCCCATATTTCGGATCTCGGGTTTTCACAAGTATATGCCACATAGAGCGTGTCAAACAAAAATACACACAAAAAACTCTTTTTTTGTATTTGAAATTTTTAATCCAAACAAAAATATTTACTCTAAAAGATAAACAAAAATCAATTGTATTTTTCATTAAGCCTAAATTATAACAAGATGAAACACAAATGATAAACAAAATCTTTTTGTATTTTTCATTTAATGCAAACTAAAAAGAAAGAAATAGAATACAAAAGATAAACAAGAATCATAATTCTAGCATGTGATTAAGCATGGAGCATAGACTAGAAAATGATTAAACAAGTATACAATTAGCATGGATGATATAGCATGAAGCACAAAAGCTAAAGTATGCAAACAAAACTAACATATTCAACCTTTAGATTTTACATGGGAGGAAGCATGTGAAAGTAAATGAGAATAAAAAATCCTATCTTATAAAGCGACCAAGTCGGATCTCCTAACCCAAACTAATGATGAATGACAATCTCGGGGGATAGGAGTATTGGCTACCTTGGTTGGCTTACGTTGGGATTTTTTAGAACCTCGTTTAAGGTCAAAACAAAATTTCCTAAGATGATCCTTTCGACCACAATGTGCACAAGTAAAAACACGTCGAAAATTGGTACCTAAGGATTGATCTCTAATGGCTTTCCTAGGTGATTCTCCAAAAACATTGGTTTTTACTTTATGAGATGATTCATTACATGTATCGAAGCCTAAACCACAAGTGTTATTTTGAATTTGGACCGTTCCTAATATTTATCTAATTTTTCCGAATAACACTCCAAATCAAATTTGACTTTGCTAGAGTCTTTTAATTTATTTTTTAATTCTAAAATGTTAGACTCTAATAAAATATTGCGCTCTTCAAATGCGAGAAGCTCCTTTTTCAAGGATTCCATTAAACCTTTAAGGCTATCTCTCTCGCCTTCTAAATATTCAATCTTGTCACGAAGATCTCTCTCACGTGTCCAAAGGTCTTCAACCAAAACACTATCATCAACGACCTTAACACACTCTCTTAAACAGGATTCTAACTTCAAATTAGCTCTTTTTAATTTAATAGATTCTTCATATAATTCTTGAAAAGAATTTTGAATTTCACTCACATCAACCACATCATTTTCATTATCTCTCTCTTCTTCACTCTCACTATCATAAAAAACAAGGGAATCATAAATTTTGACCTTAGAGGTGTCATGTTTTTAAATTTCATCAATAGAAGAGTACTCACAATCACTCACGTGACTAGCCATAAAAGCCAAAATGTTGGGCTTAGTGGAGGAATCGGGTCCTCTTCATTGTCACTATCACTAAGGGTTGCATTAAATGAAATTGGTTGCTTACCCTCTCTCCTTAGTTTAGTGGGACACTCTTTTTCCCTATGGTCATACCCTTCAAAACCATAACACCTATTTGACTCGTCCCTATTTAAATTTTCATTAATAGTTTTAGGGATCTTCTCGGCTTTGTCATGCGCAGATTTTTCAAATTTCTTAAAATTGTTTTTAAATTTATCTTTGCTCAATTTAAGAAATTTTCGAAACTTTCTAGCAAACATAGCCATATTTTTCGACTCACTATCACTTTCTACTACTTGTTTTTCCTCCTTTTGGGCTTTCAAATCAACGCCCTTATCTATTTTTTTTAGTTTTATAGGGAAACGTGTCTAGTTCATAGGTTTATGAATTACTTATGAGCTCTTCTAATTTCGTAGAGGCTAAAGTGGGTAAAGAATTTAACCCGGTCACCTTAGGAATAAATCTATCGGGTAGGGACTTAAAATTTTCTTTACTACTCGATTTTCGGGTATTTTCTAATCCCAAACTAAACGATTATTTAACTATATCGAAAAGTCTAGCATAAAATTCATCAAATGTTTCTTTTTCGTTCATTTTGATGGTTTCAAATTGAGTGGTGAGGTTTTGGAGTTTAGAAGCCTTAACGACACTAGTTCCTTCATGAGTGAGTTGTAAAATATCCCAAGCTTCTTTAGCACTTTCACACATCATGAGTGAGAGTGAATTCATCCAGTGTGACCACGCTAAATAAGGCATTTAAACCATGGGAATTAAAGTTTGCAAGTTTAAATTCACTTTCACTACATCTATCGACGAGTTTGGTACTCGCTCATTATCTACTAAAGTTGTAGTGGGACCACCCGTTAACGAGAGACATCCAAACTCTCTCGTCGATAGATTTTAGTGCCAATTTCATCTGTGCTTTCCAATAGGCGTAATTAGAACCATCGAAAATAGGAAATTTTGAAAATGGGGAAATTTCCATTTTTGTCAAAAATATTTAAAGGATCTAAACACAATAATTTAGCGATTCCGATCTGATACCACTTGTTGGAACACGAGACCCCCAATTTTAAAATCTTACCACAAAAATAAATTTTGAATTTCCTTTTAAGGATGCGGAAGCGGGGGATGGTTCGACACAAACACAAAACAAATTTTTTTAATTTATCTCAAATTAAAATTAAACTAGAGTGAAACTTTACTTTTAGCCCAAAAAACAATTTAATACAAGTCCTAGAAATTTGCCTAATCAATTAATTACTTCATTTTTGTAAATTAGGACAAATCAAATTTTATCAAATTACTGTAAATGACTTGAAATTACCCAAAGTTAATTTTGCACCAAATTAACTAAGTAGAGATTTAAATCATATTTTATCTTATAGCCCTAAGCATGCATCTAGGTGATATGGCAAGATAAAATAAATAATTAACCACTACTCCGCGAAGTACGAGGAAAAACCCACAACGGGAAAAAACCTCGGACGACCTGAGCCTTAAGTCCACTAAGTATGGTATTTGACAAGTACAAGAAAAAAGACTTACAACACTCAACTCGACTCCCTTTCAATCTCTGATGCTCCTTCTTGTACCGCCCTCCGCTTAGTTGACAATCTTGGACTCCACCGGAACCTTGGAATCCACCAATGAGGCTACAGGAACAACCGTCAACCACACATGGTGCCTTTCACCATGTGAGAATGTCGCAGCCAAAATAAACTTCTTTTTCTTTGAGCGATTTAGATGTAAACCCAAACTTCTCTTCAATGTGGTAGGGAAAAACTCGGTGCCAAACACTCCAAGCAATGATATATATATATATATATAGAAACTTGGAATAAATAATATGGGTGAAAACAAGAGTGTTTAATGAATTTTTTCTTGAAAAATAGACACTCAAAACATGAACTTTTTCTTGAAAAATTGAACTCTCAAAACTCTCTCTAGGAGATGGAATAATATGAAAAAGTTGGTTTTCCAAAGTTTGTTCCCGCACTTGATAAGTCTGTCAAAAGTTAGTGGGGAAGAGTAGTGGAAAAAGTGGGAAAAAAAGCTCAAAACTGCCAATTGAATTTGCCGCCAGAAATCTCGTTCGAATGAGATTTTCGTTGGAATGAAGTCTCACTTGAACGACCCTTCTAACAAAGTTCCAGTTGACAATGGGAAAATCTCGTTCGCAAACACGTTCGAACGAAAAACTTGTTCGAACGACAATATCGAACGAACTCTCAGAAAGCTTAAATTACGATTTTTAGCCCATAAACTTTATTAACTTTATTTTAAAGTTTTAATTAAATCTTTCTGAAAATAAACAACAGTTTAAAATAAGAATTCACCCAATGAAAAATGTTCCAAGCTCCTATATATATATTTACGAAGCATTTATACCTTAGGAGCAATGGAACCAATGTTGTTGACGTAGAAACGAGGTACAACATACTCGTCATTTGATGAAGCTTTATAAACTTAGCCGCTACGTCTTTAAATTTAATATGTCATAGGCTTGAAGGATGGTCGAGAACTCTATCCTATGACTCAAATGTTTTTGTTCGGAATTGAGCCAAAACAACAAAGGACTCAATTGGAAATTTGTCTCCTTACAAATCTCCCCCTTTGGCTATTCCGGGACAAAGACCAACAAAAATCCTAAAGGTCCGTCAAGCTCTACTAGACTTATAAAATGTTCCACCCAAAATAAAAATACAATAGCATGACTCAAACAACCAAAGGATCAATATCTTTGCCAACGATGAAAGTTTCCACTTAAAAGAATTCCTGCACACTTAAGCAAACTATCAAACGCATAGGGAATATCAAGAATATTAAATGAATAAAATAAATACTCCCCTTAAATTAATTCTCCCCTTTATCTTACAAAAGACCTACTTAGAAAGACGTCTCCCCATAAGATAAATATCCCCCAAACTAAGATACGATTATAATAGAAATATATACAATTTGCTCCCCTATCATTCTCCCCCTTTTTGTTCTGGAATAGACAGAGGTCATAGAATTAACAAAAGTTCATACAACAACATAGAAAATGAAAGTATATGGGCAACAAAACCATAACTAATCCAACAAATAATAATGGATAATAACTAAGATGCAAGAAACTGATACCAATATGATACGTAAGTATTAAGCATGTGATATAAACAAAGAATGCAATAAGATAGATACCAATTATGAAGTAGAAGAATAGATAAACTAGAAAGCAAGGAAAAGACAAATAAAATACCTCGTATAAGAGAACTTAATAAATATCATTAATGCACACACACATATACTAGGTATAACCACCACACATGACACAAAATACAATAAGATTTTCACACTCGTATGGCGAAAATGTGTCATATGGAAACGAAAGTGTTGGGGTGTGAACTTGTAACAATTAAATTTAGACCCAATCACTTAAAATATGTTCACGGAGTTCCCAATTTATTGCAGACTCCATCACATTTGAATATAACCTCATGTGACAATATAGATTGAACTCAATGAACAAACATACACAGTGCATAAAAGCCTAGACTTTTGATGATTCTACAAACCAATTGAGTCATGACATTGAAAGTACAACTAGGATAAACGAACATTGTGCAAAACGTTGATATTCCATCCAAACTCCCTCAATAATCATATATATTTTTGAATGAATATATTAATTAAACAAAATAGGCCTTGGCAAATATTTTCTTTTAATGCCATTATTCTTTTAGGCCTTTGGACCACATATTTCTTTTAAGTCCATTCCAAATGGTGGCTTACTCGCAAAGGATGATTTTTCCTTTCGAAACCCTTCCCCGTGCACATTTATATACAATATTTTTATATCTAACACAAATCTCACGTGCAACGAATTTTAACATGCACTAGTCGTCCTATGTAACATAATATGTAGATGACTAAATTGGTATGAGAACATCTCACAATGCTCAAATATACATATGAAGTTAAAATTTCAAGTGAGCTCGTGCATGTGTGAATTGAGGCAAATAAAAATATAATCCATTATATCAACACAAAATCCAATAACTCCATGTAAGGATGGTAAAGAACATAATAAGGATTGTCAATCTAAACCAAAAGTTTTAGCCACATGGGAGCGAAAAAGATGGGATTCAAACACAAGTATATGCCACATAGAGTGCGTCAAACTGAAATACATTGTTGTGTTTTTGAAATTTTTAATCCAAACAAAAATATTTACTCCAAAAGACGAACAAAAATCATTTGTATTTTTCATTAAGCCTTAATTATAACAAGATGAAACACAAATGATAAACAAAATATTTTTGTATTTTTCATTTAATGCAAACTAAAAGGAAAGAACTAGAATACAAAAGATAAACAAGAATCGTAATTCTAGCATGTGATTAAGCATGGAGCATAGACTAGAAAATGATTAAACAAGCACACAATTAGCATGGGCGATATAGCATGAAGCACAAAAGCTAAAGTATGCAAACAAAACTAACACATTCAACCTTTACATTTTGTAAGGGAGGAAGCATGTGAAAGTAAATGAGAATAAAAAATCTTGTCTTGTAAAGCGACGAAGTCGGATCTCCTAACCCAAAATAATGACGAATGACAATCTCGGGGTGTAGGAACCTTGGCTACCTTGGTTGCCTTACGTTGGGATTTGTTAGGACCTAGTTTAAGAATAAAACAAAATTTCCTAAGATGACCCTTTCGACCACAATGTGCACAAGTAAAAACACGTCGAAAATTGGTACTTAAGGATTGATCTCTAAAGGCTTTCCTAGGTGATTCTCCTAAAACATTGTTTTTGACTTTATGAGATAATTCATTACATGTATCGAAGCCTAAACCACAAGTGTCATTTTTAATTTGGACCATTCCTAATATTTTATCTAATTTCTCTGAACGACACTCCAAATCAAATTTGACTTTGCTAGAGTCTTTTAATTTTTTTGTAATTCTAAAATGTTAGACTCTAATAAAATATTGCGCTCTTCAAATGTGAGAAGCAACTTTTTCAAGGATTCCATTAAACCTTTAAGGTTGTCTCTCTCGCCTTCTAAATATTCAATCTTCTCACGAAGAGCTCTCTCACGTGTCCTAAGGTCTTCAAGCAACACATTATCATCAACGACCATGACACGCTCTCTTAAACAAGCTTTTAACTTCAAATTAGCTCTTTTTAATTTAATAGATTCTTCATATAATTTTTAAAAAGCATTTTGAAGTTCAGTCACATCAACCTCATCATTTTCATTATCTCTCTCTTCTTCACTCACTACCATAAAAAAGCGAATTATAAACTTTGATCTTGGAAGTGCCATGTGTTTAAATTTCATCAATAAAAGAGTGCTCACTATAACTCACATGACTAGCTATAAAAGCCACAATGTTTGGCTTAGTGGAGGAATCGGGTCCCTCTTCATTGTCACTATCACTAAGGGTTGCATTAAAAGAAATTGGTTTCTTACCCTCTCTCCTTAGTTTAGTGTGACACTCTTTTGCCCTATGGACATACCCTTCACAATCATAACACCTATTTGACTTGTCCCTATTTAAATTTTCATTAATAGTTTTAGGGATCTTCTCGACTTTGTCATGCGTAGATTTTTCAAATTTCTTAAAATTATTTTTAAATTTATCTTTGTTCAATTTAAGAAATTTTCGAAACTTTCTATCAAACATAGCCATATTTTTCGAGTCACTATCACTTTCACTCTCTACTACTTATTTTTCCTCCTTTCGGGCTTTCAAAGCAACACCCTTATCTATTTTATTTTCAGTTTTAGAGGGAAACATGTCTAGTTCATAGGTTTGTAAATCACCTACGAGCTCTTCAAATTTCGTAGAGACTAAAGTGGGTAAAGAATTTAACACGGTCACCTTAGGAATAAATCTATCGGGTAGGGATCGTAAAATTTTCTTTACTACTCGATTGTCGGGTATTTTCTCACCCAAATTAAACGATGAATTAACTTTATCATAAAGTCTAGCATAAAATTCATCAAATGTTTCTTTTTCGTTCCTTTTGATGGCTTCAAATTGAGTGGTGAGATTTTAGAGTTTAGAAGCCTTGACGACACTAGTTCCTTCATGAGTGAGTTGTAAAATATTCCAAGCTTCTTTAGCGCTTTCACACGTCATAATGCGATGGAATTCATCCGGTGTGACCGCGCTAAACAAAGCATTTAAACCATGGGAATTAAAGTTTGCAAGTTTAAATTCACTCTCACTCCATCTATCGGCGAGTTTGGGTACTCGCTCATTATCTACGAAATGTTTAGGTGGGGACCACCCGTTTACGACAGACATCCAAACTCTTTCGTCGATAGATTTTAGTGCCGATTTCATCCGCTTTTTCCGATATGCGTAATTAGAATCATCGAAAATAAGAAATTTTGAAAATGGTGAAAATTCCGTTTTTATCAAAAATATTTAAAGGATCTTAAATGCAATAATTTAACGATCGCGCTCTGATATCACTTGTTGGAACACGAGGCCCCCAATTTTAAAATCTTACCACAAAAAGTAATTTTCAATTTCCTTTTAAAGATGCGTAAGCAGGGGATGGTTCAACACAAACACAAAACAACAAATTTTAATTTATCTCAAATTAAAATTAAATCAAAGTGAAACTTTACTTTAAGCCCCAAAAAAAATTTAATACAAGTCCTAGAAATTTACCTAATCAATTAATTACTTCATTTTTGTAAATTAGGTTTCTAAATTAAGCCAAATCAAATTTTATCAAATTAATGTAAATGACTTGGAATTACCAAAAGTTAATTTTTCACCAAATTAAAAAAGTAGAGATTTAAGCCATATTTTACCTTATAGCCCTAAGCATGCATCTAGGTGATATAGCAAGATAAAATAAAGAATTAACCACTACCCCGCGATGTAAGAGGAAAAACCCACAATGGGAAAAAAACCTCAGACGAAACTAGATTTAAGTCCACTAAGTACGGTATTTTACAAGTACAACCAAAAAGACTTACAACACTCGACTCGACTCCCTTTCAAGCCCCGATGCACCTTCTTGTACCGAACTCTGCTTAGTTGACAATCACGAACACCACCGGAACCCTAGAATCCACCAATAAGGCTATAGGAACAATCGTCAACCACACATGGTGCCTTTCACCATGTGAGAATGCCGCAGCCATAACAAACTTCTTCTTCTTTGAGGGATTTAGAAGTAAACCCAAACTTCTCTGCAACGTGGTAGAGAAAAACCCGGTGCCAAACACTCAAAGCAAGGATATATATATTGAAACTTGGAATAAACAATATGGGTGAAAACAAGAGTGTTTAATGAATTTTTTCTTGAAAAATAGATACTCAAAACATGAACTTTTTCTTGAAAAATTAAACTCTCAAAACTCTCTCTAGGAGATGGAATAATACGAAAAAGTTGGTTTTCCAAAGTTTATTCCCGCGCTTGATAAGTCTGTCAAAAGTAAGTGGGGAAGTGTGGTGGAAAAAGTGGGAAAAGTGGGAAAAACTGCTCAAAACTATCAATTTAATTTCCTGCCGAAAATCTCGTTCGAACGAGATTTTTGTTCGAACGAAGTCTCGTTCGAATGACCCTTCTAATGAAGTTCCAGTGGCCAATGAGAAAATCTCATTGTCAAACACGTTCGAACGACATTCTCATTCGAACAACAAACTCGTTCGAACAATAATATCGAACGAACTCTCAGAAATCTTAAATTATGATTTTTAGCCCATAAACTTTATTTACTTTATTTTAAAGTTTTAATTAAATCTTTCTGAAAATAAACAACAGTTTAAAATAAGAATTCACCCAATGAAAAATGTTCCAAGCTCCTATATATACAATGCATTCATACCGGAGGAGCAATGGAACCAATGTTGTTGACAAAGAAACGTGGCACAACAAACTCGGCATTTGATGAAGGTTTATAAACTTGGCCGCTACGTCTTCAACTTTAGTATGTCATAGGATTGAAGGATGGTCAAGAACTATTTCCTATGACTCAAACATTTTTGTCCGAAATTGAGCCAAAACAATAAAGGACTCAATTAGAAATTTGTGTCCTTACACAAGTGGGGTGCCTAACACATTCCCCACTCATAACCCGATTCTCAAACCTCATAACAAGAATCTATGGACCAAACACATACTTAAACCTGCCTTATGATTAGCACAAAAGGGCTAACGCAAATATTTTATTTTTTTTATATAAAGAAAACTAATGAATATGAACAAACCGGCCAAAATCCTCTATCAAACGGAACACACTTAATCCTAGGCCTAAAACCAAAGTCATGTGACTCAAACTGGATTTGGGTCAAACATCTTCTAGGGTAAAGTAATTCGACCCACGTAAAACAAATAACCTAATCTCGGGGGGATGTGTAAGATGGCTAGATAATCACTTCGGGCATACACGATGAACAAACTCACACACAGTAGTTCTCTCCTGCCGCATCATCACTCAGGGCCTGCAATGCCATAGTGGCAACTCCGCTAGGGATAGCTCTAGAGACCCTAACTATATTTATGCTTCCTTCCTAATATGTTTAATATCGCTCCATGCATGACTATTTTATGCAATTTTTAAAATTGTTTAACGGCCTTAGTTTTAGAATCAATTATAAATTAAATACATGCTTAGGTCCCCATTTATGACACCATACATTTTCCCATACATATAGGTTTGCATGAGGAACTTCATGATAAAATAAACATCAAAGTATGTAATAATAAAGATTACCTATTTTTATCATGCACTACATAGTTTTGATTTATATATTATTTAAAATATATACCCTCGAGACCAAAAGTTATTAGCCCAAAGGAAGTCGTACGTTAAAAAACTTGTTTCGCCTTTAAAGCGGTTCATATTTTTGAAAAGTCACTTCTCCCCGATGGACGTTCGTACTATAGAAAAAAATTGCTTCCTGGATTGAAGTTTGTACTTTTGAAAAATATGTTCCACGGAGGCTAACCATCAATTGATTCACACTCTTTTCGCCCACCCATCTAGTATATCGAGTAACTTATCTTTTGATCCCAATTTCTCGACGAGAGGGAACATTTCAATTTTTTTCCAGTAATGGGCTATATCGAGAAGGCTTTCCTAGCTATTTCGTACTAGGGTAAAGTGGTTTTACCATTCCTGGAAGGTTGCTCAGTCCTAGAAGCCCAGTATATCGTGATCCCTTGCAATTAAAAGAGATCCACCGATCAATGAGTCACACGCCCAAAGCTGAAACTGAAATGATTGATCCTATCTAGGTAAAATAGACTAAGGTGTCTAAGCAAAGATGCAACGTTCATAGCTACTGCACGATAAGAATGAATCTATCCCCGCGGTCCCGACTGCTGTTGCTACACACCTGAGATAATAACAGAGAAACAAGAAAAGAAAAAAAATGCCTGCGGGTAAAATCCCGAAAAGTAGAAATAATTTGCAAGTACATAATTGTTTTAAATCGATTAAAACCATAGTGTATTACTTTCATAATTAACCAGTGTCACTCACTTGAGATAAACCTCACTTCTCAACTATAGTGTGCACCTAATGTGTTCATATATTATCCCAATGAAACTACTCGGTCTAACTGGGACATAGAACAACTATCTAATCCCAATCCCACCAATACCCTATATTAGCTAAGTATAAGTACCTTCTCTAGGTAATATGTTCATAAACAGTATTGTAGTGACACACTTGCTATAAGTAAGTAATCAAGTAATGAGCATAACATAGCTATGCTCGTGCTATATATATATATATATATATATATATATATATATATATATAACCACATCCCTAGAGCTGAGAGCTTGCAGATTCATCCTTCGTGTTCTATTCGGCTACAGGCATCACGCCTCACACCGAGCCATCGGGTCAGAATCTCACCACCAATCCCAAATGAAAACAAGTACAACGGATGTGGTCATATACATACATCCGGTGGTCATAACCATACTACATCGCCCCTAACTGGACTCAAAATTAACATCTATCCTCACACACGGATAATGGTCATGTAACAGTCCTATGCCTTGGGGAATTAATCCAATACTTATTAGTCAACGCGAGGATGGACCACCCACTATACGCAACCTCCTATGATGGTACTACCGAGTAGGTATGATTAAATAAAATAGATAACATGAACACATACATATTTATACTCGTCACTCTAATATATATATATATATATATATATATATATACTACATCGCCCCTAACAGGACTCAAAATTAACATCTATCCTCACACACGGATAATGGTCATGTAACAGTCCTATGACTTGGGGAATTAATCCAATACTTATTGGTCAACGCGAGGATGGACCACCCACTATGCGCAACCTCCTATGATGGTACTACCGAGTAGGTATGATTAAATAAAATAGGTAACATGAACACATACATATTTATACTCGTCACTCTGATATATATATATATATATATATATATATATATATATATATATATATATATATATATATATATATATGTAGCTTACGGTTCACCAATCTTGAAGTTCAATCTCAACTTTCTGATTAATATCTGAAATTCACTCATTTGGATCCTCGATTCCCCTCACTCGTACCCATCTACCGTTGTCTTTTCACATGTATTGAATTCTATAAAGTCTTCGCCAATAATCTCACAATACCTCAGAAGCCCCTACGGTCGATCCCCAAGTCTTAATGGGTCAAAACGACACACGAACAAAATTGGGTAAGCCAGCAAACTGAATCGGTTCGCTGCCCCCAAAGTCAAAATTTCCGAAAGAAAGTCCAATCCAAAACCACGAATTTGAAATTTCGACATCGCGGCTCTTTTAATAGAAAATTCATAACAAATTAAAAAAAATCAGAAAAATACGAAACCGACACCCATGCCTTCGTAATTCGATTCTGCACAACTTTATCCAACTTCTAATGGCAAATTGATTCGCTAGGGTAACGAACCAATTCAGTTTTATGAACATCTTCCTCGAGTTTTTTTCTTTTAAACCCTCCAATGGAGGTTTCCACCTACTCCAAATGCAAAAATTAACTCTTATAACATTACCCTAACATTCCAGAAATATTTAATCAAAAAACTATCCCCAAATCCAGAATCAAATCCACCCTAGAATTTTAAATCAAACTTCCAATTAATTCAACAAAACAATTTCCTAAATTGATTATCAAAGATCTAATCTTTATATAAAAGCTCTACACGTTCATCCATTTAAATCTCAAAATATATTTCAATTTCACATATGATTAATCTTTATTAATGATTCATTTACAAACCTTAGTCTTTTATCATTTAAATCTCTATTTCAGTTAAGAAAGTTTTAATCTTTAACATCTTACTTTTTTATATTTCTACCTCTAATCATGAAAATAAATAACTACTATAAATTGCGACATCAATCAAGTATCTACTTGCCTTGGTGGATTAAACCCGATGTTCTCTACATTTTTAATGGCGGGTTGAATCTGGAGATAGTTTTTCTCCCTCTTTTCCTAGCATTTCTCTTATTTATTCTTCTTTTTCTCTTCTTCGGGGCTCTCTCTCTCAATGTCTCGTGTAAAATATGAAAGGTGGGCTACCATCCACCTTCTCAAGCACTAAATATCCCTCTAGTTAACCTAATCCCGTTTTTCTTCTTAACCCTAAATGTAAAATGACCCTCCTACCCTTATATGGGTCCTGTTATGTCTAAAAAGCCTCAAGAATCCAAACATACCCCCCGAGTACCTATTCAGAACTATTTTAACCTTTTTCGAATCACTAGTGCACTCAAAAAGGTCATATGAGTCACCCAACTCCAAATGTGATAGAAAATTATTAATCGGGCCCTACTATTGCGTATCCTATGGGTCACCCATAAATTATACCAATCCGTTGATGTAACACTATCGACATATAATAATAAACTGTCACTATCACTCATGTGCGACATACAATAAATCACATAACTATTTACTTATCACACACAAGTAAATAATAATTATAATAAATATCAATCCTTTATCTCGTTGATTAATATTTACTAAAAATTCAACTTAATTTCTCTAATAAAAATAATAATATAAAGCACACATAAATTAATTAATAATAAAATTACGGGGTATTACATTCTTCCCCCTAACAACGGAATTTCGTCCTCGAAATTTGAACATAACTGCTATAAATCTCTGGATACTTTTCCCACACGACATGCTCGCAATCCCACGTCGACTCGCCGACATTATGGTGCCCCCGCTGTACACACACTAACGGTGCCACCTTTGACCAAAGTTTTCGCTCATTACAACCCAAAATGACAACAGATCTCTCCTCATATGAAATATCCGACACCAAAGTGCTACAAAATCCCGGGTGGTCACCCATGATCAACCTTCACCATTTGACAAGTGGAGCACCTGAGACAAACTCTGTTGTGTCTTGTTTCCCATAGGACCACCAATACTAGTTCCTCAACATTTGACTCATCTTATCCCTTTCGGGATGCACCAAAATCGTGACTCGTGCCCCTCCTCCATATAAGCGCGCTATAAGTCCTTGTTATTTGGGACAATCAATCTACCATTAAAGAGTAAGCCACTTCCATCAATGACTAAGTAAGACTCTACTCCATTGCCAATAATTTCTACATCCGCTATTGACAAGGGGGATCCCCTTCCTGTGCTTTCATAACCTTCATAATTATCTCGGGTGTGACGATCATCATTGCCATATAAGTTCGAACTACCTTCGCCTCCTAAAGAAGTTTATCCCACTTCTTCTTCCACACTGTTACCAATTGCCCAATAGGAACACGACTCAACATTTTTTCCACCACGTTATGCTTTTTCGGATGATACTAAAAATTAAACTGACTAAGGTTCCAATACACCCTATACCACGTGCACACAAACATAATTACCACTTGTGCAACTCACATGCATTCCAAAAATCAACCATACCTATCATGTGTGACACTACTGTAAACGTATACTCAATTTCCCTACTAATTGTGACTCAACTCTTCTTAAGATTGTAACTAGTGGTACAAACATCCCCAAGTTCTCTTTACATAGCACTACTTGGCTCCACTGGACTTAAAAAATAGTTCATTGCTTGATGCATTACATCTTTACACATGTAATGCCTAACGTATTAAACCGACACCCTGGAATTTAATGTGTTTCAACTCCCAAAACTTGCTAAACCTCATGCGTGGAACGTCTTGCAAGCAAAATACAAACAAGAAATCCCCTTGCACACTATCGCCTAGCTTTGTCAATTATTGAGATTCGTTGGCCCAAGACACAGTATTGGGGCACTCAAAAACCCTGTCCCAAAAGCTGATAAATCTGAACTCTCTACTCTCGCATCTCTAAAGGAGTCATATAATACAACGCTCGCACCATCGCCTATTCTTCGACACTAAGTCGATCACAACTCAACCTATCGATCGGTTGTCACCATGGTATTCTCTGAATCACATCAATAAAGTCCCTAAACACAGGGATCGAATCTAATGAGGCAACTATACTTTACGAAGTCTCATCCTTGATTTAAAATATAAATGTGTGCTCGACCCTCCCTTATGACGAGGCAATACCACAAGAAACCTATCCTTCCCTGGAATAATAATCACTATAGTCTTACTATAATAGTTCACTATTGCTCTAACCGTTGTTAATAAGTTCATATCCATCATAACATCATACTATTACATCACTAAAATGAGCAGATCCGCTAAAAACATAATCTCCCAATGTCCACACTTGCTCCCCCGTAGATGGAACAAATAAGAGTCCCGCAACCCAATGGTAAATCTATGCTCATAATAATATCTAGCACTATATCCACTAAACCCGTCTCATACAAGAATTCTTGTGCAAACAAAAGATTGTGATGCATTCGTGTTAAATAATACCTGCCTTAAGTGCTCATGAACTGAAAACATACCTTCAAAACGACTCCGACTATAAAGCTAATCCAGGGATGTTGTACACACGCCCAAACTACCATAATCCCTATAGAGGTGGAAATGCTGAAACTATTGGTGGGGCTAGAAGCTATTGTAACTATTGCCCCTAATGGGTATCCAGTTGTTGACCCATATCCCTATTCGGGCATGCACGCCGCACGTGTCCTTTCTCTCCATATACGAAACATATCCCTATAAGATTTGACTGGCTCTATCCCTACTGACCCTGTCCCTTGCCTTGCTGGCCTTATAACCCTGGCCCAACTGGCCTCCAGTCTGGTTCCCCTAGCCATGCTGTCCCTGAGGGGTATGCTTCTAGCCCTGATGGCACTGCATATAATTATTATTACCCAGCCGAAACCTCTTAGCCCAGTCCCCCTACTGGGAACCTCGCTCATGCTGCCTACTCTGCTGCTATGGCACCTCGCTGGAACCGTTAGCCACAGTCTTGCTCTACTGGCTAGACTCTCCGGTCCTCTTCGCTCCCCTCAGATGGAAGTGATGATCCGAACAATGGAGTAATAGGCATTCATGACCTCGATGTAAGTCCGTAATGCCAAGTTCTCCCATAAATGCTGGAAAATCCTTAAAGTAAGCATGTCTATAAATTTGAGGACCCTCATCTCCTCAATGTTCACCTCGTCTGGCACAAAGTTTGCTAGGCGAGTGAACTCCTTATACTCGACCATAGTCCGAACTTCCTGTAAAATATCTAAGAATTTCCTTCTCATCTCCGTTTAAACTGCTGACGAAAAGAACTTGCGTTGAAACCGCAACCAAAACTCCTATATCGTCGTAGTATCTCTTTCCTCTGCTGTAGTGATCGACTCCCACTACTGAAGTGGTGCTCCTACTAGATTAAATGTATCCAGTATCTTCTTATGAGTGTTGTTGCATTAAAAAAATATGCAAATGCCTTAAGATATCCTTCTTGTATTGGTTAGATGCTATAATGTCCGCACTCCCCTAGAACTTTGATGGATGGTTCTTCTGGAAGGCCACTCTGACTCTCTCCCAAACTGACGACCCTGGGTGAGCCTGAACTAGTGCCACTGGCTTCTGTGACTATTCCTAGGGAGAATGATTTTCTAACACAATCATCATAACATTAATCGCCCGTGCAATAATAGTGGCGACCTTTGCTGCGGTCATCGTACCCTTAGTGGCCTACGGCTCCAGCTGAGCCTCTTCCTTTGCGGCCTCCTAGCGGCACATGTTGTTCTACTTCTCCTTGCATTTGGCATCTCAAACCAAACAAAGTTATATGAGATTAATTTCGAGCGATATCTTCATGTCTCTCGAACGAAATACGCATGTAGCTCGAACGACATTGGTACCTCGCTTGAATGATTGTTAAGGTCGTTTGAATGACTGATCAAAAAGAGTTTGTTTTAATACAACTCTAAACCATCTTTATCTCAGAATAAATGAACTTTAAACATTTTAAAACACTTTAAATTTTTTTCAAAATATTTCTTTAATAAAATAACATCCTTAAACATTTTAAAACATTTTTCGACTTTCCATTAACATTAAGCATTCATACTTGAGTGATCTCAGAATGCAATGAAGATATTAAACGTGTACCAATAAAATCTCGACATAATTTATCTTTAAAGCTGGACCGCAACGTCTTTAACAAACTCTATGTCATATACTGTGTGGGATCGTGATAAATACTCAAAAATATGTTTTGTTCCGAGAATAAGTAAAAAACATACAAGGGGCTCAATTGAAACTTTGTCCTTACAATTATGGTGATCTTAATAATGGTTTTACCCTTGCTACTATTGGAATGACAAATGTGTTATCTTGATATAGTTGTAATTTTGGACCAAAAATGCACTTTTGTTTGTCATAGTTTTTTTCCATAACAAATGAAATAAAAATAAGAGCAATTAATCGATTAATGTTAAAATAATTACAATTTACTAAATTTCATAATTTTTTTATTACAATTTTTGTCCTTCATTGTTATGGTTACAAACCGTGACAAATGACGATTTCTTTTTGGTCCATCACCCCATAACAACAACTAATCCTCTCTATAAAATATTATAACAAGCTTATTTTGAGGAGGATTTTGTAATACCAAAATCTTTCCTTTTATGGGAATTATAAAATTCATAATGAAACTCATATCCTAACTAATTTATTAGAAATATTGTACCCGCTATTGATATAATTGAGAAAATATTTAAAGAAACCTACATGGTATGTTTTAACATTGTTTGGTAAGTGGTTGGCCAGCCCTGTTAAGCCTTAGTCTAATCATTCAACATTAGAGTTGAACTTCATCACCAAATGTGCTTGATATATGTGAATTTAGTTATATGTTTAAAGTGTGTTTAAAGGACTAAACAAAGAATACACCAGTTTTTTTTATTGATTGTAATTGGTTCTTAGTCAAAGAGCACACCCTAAAGGTTTTTGTGATAAAATTTAACAATGATATAACAAGAAGTCAAATTTTAATCTTAATTAAACATTTGAGTTATAAATCACGAGAAAAAGTAAATCAACACATAACACCGGATGTAGGAGGAAAAACCCACTAACGATAAACTACCTCAGGTTAATACAAAAATCTCTCAAAAAACATGTTAAAAACTTACAAAGGGGATAAACATCTTACAATCACACAACACTCTAACTCATACCTCACCTTTTTTCACCAATCCCTAGAAAAATGAAGACCTTTGTAATGTCGACGAGGATCTCAACATGTCTGATTTATTGATCAAGCAATAAACAATGTTTCCTTTGAACCAATTCGGACTTTGTCTTGTTTATATGTGAACAATATCTTAATGAACCATACTATCACAACAATTTCACAAGGAATAAAGGTCATAAATTTGAAATGATTAATGTTGAGAAAAGTAGTTGATGGCTCAAGGATTTTGTTCTTCCTCTTTGTTATTGATCAATAAATAAAAGGTTGATCAAGTGAAAAGAAGCAAAAGAAAGAAAAAGATGAACAACTATTAAACTTAGATTTCATTTCCTTATTATCTTTTGAGTTCTTAAAAGGAATAACAAAAGACTTGGATTTTCTCCTGGATATATTCTCTCTTGAAATATTTAAGCTTAAACTGAAAGGAAGAGAAAAATGGGGTTCGTGTGAAATTTGTGAAAATGAAAGAAATGATGAAAAAACCACAAGCTGAGATAAGCCCCACACATACACCATGTTAGGATGTAAGAGTGTAAGAAAATGAGTCCCATTCGCAGATGATTTGAAAGAGAATATCTTAAAGATCTTTGGTTTTTTAAAAAGGGGATCTTATCATCTGGCCATCGCTAGAAAGTCACGAGTGCGACCAAAGTCTTCATGGCAATAAACATTAGCGACACAAGGTCACGAATGGAGATAATGATTTTCTCCGAGATAAAATGATATGGCACGACGAGTGGCATGAAGTTCACAGACGTGAAGATATGCTTCACGATTGTGATCTATCCACAAAAGAACTCATGCATATCACCAGAGTATTTCCACCAAGTCTTTGAAGGATTCGTAACCCACTAGGAGAAGGATTTGTGACTATGACTTCTCTTATGACATTTTACACAAATGTATTTTTTAAAGATATAATATTTATAGAGAAGCATACTAAGACATTTGGCAGAAGAAAAACATGAAAAGGGGTTTACGAATGATATTATAAATTTTTTTTCTTAACCATTTAAAATTCCAAGTCCTCTAGATCAATTTACCTTCATCATAAAAGGAGAAGATGTGGTTTCAGGTATGAAAAGGGAATGGCTTCAAGATCTTGAACTCTTAAGGAAGATTTTCAATAGAATAAGGACCTTAGGGACAAACTCAAAAATGTGCTTTGGAAATCGAAATAAAACAATCCAACAAGAGAAGGCACATGAGTATATTATACTCTTACAATCTCACCCTTTGTCTATTCCATGATAAATTATGTAACCCAAGATAAAAAAGTAAATAAAGAAACTTATTACATATGAAATTTTAGACAAAAGCACGTAAAGAAATAAAAGAAATTCAAGAATCTAACGGAATCAAGATGATCTTCAACTTTTTAATAATCGATTGAGCCATATTTTCCTACATACACTTTCAAGATCATAGATATACCTATGTGTAAAGAAAAAATTATGCTAAAAATATAACATGAGTAATAAAAGATATATGCAATATTGCACAGTCATAAATTTTATTCTAACTATACACTTTCATGAATATTCTCCTTACATAAGATAACAGTCCCACATAATCCACATCTTAATGCAAACTTCTCCCCCATTTTGTCAAGAAATAGACAAAAGAAATAATGTAAGGAATCAATACTAAAACATAAAATTAGGTACACACAATATATAGTAAACATGAGTAAATATGAGAGAGTTAGATCATATGGTTGAGATAGCAAGATAGATATATTTTCACATTACCAATCTAAAATAAAACAATTTTACAGGGAGGTAACCTCAAGGATATGCATAAAGAGGTACAAACTCCTACATCATTTTGGTTTATGAAAAGTATGAGGATAATTTATCGTACTTGCCAAAAGTGAGTTTACGATAATGTTCATAATGGAGGAAAGGTTATCTAAAAGGACAATAACATGATGAGATATATCAACCAAGAACATTATATCATATCTCATTTGTACAAAAATAAAATAATGAACACCATTGAGTGAAGTCTTTAAGATCAAGTTCAATTATAATTAGCAAATAATAAAACAAAGAACGCATAACTTTGTCTTTAGTGAAATTTCAACACCCTTTTAGAAATTTTTCGACTACCATCCCCCCCCCCCACCAATCAAATAAGAAATTTATTAGCTAAAACCTTTAGTCTCGTATCCTCGATGTAACCAAAATTTTGATATATATTGATCTTTGAGACATTGCCTCTAGTTCAAATTATTTTTCAAGTGGCAGATTTAACTTAAAACAAAGACATGATACTATTTCCAATTTTCAAAGGTATAATAGATCATTCTAATCTTATATAACCTAACAACATCATCGTTACATAAGATTTTAAACTTTAGACAAATCATGAAAAAAACATCCTTACATACACATTTATAGGAGTTTAGACACTTTTTCACAAGTCTTAAGATACTTTGAATGCTTTTAGAAGACCATAAATCTTTGACATCCCTTATAAAGTGTCATCTAATCAATGTGTAGTGAGGTGTAGAGTGAAATAATATATGATATGAGTTCCATATTACAATTCTCTCAAATTTTATTATACTTAAAAGAAAATAAAATTCATCTCATGAAGAATACATCATATTCTGTAAAAAGGAAAAGTGATAAAAACTAACCGTTTGATATACAAGATATGGAAAAGGAGTACATAATCTAAAGAGCATATATGATTGTATAAAAAATATTTGATGGCAAGATATACAATCAAACTTGAAGAAAGGTATGCAATGATATTTATATCAAATATAAAGATGAAACTCATAAATCCTAAGCATGTTACTATGAAACCAATCGATAATGAAAATAATTAATGATGATAAAAGATATTCAAATCTATTCAAAATCAATACGTTTGGTTAATATATTGACTAATTAATCCTCAATTGAAACATGACATAATGACACCACCTTATTTTAAACAAGATCTCAAATAAAACAATAGTTAGTGTTAATGTGTTTCATGCATGAATGTTGAATGGTATTTTTCACGTATATCACTACTATCATCATAATATATGGTCATGCAATATGCATCAATACTATAATCCTCTAATACATTTGTTTTATTCAAATTAATTTAGCATAATAACTACCAGCCGTAATATATTCTTCTTTAGCGGTGGAAGAAGACAAATAATTTTGCTTCTTGGCGTGTTAAGAAACCAAACAACTTCCTAAGTGGAAGAAACCACCAGAAATAATACATCTCCCCTCCAATATCAGTATAAGAATACAAAGAAGTATTGGTACTACGGGGGTACCAAATACCAAAGCCCACTGTCCCATCAATATATACTTGATGATACACTTAATGGATTTTACATGGGAATCTTTGGGACATGTTTGGTAGAGAGAAGAAACTCTTACACTAAAGGATATAACGGGATGAATAACCGTGACGTATAATAAACCATCTATCATGCTTTGACATAGCATTTTGTCTACATATTTTCCATTTACATCCTTTCTAGATTTTCAGACAGACTCTTGGGAGTGTCCTTATTAATAGAAGAGTTAATATTAAAATTTTGCACAAGGTATTTTCCATATTTATATTGTGAAATAAAGGTTCCACTCTCATTTTAATAACTTGAAGATAAAGTAAATTTTTTACTTCCCCGACCATGCTTATTTCAAACTCCTTCTGTAAGAAAACCAAAATTATGAGCCAGGCTTTCACAAGTGGATCCAAAAATGACATTGTTAACGTAGACTTGGGATACCACTATGCCTTTCCCATAAGACTTAAAAAATAAAGTCCTGTCCACAATCACTCAATTGAAACCTTTTCCCAATATATATGAGGTAATTATCTCATACCAATCTCGTAGGGCTTGATGAAGGTCATAAAACGTGTATAGGGAACCCAGGGTCCTTAAAGCCTTTTGGTTGTTAAACATATACTTCCTTTTGGAGAGCGACATTAAAAGTCACTTTTGACATCCATTTTATGGATCTTGAAGACCAAATCACATTATATGTCTAAGAGAAAATTAACTAACTCTATCCTAGATACCAGGGAAAAACCCTCATCAAAGTCAACACCTTCAACATGGGTGTATCCTTAAGCCACTAGTTTTGCCTTATTTCTCTACACGGTACCCTATTCATCACATTTATTTTTGAAAACCGTTTGGTACCAAAAATTTAAACATATTTCGGCAAAGGAACTAGATTCCACACATCTTATTTTGCAAATCGTTCTAATGCATATTGCATAGAATTGACCCAACATTCATCTAACTATGATTCTTTCACATTTTTGGGTTCGAGTCTAGAAGTATAACAAATAACATTAAATGCTTTATGGATTTTAAAATGGGTCTTTACTCTAATACTAGGGATAACAATGATTTTGGTTAAATCATTCTCCTTTCATACAAAAAAGGGTGTCTCACCCATTTCAACAACCACTTGTGGTGGTGTGGGTACATGAAACTACTCAGTCGTTCCTTTTTATATTTATTCTTCAACATAAGTAAACATGGAATATGTGCTCTCACAATTGTCTTCATTAAATAGAAAGGAATTATTAGCAATGATGATAACATTTACCGACTTTATCACCTTTTGCTAAGCACAATTATAAATGCGATAGGCATGACTATATCTGGAATATCGAAGAAAGATGCCAGAATCATTTCTCGAGTCAAGTACTCATGACCCTTGGGTATATAACATTGTTTCCTTGAGTGTGGTATTCTTGCCTTTTAAAATCTCATAGGGGGTTTTATTGCAACCATAACTCCTATAGACTCCGTTCACGGTGTGATATGTCGTGTTTATAGATTTTCCCTCAAAACACTTAGGTACACCCTTGCCTACCAACATATATCTACCCATCTCTTGGATAGTTCCATTTTTTCTTTTAAAAATCATGCTTTGTTGAGGTGTTTGAGGAGACAAAAATTCATAGTTTATACAAACATCACTATAGCATTCTAGAATATCGCTTCCTGGAAATTCTTGCCAATAATCACTATGGACATGAACTATGGTGCAATCCTTCTAATTTTGGATTTATTTACACTTGGTAATGAATAACTCCTTAACATCGGTCTTACTATACGCAAATCCGATAAACGTTAACCTATAAAAATCATATATGATCACATAGACATAATGTTTACCACCTATGATCTCCGTACACAGTGGGCCCATAAAGTCTATGTACTGACGATATAAAACTTAGGAGGTATACATCACATCAAACTTATTATATGGATTTTATATCTATTTGCCTATTTGACAAATTTGGCATATGCATGAAGAAGTTGACTCAAAATAAGGTAGGTCACAAATGAGCTCATTCTTAGAAAGTTTGTAAAGGTTTTTAAAGTTCACAGGAACCAACCTCTTATGCCAAACATCCCCCACGTCTTCTTATGTCGTCAACCAACTAAATGAAATGTAGCAAGGAAGTATTACCAAATACATAAACATATGATTGATAGCCAATAAAAGGCCTCGACTTGCCAACAAGGCCTCAACATGGTACCTTTGCAGGCTGTAGACTTTACTCCTCAGCACAAGTTTAATAATGCAGGATGCCTGCTTTCCACATTATCCCATGGACTACCAACATATTCCCTCGTCTCTATAAGTCACATGAACAGTGCCGCCCCTGAGGCTCCAGCTAACTCTTATAAATAGAGGTCTCACTCCTCATTTAGTAGGAAATAATAGAATAACCAAACTCTGCCAAATTCTCTCAATTTAAAATGATAACCATACTTTAATCTGAGTGATTTGATGACTTTTATGCATATTTGTCTGATATTGTCAACACTAGTTTCAATCTTGGTGAGCACATTCTTGATGCAAGAGTGGTTAAAAATATTTTGAGATCATTGCCTAAACGTTTTATCCCGAAAGTGACTGTTTTGTATTCCTTAGGTAATTTGAGCAATCTAAAGGTAGAAGAACTGGTAGGAGACCTCCAGATATATGAAATTGACATGTTTCCTAACACTGTCAAGCCTAAGGATTGAGGGATAATACTTAGAGCCCAGTCTAGGAAGGGAGAGGAATTTCCCAAGAGAGAGAAGAAAAATGAAACAAAAGTTTGTGAGTCCGAGTCTAAGGGGGAGTTTGATTTGGATAATGTGGCCATGCTTGCAATTTGTTTTAAAAAGTTTCTCAAATTTTCCAAAGAAAATTATTTAAATAAAATGCCTTTTGATAAAAATAGAAAGAAAGATGAGGCCAAAGAAAGCGGTAAGAAAGAGAAAGATAATAAGGAGGAGGAGAGATGTTTTGAATGTGAAGGCAAGGGGCATAAGGTGTTTGAGTGTCCCACTAGGCTAAAGAGAAAGGGAAGAAAGATTTCCATGCCAACCACTCTTAGCGATAGTGAGGAAGAGGTGAATGATTCTGAGGACGAGTCTTCACATGGGATATGTGTACATTTTTTGGCTAGTCACGTGAGCACACCTAGTTTGTCCCACAACGATGAGGATACTTGTGCACGTGAGAGTCCCGATGATAGTTTGAGTGTTTTGTGTGAGAGTGAGGGTGAAAGTGAGTGTGTAAGTGAAGGTAAAAGTGAGCTCCAAATTGTTCTTAGAGATTTATACATCGAGACCTTAAAGAAGTTGAATAAGGAATTAGGTCTTAAGGTGCTAAATTTTGAGAGAGAGATAGAGATTTTGAGGGGATTTGAGGCATCGACGAGTCAACTCGTGAAGGTGAAGGTTACTTTGAGTGAGTAGTTGATCGTCGTAGATCGAGAAAAGACTGAACTTGTAGCCGGTGTGTCATAATTAGAGAGAGATCTTGAACGTGCTCGGGAGGTAAAGGTCACTTTAGAGGATACATCTAAGAAGGTAGGAAAGATGCTCCTCGGTCCCGCTTTGGGTAATGTTAAGAGATTAGGAATAGGTCATGACGGTGCATCTACTTCCCATGTAGCACTCAAACTGGTTCTCAAGTTTGTGATTGATCCATATGGATCTCAACCCAACCCACCTAGGCATCCCATTCCGGATTGGAGAGTGCACCGTAGACGTTTTGAGAGAGGTGTTCCTAGGCCCATATATGTTTTCACCCATTGCTAGATGAGAGGACAACTTAGGGAATTTTGTTTTAAGATGGGTAGTGTGTCTTATAGAGTTTTCCCACATGTTACCACACACGCACCCACACATAATGCTCCGGATGATTACTGAGAGAGTTTGCACATAGTAGGGAGCAAGTTAAGTTTTTGGTTAAAACTTCACATGACTTGATGGATGTTTTTCATAAGATTTCACCACCTTTGAAAAACTCCATCGCATTTTATGGTTGACGTTTAGTCTTGTTTGCTAGCATAAGATGATTTTCATGATGATACTTTATGCCTATTGCTAGTGTGTACCATTTTTGTATCTATATTTTCCTTTTTTGATATATTTTTTGAAAAATCAAAATGATTTTTGTTTTTGAAAATTTTTGGAAAAATACAAAAAGATTTTCTATTTTGCTAGAAAAATTGAAAAAGCCAAAAAGATTGTTTTTTGATAAACTTTTTGGAACAAGACAAAAAGAGTTTTGTATTTTGTTTACACCGTTTATGAATGGACATTTAGGATGACCAAGTCACAACATCATTCGATATCCATGTCTCATTAAGATATAATTTGAGATGAATTTTTACATGTTCGACTCTTAGTCTCTTTTAATGCACACTTGCACGAATTTGTTTGATTGTTGTACTTGTCTATCACTTGTTGGTCGAAATGTTTCCATCTCAATCCTGTCTTTAAAATGAACCAAATGCGATAAAATTAAACAATGAAAGTTGTGCATGTAAGAACCGTTGCCCGTGAAGATTTGTTTAAAATTTGAAAAAAATGATGAGTGAATGCGGGAAAGGGATGCAAGTGAATAATAATCATGTCATGAAAGTCACCATTTAAAAAAGTCCAAGAAAAAATTAAGGCAATAAAAAATAAATATGCCAAAAATGGGGCCAATAGGATATCTCTAAGTTGAGAAAAATAGATCATCTCAATTATAAAAATAAAAGACTGATTATTTATGAGGGAGATTGGTTGGAATTTAAACAACGGGTTTGCAAGTCCTGGGAAAGTATTGAAAAAGTATTACACAGTTTTAGGCGTTATTGGTGTGAAAATTATTTTAGACTTTGATGTGTCGATTAGATTGAGTCAATGTCATATAAATTCACATTTTGACACCTAAGGACGATTTTGAGTTCATTCGTTAGGAGTGTCCATATTCATCGTGCACATATGTTATGTTTCATTCCGTTTTCATGATTTGGTTATCTTAGTGTAAATTCATAGTGTGTGATTTTTGTAAAATATTTTTTACATCTGTGTTTACAAAATATAAAAAGAAAAAATAGTTGGTGAATGCTTTCAAGTTTATTAACATTAATGATCGTAGTTGTTTTGCTGCTCATTATGACACTCCATGTTTATTTTGTTTATTCGTTTCCTTGTGTATTTCAGACAAATAAAAAGGGGGAGAATGAATTATGATTTAATGGAGGAGTTTTAATTATGAGGGAATTGAGATTTGATGTTTGTTTTTATTTATGGTTATCTCATTTCAAACTCAATACGTCACGAAGGTATTTGTTTCTTGTCTCATGTGTGTAGGTATAAAATTGAAGATCATATTTTTTACACCCTGATGATGACAAAGAAAAGTAAAGAGATTTGAATATTTGAAGTTCAAGATTTTTGAAGAAAGTTTAAGACTTGAATTTTTAGTACCTTTTCAGCTTTGGGTTCATGGGAGGGTATTAGATTTGCACAGGACATTTGATTTGATAATTCAGATGTTTTTTATTTGTACCGACATAGACATAGGGGGAGATTTGTAAGGACATAATTTCCATAGTCCTGTTTATATTAGAGTATGCCATATACCACTACAACCATCGAAGAAAAGTTCAAGTTTGATCATGCATCAAGACGGATCCGAATATTAACATTCTTTAACAGAAAAGCCTCTACGATATAGATTTTGGTAAGGTTGTGTTTAAGTCCCTTAATGGTTCATTTAAAGTGCTGGGATAATTTTTCTAAAATGTTTTTAAACATCTGAGGCATTATTTTTCGTCAAAATATTTTTTTCTAAGTCATGAGGCAGAGTTTTGATAAAAATTTATTTTTCGTTGATGTTGTTCAAACGACATGACAAAGTCGTTCAAGCGACAAACTATGTGGCGCGAAGGCTCGTTTGAAGCATTTTATCAAACGACATGCTACTATTTTAGTTTTCTAAACTCGTTTGATATGTCGCACGAAGTCACTTCAAATGAAATCATAAGTTTTTCGAGCAACATAAGGTTCTCGTTCGAGCGGAGTCAACGACTCAGATTTTTTATAAATAGCTGACTAAATGAGTCCTTTTTCTCCAAGAAAACCTGAGTTTTTCTGATACACGAAAACTGCAAACTGTGGAATTAGTTTGTCTTCTTCTTTAGGTTTTAAACATTTGTTTTTCAATTCACAAAAATCCCAATAGCTTTAGTGAGTTGTTTTGGAACCCAAGATACAACTTTCATGAACTTTCTCTTGTAGAGAAGATATCTACGTCTGACTATGACTGCGTGTCATTGGGAGTGCTTGCGGGTGTTCTTGGATGATTTGGAGCTGTGTGTTCTTGGGGGTTCGTTTTAGTTAATCCATTGTTGATTCTAGGGTGAGGTCTATATGAGTGTCTGTGGATATTCATTGTAGAACTCATTGTGTATGTAAGTTTCGATTTACCTTTGCATAGTGAAATAAAATGTTTTTCCCTTTGGGGTTTTTCCTGAAATCTGCTAATTAGCAATTTTGTGATGGCATGATTTAAACATCTAGATGCATGTGTTAGGTTTTAATTAATTTATATTTAAAATTGACTTCAATTAAATAAGTTTAAAATTAGAATTTGCGAATTTGCTTAAATCGATATCACATAGCATTCATAAAGTATGGTTTAATGTAATAACCCTCGCTTATGAGACTGTATTTTATAGTAATTACTTAGTATAGTAATTAGAGACAAGTGTTGGGTTATGATTTGAATGTTAATTCAATGTAGAGAAGTTGGTATCTATTATGAGTTTGCATACCTATCATATTTATGGGTAAATATTGCTATGTCATGCTTATTAATATCATCTGAATTCAAAATGATATTTGGCTTAATAATGAGACAGGAACCTAAATTGAATTTTAAATTGTCCAAATGATAATTTGGAGGTTGCAGTTGATTCCGGAACGTGCGAAATAGTCAAATAATGTACCATATTGTATTTTGTAGTTTTGGGCATTTTCGACTGGTTGTGCCTTAATTATGCAGTTGCGTATTATTTTATCGCACTATTTGTTAATTTAGTGGGATATTTGTCTTAGGTCACGACTTAAGCTTTCTAAGTCTTCCAATTTCCCTAATTCCCTTCCTAAACCTAAAGAGAGAAAGAGAAGAGTAGAGAGAAAGATTGGAGATTTGGAGATTAAGAGAGATTCTTGCTTCTACAACCAAGAGACCTGCAATTTGCTGAATCAAGGCAAGTTTTTACTTGCTATTTGTGTCTTGAGATAGATGATTTTCTATGGTAATGATGTATTGATTTTGGTTTAGAAAACTTAGGGTTTTTCTTATGTATTTATGGGTTTTGATTCATTCAAAGATGATTGGGATGATTCATGAGGTTTAAGATGGTCAATAGTATCATTGATGCTATCTTGGCGTTGGTATATAAGTTTGGTTTGGGAGAAAGTTGAGTTGGGGTAGAAAATGGAGTCCAAGACTCCATAGCCAAATCTTGGCAAAATCGCAGCCCGAATCGATTCGGCCCCCTGGGCGAATCGATTCGGTTAGGTCCAGTGTTCAGGTCTTGTGAACCGAATCGATTCGGAATTGGTCTGAATCGATTCGGAAGTTATGCAGAAACCCAAACCTTATGACCAAATCAATTCGGTTTCCATATGAATCGATTCGGCAACTTTTCAGAAACTCAAATTTTCTGGCCGAATAGATTCGGCCAAGGGGGCGAATCGATTCGGTAGCCCTGCACTTTTCCAAAAAATGTTTCTTTTAAATTTTAACCCTTTTTCTTTAAGATTAGTAATTAAGGACCTTCTTAAATGAAGTAAACATAGGGTTTAGAGTATTAGTTTAGTTGGGTCGACATCCTAGACTCGAAAGGGTTCATCTAGGGTTCTTTTAAGGGGGAATTTAAAGTGATGTTTAGGCATTACTTTTATCTTGTAGTTCTATAAGGGTCTAGAACATATTAAGGTCAATTTGGAGACTTTAGAATTTAACTTGAGTTAGAATTTGACTTAGTGGTTTATGTTAAAGCCTAAAGGAGGCTTTGGAAATAACTTTGGAGTCTGAATTTCTTATCGAGGATGTTATGACGGTACGTAATACGTATAGTCCCGATTTAAGCTTATACGTTTGTTAAAATGGGAAATTGATAAGGTAAATGATAAATTACTAAATCATGTAATAGAAATAAATAAAATGGATGCTACACACCTCTCTAAATCCCATCTTAAGGGAAGTCCGTGCGAGAGGTGAAGCCCCCTGGTTAATGAATGCAGGGTGGATATAGTCCTAGGCCATATGAGCGCTTATTTTATTTTTCTGCGATGGGTAGGAGATTCTGGGTGTGGTCTTGACTACCCCGCAGGCATATGGCCGCTTCCCGACGATTTTGATAGGATCCCAGGTTTTCTTATGTTAGGCCCTGGAAGATGATGGTTATTTAGGGACGCGCACAGTGGGGAAACCCGGACGGGCGGTCTTAGAATCGTTATATTTATATTTATGACTTGACTATTCTAATTATCGAGTTGGACTCGATGGATCATGAATGCCATAAAGAGCAAATTTATGCCACAAAGAGCATGCTATTGAGATTAGTGCCATTAAGAGCACATGATAATAATTGTATTCCTGATAAGGAATGTCAAGGAAGATTTAAATTGAAATATGATGAAAGATGAAAAAGGCCCAGTAGTACTTTAAGTTCTTGTATAAGTGAGTTTCATTTCATATAGCTAAATTTTCATTCATGCTTACTTGCGCATCATTGTCATACCTTTCATTTATCTATTGATCACATATATCCGGCCCTGACCGGTTTTCACTTCTTGTTGTTTATATATATATAATCCGTTCAGGTGTTCCGCCGCACGGTCGCCCGTAATGACCCTTCCATCCACATGTCCTTTGAGGAGCCGTGACATCGTGCGGGTATCACGGGATGTTTTGTGTAGACGCCTCCATTTTTGCTTTCTAGTTAAGATCAGTTTTATTCGGGCATGTGGCCTAAACCGATGTAATTGTATAATGGATCTATTATGTAACACCTGGAACTTATTGTATGTTATATGGTTGTTATTGACCGATGATTCCATTCGGTCCCTTTTGTATCCTTTCAGTTCTTATGCATTTGTGGGGTTTTCCACCCTCTATTTCTATCATGGGTTGTTGAAAATGTTTTCTTCTTCTTTCAAAACCAAAATTTTTGATAACCCGTTTTCTGGAATATAGTGCGGTTATTCCTTATACTTTGTATATTGTTGTGATGCTGAGAATGATATTTATCCATGATTTCCTATGTTATCGAGGTATAGGGCTGGCCACCCTTTATTTCGGATTGCGGGTTGTCACAGATGGTATCAGAGCATCAAGTTCTAGAGTCTTTAGGATCTATGCGGACTTGTCACGTTCTACCGTAGCGTTCTTTGATATAGAACTTAATGTTAGGGTTGTTTGTTGCTTATGTATGCGATCTTTTGCTAAATAGATTGTTTTGTATTATGTTTTAACTCTGCCTCGTCTTTATCTCAGATGTCGCCAAAGAGAGGACGTCCCGCTAGACGTAATAGGGTTGTTGAGGATGGGTTTGGTCCTCCACCGTAGCCACAAGGGAATATCAGTGCCGCTGAAGTGGCAAATATTGTGGCCCAAGCTGTCAACGCCGCGATGACCGCAGTGGCACAACAAATGCCAAAATGTTCAAGAAAGGGGACAAGAAGCACTAGTTCCTACGGGACCTTCTCAGTGGGAACGGGTGAGGGAGTCTTTCCTTAAGGGACATCCCCCGGAATTTGAGGGAGGTTCAGATGTTATAAAGGCGAACCAGTGGAAGAGAGATATGCAGCACCATCTTAGGATGGTGGAATGTAGTGAGGAGAAAAAGCAAATTCTCGTTACCTTCAAGCAAGTTCAGAGGGAAATGCAGAGGAAGCTTCAAGATTTAGTACAAGGGGAGAGATCGGTTGCCGAGTACGAGGAGGAGTTTACCCGGTTAGCAAGCTTTATACCGGATGAAGTAACTCCAGAAGCGAAGAGGATATCCAAGTTTGTGGGAGGTTTGCACTGGCGAATAAAACAACATTTGCTTGGAAATCCATCTCTGGTGACCTTTGGTGATGTGATGAATGTTGCTTTACTTCACTGTCAAGAGCATAGATTGTTTGTTCAAAACAAGAAGAAGGTTGTAGTCGCGGGGCAAGCAGTGAGACAGGGAGGAACTGAGAGCGGAGGGGGAACATCTTCTTCATCCCAATCCTCGGGGAACAAGAAGGTTGAGAGGGATCCTCAGCAGGGGGATTCGGTAAAGCGTCAACGTTTCGGTGGGTTTAATGTTGGTGGCAATAATAACAGGCAGGGTCAAGGAGGTCAGCAACCACAGGGTGGTAGAGGTGGAAATGGAGGTAGAGGCCAACAGGGCTGAGGTGCGGGGCAATTCCGAAATAACCAAGGTAGGAATCAGGATAATATGACAAATAAATGTTTCCAGTGTGGGGAGCTGGGCCACTACAAAAGGGTGTGTCCTCAGTTGGTTGGAGGGCATCTTCCAAGGGCCCCACAGCAGCCGTATGTACAGTTTCCGCCCCAAACGCCTAATCCGGTTGCTCCTCTTCAATAGGGACAATGGCAGTACGGTCGGGTTTACCATATTCAGGAGGCTCTTCTTCCTCCAGCTCCTCCGGCACCACCATCGATCGAGGGTAAGTTTCTCATTCATGGGCACATGGGTCGAATACTATTTGATACGGGTGCTACACACTCCTTTATTTCTAGAAGTTTTGCCCAGACTTCAGGTTTGATAAAATCTGCTGAAAGTACCTTCACTAGCGTTGAATCCTCTATGGTCGATGGCTCATTGATTTTCTTCGTATGTAAAAATGTAGGAATTAACCTTGGTGACTTGTGTTTAGAGGCTTATTTGCTCGTCCTTGATATGGTCGGGTACGATGTAATATTAGGTATGGATTGGCTAGTGAAGTATCGTGCTATAGTAAATTGTTACGGGAAGAGTATAGTTTTTGCGGTTCCGGGACAAGAGATGTTCCTGGTAGTTATGCCTTGTATGGAAGGGAGCACGAGTGCTTATCTATACTGTATTGCGGAAGGCACATCTAGAGATGTCGTGGTTCCCCTAAATTCTCTTCCAATCGTTAGAGATTTTGAAGATATTTTTCGGGAGATACCGGGATTACCTCCAAGTCGGGAAATAGAGTTTGTGATTGATCTAATGTCGGGAACTTGACCGATCGCCAAAGTTCCTTATAGAATGGCTCCTGTGGAAATGAGGGAGCTGAGAGATCAGATTCAGAAGCTACTGGAGCAGGGCTTTATTAGGCGTAGTACCTCACCGTGGGGCGCTCCGGTATTGTTTGTGAAAAAGAGAGACGGTTCTCTCCGGTTATGCGTGGACTATAGAGAGTTGAATAAAGTCACCATCTGGAATAAATACCCTTTACCTCGCATCGATGACTTGTTTGATCAACTTAGGGGAGCTTCCTACTTCTCCAAGATCGATTTGAGGACGGGGTATCACCAATTGAGGATACGAGAGCAAGATGTATCCAAGACGGCCTTTCTGACCCGTTATGGATCTTATGAATTCTTGGTTATGCCCTTTGGGCTAACCAATGCCCCTGCTGTGTTTATGGACCTTATGAACAGGGTGTTTCGGTATTTCCTTGACCAGTTTGTCATTGTCTTTATCGATGACATCCTAGTCTATTCTCAGACAGAGTCAGATCACGCTGCTCACTTGCGGTTGGTCCTGCAGAGATTGAGGGATCATCAATTGTATGAAAAGTTTGAGAAATGTGGCTTCTGTTTGAAGGAAGTTCAATTTCTGGGGCATGTGGTGTCATCCCAGGGCATGTCTGTGGATCCGGGTAAGGTGATCGCGGTAAAAGAGTGGGGTCAGCCCACTACACCTACTGAAGTTCGTAGTTTTCTGGGCTTGGCGGGTTATTACCGCCTGTTCATTAAGGGCTTTTCCAAGGTTGCTAGCCCATTGACGAATTTAACCCAGAAAGGAGTAAGATTTGTATGGGACAGTTCATGTCAAGTGGCTTTTGATGAGCTCAAGGATAGACTAACTTCGGCTCCAGTCCTGGCATTGCCAAAGCCGGGATTGGAATATCTCATCTTCACCGATGCATCTCTTCAGGGATTAGGAGGTGTTCTTCAACAAGAGAGACAACCCATTGCGTACGCTTCTCGTAAGTTGAAACCTCACGAGAGGAACTATCCGGTGCATGATTTGGAATTTGCCGCAGTTGTATTTGCCTTGAAGATATGGAGGCATTATCTCTTGGGGGAAAAGTTTAGTCTTTTCACCGACCACAAATCGCTACAATACTTATTCTCCCAAAAGGATTTGAACATGCACCAGCATCGTTGGTTGGAGTTTGTGAAAGACTACCAATTTGATATTCATTATCACGCCGGAAAGGCGAATGTAGTAGCAGATGCCTTGAGCAGGAAGCCCGAGGGAGACTTAGCTGAGGTATGGAAAGCTAAGTGGAGAGAACTCAGCCTAAAGGATGCAGGAGTGAGATCATTCCTTTCTGTGATGACGGTTACTCCCACGATTATAGAAAAGATTGTGTAAGCTCAGAAAGGAGATAAAGTTTGTCAAGACCATACACGCCAGCTGTTGTCTGAGGGAGCGGAGTCGTACTCAATTGGTTTTGAGGGTGGACTGCGCTTCCATGGAAGACTTGTGGTTCCCGACGATGGAGATTTGAGACGTGCAGTAATGGAGGAATCCCACGGGTCTAAGTTCACGGTGCATCCAGGCGGGGACAAGATGTACCAAGATATGCGTCGTTTGTATTGGTGGGCGGGTATGAAGAGGGATATCTCAGAGTTTGTGTCTCAATGCACTACTTGTCAGTTGGTTAAGATCGACCACCAGCGACCGACAGGTTTGTTACAACCGCTCGAGATTCCCGTATGGAAATGGGAGAGCATTTCGATGGACTTCATTACGGGCTTGCCTAGATCGCAAAAGGGTCATGATTCAATTTGGGTAATTTTCGACCGTTTGACTAAGTCGGCACACTTCTTGCCTGTGCGCACCGATTATGATACTACTCGTTATGCCCAATTGTTCATCGAGGAGATCGTCAGACTTCACGGGGTACCTTTAAATATTGTCTCCGACCGAGATAAGATATTTGTGTCCCACTTTTGGCAAAGTTTCCAAGGAGCAATGGGGACCGAGTTGAAGTTAAGCTCTTCCTATCATCCTCAAACAGACGGTCAGACCGAAAGGGTAAACCAGGTGTTGGAGGATATGCTTCGTATGTGCATAATCGATTTTAAGGGCAGTTGGGAACAATACCTTCCATTGGTTGAGTTTTCTTATAATAACTCATACCAATTTACTATCGAAATGGCACCCTATGAAGCTCTGTACGGCAGGCCTTGTAGGTCGCCCACTTGTTGGTTGGAAGTGGGTGATAACAAGTTCCTTGGACCTGAAATGATCCAAGACACTTCTTCGAAGATTGAGCTCATTCGAAATCGCATACGGATAGCCCAAGATCGCCAAAAGAGTTATGCCGATGCGGGTAGGAGACATATGGAGTTGGAGGTTGGAGACTAAGTGTTGGTGCGAGTGTCCCCGATGAAGGGCATTAAACGTTTTGGGAAGAAAGGAAAGCTTGCACCCCATTTTATTGGACCTTTCCCGGTGATTGCAAAGGTTGGTCCCGTGGCATACCAACTTGCCTTGCCGAAACCTTTACAATAAATCCATGATGTATTTCACGTCTCCTCTTTGAAGAAGTACAGAAGGTGTGAAGGTGACCTTTGGCACATTCCTTTCGAAGATATCGATTTGTAGCCCGATGTTTCTTATGAAGAACAACCGGTTGCTATCCTTGAGTTTGGGGAGCGAAAGTTAAGATCTCGTGTGGTGCCCCTAGTGAGAGTTCATTGGAGTCATCATCATGCAAATGAATCAACTTGGGAATGTGAGGACGAGATGCGGGAGAAATATCCACATCTTTTCTTATGAGGTACTCCTGAATTTTGGGGACAAAATTCCCTCATAAGGGGGGGAGTATGTAATAACACTCGCTTATGAGACCGTATTTTATAGTAATTACTTAGTATAGTAATTAGAGACAAGTGTTGGGTTATGATTTGAATGTTAATTCAATGTAGAGAAGTTGGTATCTATTATGAGTTTGTATACCTATCATATTTATGGGTAAATATTGCTATGTCATGCTTATTAATATCATCTGAATTCAAAATGATATTTGGCTTAATAATGAGACAGGAACCTAAATTGAATTTTAAATTGTCCAAATGATAATTTGGAGGTTGCAGTTGATTCCGGAACGTGCGAAATAGTCAAATAATGTACCATATTGTATTTTGTAGTTTTGGGCATTTTCGACTGGTTGTGCCTTAATTATGCAGTTGCGTATTATTTTATCGCACTATTTGTTTATTTAGTGGGATATTTGTCTTAGGTCACGACTTAAGCTTTCTAAGTCTTCCAATTTCCCTAATTCCCTTCCTAAACCTAAAGAGAGAAAGAGAAGAGTAGAGAGAAAGATTGGAGATTTGGAGATTGAGAGAGATTCTTGCTTCTACAACCAAGAGACCTGCAATTTACTGAATCAAGGCAAGTTTTTACTTGCTATTTGTGTCTTGAGATAGATGATTTGCTATGGTAATGATGTATTGATTTTGGTTTAGCAAACTTAGGGTTTTTCTTATGTATTTATGGGTTTTGATTCATTCAAAGATGATTGGGATGATTCATGAGGTTTAAGATGGTCAATAGTATCATTGATGCTATCTTGGCGTTGGTATATAAGTTTGGTTTGGGAGAAAGTTGAGTTGGGGTAGAAAATGGAGTCCAAGACTCCATAGCCAAATCTTGGCAAAATCGCAGGCCCGAATCGATTCGGCCCCCTCGGCGAATCGATTCGGTTAGGTCCAGTGTTCAGGTCTTGTGAACCGAATCGATTCGGAATTGGTCATAATCGATTCGGCAGTTATGCAGAAACCCAAACCTTCTGACCGAATCGATTTGGTTTCCATCCGAATCGATTCGACAACTTTTCAGAAATTCAAATTTTCTGGCCGAATCGATTCGGCCAAGGGGGCGAATCGATTCGGTAGCCCTGCACTTTTCCAAAAATGTTTCTTTTAAATTTTAACCCTTTTTCTTTAAGATTAGTAATTAAGGACCTTCTTAAATGAAGTAAACATAGGGTTTAGAGTATTAGTTTAGTTGGGTCGACATCCTAGACTCGAAAGGGTTCATCTAGGGTTCTTTTAAGGGGGAATTTAAAGTGATGTTTAGGCATTACTTTTATCTTGTAGTTCTATAAGGGTCTAGAACATATTAAGGTCAATTTGGAGACTTTAGAATTTAACTTGAGTTAGAATTTGACTTAGTGGTTTATGTTAAAGCCTAAAGGAGGCTTTGGAAATAACTTTGGAGTCTGAATTTCTTATTGAGGATGTTATGACGGTACGTAATACGTATAGTCCCGATTTAAGCTTATGAATTGGTTAAAATGGGAAATTGATAAGGTAAATGATAAATTACTAAATCATGTAATAGAAATAAATAAAATGGATGCTACACACCTCTCTAAATGCCATCTTAAGGGAAGTCCGTGCGAGAGGTGAAGCCCCCTGGTTAATGAATGCAGGGTGGATATAGTCCTAGGCCATATGAGCGCTTGTTTTATTTTTCTGCGATGGGTAGGAGATTCTGGGTGTGGTCTTGACTACCTCGCAGGCATATGGACGCTTCCCGACGATTTTGATAGGATCCCAGGTTGTCTTATGTTAGGCCCTGGAAGATGATGGTTATTTAGGGACGCGCACAGTGGGGAAACCCGGACGGGCGGTCTTAGAATCGTTATATTTATATTTATGACTTGACTATTCTAATTATCGAGTTGGACTCGATGGATCATGAATGCCATAAAGAGCAAATTTATGCCACAAAGAGCATGCTATTGAGATTATGTGACACCCCGACTAATTAAACACCGGGTAGCTACGCCTTTATAAAATTAATTCAAAATGCCAAGTTGGCTCAGTTAATAGCATCACTGTCGAAAACGTTTTATTTTTACTAACCACCTAGTATTTAAAAAGTAAGTGCCAAATTTTATTAAATCTGATTAACATGCAACAGAAGTAATGAATAACTAAATAACACCATTCACCATACTGAAGTAAAACGAATAATCATCACACAATGTAAATAAACTCTAGAGGAAAAACTCCTCAATACGAATCCCACAACTGATAAGTAAACTGAAATAAATAACTAAAACTGAATACTGATCAATACATACTAGAGTCTGAAAACTGAAATGTAAAAATGATGTCTCTAAATAGAAATGGGCAACATGCCCTACAACGAATAGATGGTGACTCTGGAATCCAAATGATAGAAGCGTCTACATGCAAATCCCTGTAGCTTCCACAAGCAGCTACAGCTCGTCACCTGAATGAGTATCCTATGCTTGGTGTCCCTGTGGCTGGGCACCTAAAATGGTTTTACAAGAAAATATATTTGAAAGAAAATGGGTCAGAGCCCGAAAGTGGAAATCATTTTAAAAACCTGCAAGTGCTTTAAAAACATTTAAAACATTAAATGCAAAGTACATGTTAGGACGTGCACTCACATTAAATTCTCACCTCTCGACTAACTGTGCACTCCTAACGTAAGTACCCATCTATAACTACCCTTTCCACTAGCTAAGTGACAACGTAACTAGCTAGACTACCAAAGGTTCTACCCATTTTACTCGGTTAATTTAATCATAACAACGCTCGTAATTTAATAGAGGTTTCACGTAAACTCAGTTATTAAGTATGCCATTGATATAACTATCAGCTAACTCATTATATATCTCGAAACAATACCGGAATAATTTTACAACATTAACATGAGGATTTCCATAAATTTAATGTATATTATTCACATCATAAATATACGATACAAGCACCCCGCAATCTAAGCTATGGTGCACACATACTCTGCTATCCATCCCGGTACATCACGTACATAAGGATCACATATTCCGAATCTCTCAGGAATAGTTCAGATAACACAAATCACAAATAGTGGAGGCGAACACAGTCACCATCACATGGGTCACGCACATACCTACGCTCCCATGGTCAGCGGACTTATTAATATCACAATAAGTCTTTCCATGACCTATGTTCATCAAGGTACCAGTCTATATCCCCCCCGTAGGCACACAAGGATTAGAGGGTCCTAAGCGAACGAAACCTCCCGTGATAGCAAGTATGGTAGGTATGTCATACATACAATCCATATATCAATACTAAGTAAACACACATCTTAGTAATATCGTATTATATTCGTAGTACATATTGCACTCTCGTACTAATTATAATTATCACAACTTATTTTATTCCGGTTCATAATTATACGTGCCATAATTTATCCTCACATCGTAGTAGACACTCACGTCTCAACCCAAACGGTTCATTGAATATAACTCTAGTGTATGATTTACTCATCTCAATAACCCAAAAGTCCCAAATCAATCACTATATCATCAAAGGGATGCTAACTCTACCCTTGAACCAGTTTCCGGGACTCCAAAAGTCAAAACAGTCCAAAAAGGACCAAACTGTCAACTCGTTAGAAGTCTCGTTCGAACGAGGCTTCGAACGAGTTTGGACTGTCAGGTCGTTAGAAGTCTCGTTCGAACGAGGTCCCAGTTCGTTCGAACGAACTGACTCTTCTAACGATATCTCGTTCGAACGAGATATCGAACGAAAATCCTACTCGTTAATAACGACTGGTCAACTCGTTAGAAGCTCGTTCGAACGAGTTCGTTCGAACGACCTGGGGCTGCTTCTAACGAGATGCCAGTTTCGGCCCAGAACTTCCCAAAAATCGTTTTTCACCATTTTTACTCCTCAAACCTCTTCTAAAATTCGTTCCCACAATATATTGAGTTCTCTAATCATCCTCAAACATGTTAAGGGGCTATACTAACATCATTAAAGGGTTTGATATCATCTAAACATCATTAAATCACAATTTCTACATTAATTCCCAATTTTCTTCAAGAACATAAACCCTAACTTTTTCTCATCATAAATTCCCAGATTTTAATTCGTTTATACATCACCTAGATATGAAATCTCCGAAATTAAATCTCCAAACAATGTTTCTACATGCAAACCTATCCCAACATTCAATAATAACTTCAAATTTCATGGGTTTTCTTTTAATCTTTCAAGAACAATTAAGATTCTTCAATTTCTAACATGGAAAAGACATTCTTCGAATTTAAATGAAATAAAGTCACTTGCCTTGGTTTGATTTCTGAATTTGGTGTGGATTCGGTGTAGAATTTCTGCAGAATTCCTCTCTCTCTCTCCTTCTCCAAGCTTTCTTCTCCAAAAGGCTATGGTGGCTAGGGTTTGCTTTGGGGAAACTTATGAAAACCGTATTTGATAAACCTCCGTAGCTAGTTGGGTTAATAAGGGTTGGTTGGGGTCAATCCTTATCAGATTACAACTCTCAATTTTCGTCACTTTTAATTACCCAAAAATACCAAATTACTAAAATACCCTTTAAGTTACCGGTATGGCCTAAAAATACCCCGGGACCCAAACTATACCCCCGGCTAGTGTTTTCTGACTATCTCGACCCTTCCGGACGCGTTGGCGCACTCAAAACGACCATACGGATAATAGATTTTAATTTCACTTTTAATATCAAAATATTATACCGTGACGCGGCGGTCCCACGCGTCTCAACAAAATTTCCAAATTGCCGTATATAAATCCCACGACAAATTTCATAATACCAAATACATATATAATCTTATATGTACATAAACAAATACCAAATCGCATCATATTAGTATTTATAACCCGGATTAATTTCCAATTAATACGCATTTAATTAATTAATCCCAAAAATAAATATAGCCAAAAGTACGGGGTATTACATACTTCCCCCCTAATAACTGAATTTCGTCCCGAAATTCGAAACTAGAAAGTACCTGCTAAAAACAGCTCTGGATAACGTTCGCGCATCTCATCCTCGCGCTCCCATGTGGACTCCTCGACATTGTGATGTCGCCACTGAACACGCACTAACGAGACTATCTTTGACCGTAGTTTCCTCTCGCTTCGGTCCAAAATAGCAATCGGCCCTTCCTCATAAGAGCTATCTGGCTGGAGATCGATGTCCTCCACGGCAATGTGAGAATGAGCCAAATCATCCCTAAGGTATTTCCTCAGCGAGGAAATATGGAACACGTCGTGAATCCGATGCAAATGCTCCGGTAACCCGAGTCTATACGCAACCGGTCCGATCCGCTCAATAATAGGAAACGGCCCCACATACCTCGGTGCCAACTTCCCCTTCTTCCCGAATGGCATAATCCCCTTTATCGGAGAAACCCTGAGCAAAACCTGGTCCCCCACTTGGAACTCTCTGAAAAATCTCTTTGCATCAGCATAACTCTTCTGCCTGTCTTGAGCTACCCGAATGCGACTCCGAATCAAGTCAATCCTTGCCGAAGTATCCTGAATCACTTTCGGCCCAAGTAGTTTGTTGTCCCCCACCTCCAACCAACATGCTGGGGAACGACAAGGCCTACCGTACAATGCCTCAAACGGAGCCATGCCAATCGTGAACTGATAGGAGTTGTTGTAAGCAAACTCCACCAGTGGAAGGTACTGCTCCCATCCACCCCCGAAGTCAATAATACACATGCGTAGCATGTCTTCCAACATCTGATTGGTGCGCTCGGTCTGCCCATCAGTCTGCGGATGATACGCCGTACTCAACCGCAATTCCGTGCCCATGGCCTCCTGGAAACTCTCCCAAAACCTCGAAACAAATATCTTGTCTCTGTCAGACACGATATTTAGGGGCACACCGTGAAGTCTCACAATCTCTGAAATGAAGAGCTGGGCATACTGACCCGTAGTGTAATCAGTCCTAACGGGTAAAAAGTGAGCGACCTTGGACAATCTGTCCACAATTACCCAAACGGAGTCGTGACCCCTCTGCGACGTAGGCAACCCCGTGATAAAGTCCATGGATATGCTCTCCCACATCCACACCGGAACCTCCAATGGCTGTAGCAATCCTGTTGGTCTCTGATGATCCACTTTTACAAGCTGACAAGTGGCGCATTTCGAGACAAACTCAGCGATATCTCTCTTCATACCGCTCCACCAATACTGCCGTCTCATGTCTTGGTACATTTTGTCCCCTCCGGGATGTACCGCGAACCGTGAGCCGTGCGACTCTGCCATCACATCGTGTCGCAGTTCCTCTCCTTTCGGAACTACCAATCTCCCATTGAAGCGTAATCCCCCGTCTGAGCTAACGGTATAGGATTCAGCTCCCTCAGCGAGTAATCGAACTATCTGCTCCTGACAGAACGAATCATTTGCCTGTGCCCGTACAACCTTCGTGACAATCTGCGGTGTAACGGTCATCACAGACATGAAAGATCGGGCCACTGCATCCTGGTGTCCCAATTCCTTCCACTTCGCTTTCCACACCTCTGCCACCTCATCTGCTGGCCTGCGGCTCAACGCGTCTGCTACCACGTTAGCCTTACCCGGGTGGTACTGAATGTCGAACTGGTAGTCTTTCACAAATTCAAGCCACCTACGCTGCCGCATATTTAATTCCTTCTGCGTGAATAGATACTGTAGTGACTTGTGGTCCGTGAACAGCTGAAACTTCTCCCCCAAAAGATAGTGCCTCCAAATCCGTAAGGCAAATACTACTGCTGCCAACTCCAAATCATGCGTGGGGTAATTCTTCTCATGAGGCTTAAGCTTACGGGAAGCATAAGCTATGGCCTGTCTCTCCTGCTGCAAAACACCTCCAAGCCCTTGCAAAGACGCATCGGTGTAAACCAAATACTCAACTCCCGGTCTCGGCAATGCTAACACAGGTGCTGAGGTCAATTTGTCCTTCAACTCATCGAATGCCAACTGACAGGCATCACTCCAGATATATGGCACACCCTTACGAGTAAGATGTGTCAAAGGACCTGCTATCTCCGAGAAACCCCGAATAAACCTCCTGTAGTATCCTGCTAAACCCAAGAAACAACGAATCTCCGTTGGTGTCGTGGGCTGTCCCCACTCCCTCACCGCTGACACCTTCCCCGGATCAACAGATATTCCTTGATCAGAAATAATATGACCCAAGAACTGGACTTCCTTCAACCAAAACCCGCACTTCTCGTATTTTTCATACAACTCGTTCTGACAAAGTGTCTGCAAAACCTGCCTCAAATGCTCGGCGTGCTCCTCCTCTGTGTGAGAGTAAACCAGAATGTCATCAATGAAGACAATAACAAACTGGTCTAGGAAATCTCTGAACACTCTGTTCATCAAGTCCATAAACACTGCTGGAGCGTTGGTCAAGCCGAAAGGCATAACCCGAAACTCATAAGAACCATATCTCGACAGGAACGCAGTCTTCGAGACATCCTCCTCCCTGATACGCAACTGATGGTAACCCGATCTCAAGTCAATCTTTGAGAAGAAAGAAGCTCCTCTCAACTGGTCGAATAAGTCATCGATTCGAGGCAACGGGTACTTATTCCGTATCGTGACCTTATTCAACTCTCCGTAGTCCACATACAACCTCAGTGAACCGTCCCTTTTCTTAACAAACAAGACTGGAGCGCCCCAAGGTGAGGTACTCCTACGAATAAAGCCCTGCCCTAACAGCTGCTCTATTTGATCCCGTAACTCTCGCATCTCACCTGGAGCCATACGGTACGGTGCACGTGCTATAGGTCTCGTACCCGGTAGCAAATCAATAATGAAGTCTATCTCTCGACTGGGCGGTAAGCCTGGTATCTCCTGAAACACATCTGAATACTCCCTGACAACCGGGATCGAATCTAAAGGAATCACAACCTCCTTAGAGGTATCCTCCTCTATGTAATACAGATGAGCGGTCGATCCTCCCTCTGGGCGAGGCATCGCCACTATAAACATCTCCTGCCCCGGAATGGCAAAAACAATGCTCCCGCTGAAGCAATCAATCATGGCCCTATATGATACGAGCCAATCCATACCGATGATCACATCGTGAACATGCATGTCTAACACTAACATGTCCGCAGGCAATACCAAACCACCAACCGCTACCCCCACTCCCCGGCATATAAAGAAAATAAGTGACCCACTCCCCAATGATGAGTCGACACACGTCACTGTGCTCTCTGCCGTAGCTAACAATCCTAAAGCTTTCGCGAAGTGTGTAGCTATAAAACAATGTGTAGCACCCGTATCAAATAACACCCAACCCATAGTGCCATGGATAGGAAACGTACCCTCGATCGCGGGCGGTGCCTGTGGAACTGCAGCCTGGTGAACGTTGTAGACACGTCCATACTGTAGCTGCCCCTGTTGAGCTGGGACTGCTGGAATGGGTGGCAATGCTGCCATCTGTGGCGGTGCAGGAAGAGCGGCGGGAAACATAGGTCTCTGTGGCTCCTGGCGAGCACCCTGCTGCTGCTGCTGTGGGGCCCTGCCCCTATCAGGACAATCCTGCTTCTTATGGCCAGTCTTGCCACAAGTAAAGCACTTCCCTGGGAAGTTCCCTCCCCTCTGCCCCTGTTGTCCCCGGCCCTGGTGGCCGTTACCATTCCTCCCTTGGCCCTGCTGGCCCTGATGGAACTGCTGCCCATTCTGCCCCTGCTGGCCCTTATGGCCGTTTGGACCCTGATAGCCCTGGCGGAAACCTCCCTGTCCCTGCCTGTAGTTCCCTGACCGGAACCTCTTATTGTCCCCCTGCTGGTTACCCTGCTCAGTCTGTCTCTGCCCCTGACCGGTCTGTGCCCCGCTGGAACCATGTCCTCCAGTCCTGCCCTGATGGCTAGACTCCCCTGACGCTTGCCCTCGGCCATATGAAAGCGGTGGTCCTGGCAGTGCAATAGTGCAGCGTTAACCACATCAGAATACGTGGCCAACGATAGGTTCCCTAGCAGATGCTGACGGATCCTCCAATTCAACCCATCAGTGAACTTCTCTATCTTCTTCTTCTCTGTTGGAATCTCGTCTGGAACGATGTTCAATAGGTTAGTAAACTCGGCCTCATATTCGGCCACTGTCTTGCTCTCCTGCCTCAGACTCATCAGCTTCCTCCTCATCTCTGTATGAATTGCGGACGGAAAGTACTTGCGGTCGAACCGCACCCAGAATTCCTGAATGGTGAGGGTATCCCTCTCCTCCGCGGTGGTAATGGACTCCCACCACTGCAGTGCAGATCCAACTAGCTTGAAAGTAGCTAGCACCTGCTTCTGAACATCTGTGCACTCATGCATCCTCAAATGCCTCTATATGTCCTTCCTCCATTGGCTCGAGACCACTACATCTGAGCTTCCTGCAAACTCTGGCGGATGCGCTTTCTGAAAAGCGTCACGTACACGCTCCCAAGCAGATGGGAATGCATTAACCTGTGCTGGCGCGGCAACCGGCGCCTGAGGTGGTGCCTGCTGGATCACGGCAATCGCTGCATTTACCGCTTGGGCTACTATAGCAGCAACCTCAGCGGCGTTCAACATGCCTTGAACTGGAGTGGGCTGTGGTTCGGGCGTAGCATTCCTGGGAACTCGTCTTGCACGTCGTGGAGGCATCTGAAATAAGAACAAAGTTTATAAGTTCGCAGTTTAAAAACTTAATATAGCTGAAGAACGAAACGTACACAATAAGAGTACAACAGTCCTAAAATATAGGGCTCTATATCAAAGAAAACGTAGCGGAAACATAATAGCCGTACAGATCCTAAAGGACACTAGAACCTGATGCTCTGATACCACCTGTGACACCCCGACTAATTAAACACCGGGTAGCTACTCCTTTATTAATTCAAAATGCCAAGTTGGCTCAGTTAATAGCATCACTGTCGAAAACGTTTTATTTTTACTAACCACCTAGTATTTAAAAAGTAAGTGCCAAATTTTATTAAATCTGATTAACATGCAACAGAAGTAATGACTAACTAAATAACACCATTCACCATACTGAATTAAAACGAATAATCATCACACAATGTAAATAAACTCTGGAGGAAAAACTCCTCAATACGAATCCCACAACTGATAAGTAAACTGAAATAAATAACTAAAACTGAATACTGATCAATACATACTAGAGTCTGAAAACTGAAATGTAAAAATGATGTCTCTAAATAGAAATGGGCAACATGCCCTACAACGAATAGATGGTGACTCTGGAATCCAAATGATAGAAGCGTCTACATGCAAATCCCTGTAGCTTCCACAAGCAGCTACAGCTCGTCACCTGAATGAGTATCCTATGCTTGGTGTCCCTGTGGCTGGGCACCTAAAATGGTTTTACAAGAAAATATATTTGAAAGCAAATGGGTCAGAGCCCGAAAGTGGAAATCATTTTAAAAACCTGCAAGTGCTTTAAAAACATTTAAAACATTAAATGCAAAGTACATGTTAGGACGTGCACTCACATTAAATTCTCACCTCTCGACTAACTGTGCACTCCTAACGTAAGTACCCATCTATAACTACCCTTTCCACTAGCTAAGTGACAACGTAACTAGCTAGACTACCAAAGGTTCTACCCATTTTACTCGGTTAATTTAATCATAACAACGCTCGTAATTTAATAGAGGTTTCACGTAAACTCAGTTATTAAGTATGCCATTGATATAACTATCAGCTAACTCATTATATATCTCGAAACAATACCGGAATAATTTTACAACATTAACATGAGGATTTCCATAAATTTAATGTATATTATTCACATCATAAATATACGATACAAGCACCCCGCAATCTAAGCTATGGTGCACACATACTCTGCTATCCATCCCGGTACATCACGTACATAAGGATCACATATTCCGAATCTCTCAGGAATAGTTCAGATAACACAAATCACAAATAGTGGAGGCGAACACAGTCACCATCACATGGGTCACGCACATACCTACGCTCCCATGGTCAGCGGACTTATTAATATCACAATAAGTTTTTCTATGACCTATGTTCATCAAGGTACCAGTCTATATCCCCCCCGTAGGCACACAAGGATTAGAGGGTCCTAAGCGAACGAAACCTCCCGTGATAGCAAGTATGGTAGGTATGTCATACATACAATCCATATATCAATACTAAGTAAACACACATCTTAGTAATATCGTATTATATTCGTAGTACATATTGCACTCTCGTACTAATTATAATTATCACAACTTATTTTATTCCGGTTCATAATTATACGTGCCATAATTTATCCTCACATCGTAGTAGACACTCACGTCTCAACCCAAACGGTTCATTGAATATAACTCTAGTGTATGATTTACTCATCTCAATAACCCAAAAGTCCCAAATCAATCACTATATCATCAAAGGGATGCTAACTCTACCCTTGAACCAGTTTCCGGGACTCCAAAAGTCAAAACAGTCCAAAAAGGACCAAACTGTCAACTCGTTAGAAGTCTCGTTCGAACGAGGCTTCGAACGAGTTTGGACTGTCAGGTCGTTAGAAGTCTCGTTCGAACGAGGCTGTTCGAACGAGGTCCCAGTTCGTTCGAACGAACTGACTCTTCTAACGATATCTCGTTCGAACGAGATATCGAACGAAAATCCTACTCGTTAATAACGACTGGTCAACTCGTTAGAAGCTCGTTCGAACGAGTTCTTTCGAACGACCTGGGGCTGCTTCTAACGAGATGCCAGTTTCGGCCCAGAACTTCCCAAAAATCGTTTTTCACCATTTTTACTCCTCAAACCTCTTCTAAAATTCGTTCCCACAATATATTGAGTTCTCTAATCATCCTCAAACATGTTAAGGGGCTATACTAACATCATTAAAGGGTTTGATATCATCTAAACATCATTAAATCACAATTTCTACATTAATTCCCAATTTTCTTCAAGAACATAAACCCTAACTTTTTCTCATCATAAATTCCCAGATTTTAATTCGTTTATACATCACCTAGATATGAAATCTCTGAAATTAAATCTCCAAACAATGTTTCTACATGCAAACCTATCCCAACATTCAATAATAACTTCAAATTTCATGGGTTTTCTTTTAATCTTTCAAGAACAATTAAGATTCTTCAATTTCTAACATGGAAAAGACATTCTTCGAATTTAAATGAAATAAAGTCACTTGCCTTGGTTTGATTTCTGAATTTGGTGTGGATTCGGTGTAGAATTTCTGCAGAATTCCTCTCTCTCTCTCCTTCTCCAAGCTTTCTTCTCTAAAAGGCTATGGTGGCTAGGGTTTGCTTTGGGGAAACTTATGAAAACCGTATTTGATAAACCTCCGTAGCTAGTTGGGTTAATAAGGGTTGGTTGGGGTCAATCCTTATCAGATTACAACTCTCAATTTTCGTCACTTTTAATTACCCAAAAATACCAAATTACTAAAATACCCTTTAAGTTACCGGTATGGCCTAAAAATACCCCGGGACCCAAACTATACCCCCGGCTAGTGTTTTCTGACTATCTCGACCCTTCCGGACGCGTTGGCGCACTCAAAATGACCATACGGATAATAGATTTTAATTTCACTTTTAATATCAAAATATTATACCGTGACGCGGCGGTCCCACGCGTCTCAACAAAATTTCCAAATTGCCGTATATAAATCCCACGACAAATTTCATAATACCAAATACATATATAATCTTATATGTACATAAACAAATACCAAATCGCATCATATTAGTATTTATAACCCGGATTAATTTCCAATTAATACGCATTTAATTAATTAATCCCAAAAATAAATATAGCCAAAAGTACGGGGTATTACAGATTAGTGCCATTAAGAGCACATGATAATAATTGTATTCTTGATAAGGAATGTCAAGGAAGATTTAAATTGAAATATGATGAAAGATGAAAAAGGCCCAGTAGTACTTTAAGTTCTTGTATAAGTGAGTTTCATTTCATATAGCTAAATTTTCATTCATGCTTACTTGCGCATCATTGTCATACCTGTCATTTATCTATTGATCACATATATCCGGCCCTGACCGGTTTTCACTTCTTGTTGTTTATATATATATAATCCGTTCAGGTGTTCCGCCGCACGGTCGCCCGTAATGACCCTTCCATCCACATGTCCTTTGAGGAGCCGTGACATCGTGCGGGTATCACGGGATGTTTTGTGTAGACGCCTCCATTTTTGCTTTCTAGTTAAGATCAGTTTTATTCGGGCATGTGGCCTAAACCGATGTAATTGTATAATGGATCTATTATGTAACACCTGGAACTTATTGTATGTTTTATGGTTGTTATTGACCGATGATTCCATTCGGTCCCTTTTGTATCCTTTCAGTTCTTATGCATTTGTGGGGTTTTCCACCCTCTATTGCTATCATGGGTTGTTGAAAATGTTTTCTTCTTCTTTCAAAACCAAAATTTTTGATAACCCATTTTCTGGAATATAGTGTGGTTATTCCTTATACTTTGTATATTGTTGTGATGCTGAGAATGATATTTATCCATGATTTCCTATGTTATCGAGGTATAGGGCTGGCCACCCTTTATTTCGGATTGCGGGTTGTCACATTTAATTAATATTATGATTAAATGAACATTAATTGATAAATTAATGATGTGCGGATTAAATTGATAAAATTAGTGTGATGAATGGAAATTTAGTCTCATACCACTTATTTATTTCAATACGTTTGACACTGCGGGAACGACGGGGTTATGGGATAGATATGTGACACCCTGCCTATTTTAATCACGGTTGATCAATCCATTATCAAATTAAAACAGGATTCTCATATGGATCATTCTCAACATCGCTGTCAAAAACCAATTTAATTACTAATATCCTATTAGGCCCGGTGACAAATTTTAAACTTTCTAATCTTGTTAACTTAAACACATAATAAATCCATCCACACAATAATATACACAACAACTGAAATTAATAAAATAATAACTGGTAACTCTCGATAAAGCATTAATACAACCATATCGAATAGGTGCAAATGAAAATGCGTCAAACAATATAAATGATAATAGTTGGGCAACATGCCGAATATTTTAACAGTACCTCCTATGTAGATCACAAGGATAGAAGCGTCTAAACAATCCCTGCTAGCATCCACAGCTGCTGCAACATCGTCTGACTCGAAGGAATAATATCATCCAGGCATCCCTGTGTTTGGATACCTAAAAGTTTTTTTCTAAAAAAATATTTGCATGCGGTTCAGTGCCCAAAGCGTTTAGAAAATATTTAGAAAGTGTTTAAAATACTTTAACATTTACAATATGATATTCTCCATATTTAAACCGGTGTCATACTCCCATGACATACCCCTCACCTTTCATATAACAGTGCACACCTAATGCATGTATTTTAAACACCCTAGTTACACTACACAGCCTAACTAGTCTCTCAAAATCTCTAAGTCACCTTACGCTATCACATAACCCGCGTATGTAATATCCTAAGCTTTCGCGTGAGCATATGTATTATAATTTCTCACTTATAATTTATCCGTTCATTATGAATAACTTTCATCAGTTATAATACACTATTCACATTTTAGTGTTATTAGACTCATATATAATATTCTCATCTTTATATACGTATCTCACATTTTATTCCAGATTTTATTCTCCCGGATGAACTAGAAATCATTCCACATCTCATTCTTTAATATATATATATATATATATATATATATATATATATATATATATATATATATATATATATATATATATATATATATATATACACACAATATAATATACACATCAAGTATATCCATACTTATATATCACACATAATATAAGTATAATAACAATCCCTCAGAGCTATAACTCAATGGATGCAGTCTCTAGAATGCTATCGTCTTCCAGGGAACACACTTCATCCTGGGTACAATCGGTCGGGGTCTTACACCGACCTGATAAAATCATATCACCAACGTAGGGGAAGCAGTCATAGTTCCTCACCTGAAAGTGAGACTCAATCATACCCAAGACGTCTCACCCATGATAAATAGCCACACTACATAAATTACTGGACGCTATGACCTGGGGACTATACTGACCCTGCTCCTCAATCCAGGGGATTTACCCACATCCTGAACTTCCCATGATAGCACTAGAGGGGTATGTTTCACATAAATATATCATACACGCACAAATATATTTATAATCACATCATATATATAATGTCTCTATACCCATATATATATATATCATCAAATCCGGCTATTCATGCCTATCTCATGTGGCATTAGTCTATAATCCCGAATATACCAATTCGTATTAATTCATAGGTATACACACACTTATTTTAATCCCATAAGTATTCACTCACTTATGTTACAACTTTCACGTTTTAAAATTCCTGAATATTAGCTTAACACATCCAGCTAGTATTCTAATTTCATCCTACTCACACATTCGGATTCACTCATATACTATCATCACATATATATTCTACACGTATAAATATATATATATACCCACCGAAATAATTTTTCTGAGTGTTGTTCGTCCCAAACACTCCTAAAATTTATCAGCCGGATCTTATTCCCGCTAACCTGAGATTTATATATCACTCATTAAATCTTTTAGTGGCCCTCACACTCTATTTTGGATCTCGTAATAATTATCTCCAAAAATAATTCCTCTTCAATCCTTTAAGTCCAAGAAAACTTCTCAATTTTAACTATTATATGCGAACCAAATCGATGACTCCAAAAACGAACCAATCTGGTTCTCAAACGAACGAATCAAACCGATGACCAAATAAATGAACCGGTCTGATTGCCCTAATCGAACCGCAATTTATCGATCTAACGTGATCAGTTTGGGAGTTCATCATCTTCTCCAACTCCAAAATTTATGGTTTTTAACATCACCAACCATCACTGTAAACATCTACACACTTATTTTTACCCAACACAATAATTTATTCATGGGATTTATCAATTTAACTAACATTTAAACCCTATCTTAATTAAACTCGCTATTTCTCATTTTTTTTCAAAATTTTCACCAAAAATTACACCATTAACATGGATTTGATTTCAAATTTTATATGGAGTTAATATCACCTCAATTTATATGAAATCTTTTCCAAAAACTCCATTTTGATTCAAGAATCCCAACCCAAAATTCATATAGTTTTCTCCAACTATAATATGAATTATAAACCCACATAAATATTTAAAGCAAGTTAAACACTTGCCTCATTGGATAAATCCAACGACATCGTGTCGGGATCCATCGGAGCTTGGCCGGAGTTCTCCTTTACTCTCCCTTTCTCTATTTCTTTCTTTTCTTTCCTTATTTTTCTCTTTCTCTTGTGGTCTTATAAGAGAGAAATAAGGGTTCTCCACTTATTAAACCCAAAATTGACTCGTACACTCAAATGCGAGTCCTTACTAGTCTAAAAAGTTCATGAACCTAAACACTACGCCAAGGTAATTCATTTTGACCCATTTGGGATCAACCGTGCACTCGAAATCTCCATCCGAGTCACTTATCAAAAATTCACCTTTTTAAATCCAATACAACTCCGCACGTATTTTCCAAATAAAATATTATTACTTGTCGCTTTTTCCTATTGCGACATGATATAAAATAATCCAACTTCACTTACTTATTCTCGTAAGTAAATATAGAACACATCGATAATAATCCAAAACCCTCCAATTAATATTTAACCCGCACTTCAAGTTCTCTTTCACTTAAAATTCTCAAATCATTTCTCTGAGTATTAAATTACACCTACTCACGTAATTTAAATACCTATAAAAGTACGGGGTATTACAACATAGGTAACTCACCTTTATTTGGGTTGCTTTCTAGGTATGAGACTATTTAGTAGACCTTTATATAGTTATCGCTTTTTAGGTATGGGACTAGATAGTGGTGACAGTTTACGAATAGATATTCCGGGGTGGGGCTGAGTTTCCAAGGAATGAGGCTAAGTGGTGTTGATTAGTTTCTTTTATTCCTAGATAATAGGTTAGAAAATACTTGTGTAGTGGAGACCTTTAGGTATGGGACTAAGGGTGTTTCGAGGATTTTATATCGATAAAAGGGTGGGGCTAATTTGAGTAAAATGAGAAAACTTGAGAAATTGAGAATTAATGCCTAAGATAGTAAACAGGTATTAAAAGATATTGGCAGCAGGAGTATGTGCAAGGATGACAGTTAAACGGATCGACTGCCTATAACGATGTGGGTGTGTGTGGCATTACGAGTATGTGTGGGATGACAGTTAAATGGGTTGATGGGATATAGTGACGTTTCACATGTGGAACCTCACGTGTGTGTTCAAAGCTGGCAGTGAACCGGGCCGACTGACCATAATGAGGGGAATGAGTGTGGTGTAAAACTTAGTGGGAGTCCCGCAACTAAAATAGTATAAGACTTTATGCGGGAGTACCGCGACTGATATTTATAAAATGAGAAAAATAGTAAATTTGAGTAAATTAATTAATTTAAAAATAGGAAGTTGTTGGAAACTAAATAATAGGACTTGGATTTTCGGTGGACTTGGTTGGGGGTAGATAGTGATTTATTTATGGATAGAATATTAATATATATCAATTAATTTAAAATATTCTACTATTGTATTTAATGCGTATAATTCTATTGTCTGGGTTCAAGGACCCTATTTGAGAGGAGTAGCTGGTATCCATGCGGTGTGCTCTGACCCATTGCGTTGACTAACATTTCAAGTTGTGCTAGAGAAGTTTCATAGGAGCTATTGGAGATCGTTTTGGAGTTGCAACTGGAGTTCTATTTTATTTACTCGCTTCACTAGTATAGGGTTATTTTATTCAGTCTCTTTACATTATGCGACTTCATTATGGATTTGATTGGGCCTTTCGGTTCCAAAGTTGTCTACGATTTCAGTCAGTTACTTTATTGGATTATTTCATTTGGAGTTTTAAATAAGTTATGGAGTTGGATTATTTTTGGAATTTAGCATGGTGATGGATTAACTTGTTGCATGGATGATTATTTATTGGATTAATTTGATTATTCCATTGTGGATGAAAAATTTATGTATCCTATATCTGTCACATGCTAAGAATGATTTATTTAGTGATTCCCGACATAGTCTTGGTGGCAGTCAATTCCAGGAATGAGTGGGGTGTTACATTAAACTTAAAAGTGAAACCATTCTAGATTAGTGTAAGTCACTCTGGACATATAGGCACAAAAATTAAATGCATTTGGAAATAAAGTCGTGTACATGTCAGTGGTGAAAGACGTTTATATATAACACAATAAAATGTAATCTCGTGATAGGATATTACTTTTTGTAGAATGTGAAAATATAATCTTTTAAATACTGAGAAAATCATGTTAACCCTATGATCATTTAAGTATTTTTCAGAATGGGAAATATGAAGATGGATGAAAACAGTCAACACCTCAAAATTATTTTGAATTTTTGAAGAAAGGATGAACTTTTGAAGGTAATTTCTTTTTATTTTCTATGAAATTATTTGCTCTTTTTGAATTCTTTTATTTCTATTTTTATTTTAGTTTCTCCCTTTTTCTTCTATTCTTTTATTTCTGCTCAGTCCCTATTTCACTTTTCATCGTTTTCCAATCAATTTTCAAGGTGTTGGTGAAACGAATGAAATGATGAAATGAATTGCCTTTGATCAAAAGTTAGGTTAAAATATAATTTTTGATTTTTTTTCAAAAAAGATCATATCACCATTCTTTAGTCATCATTCAAAACAAAAATATTGCGATTACCAACGACTTAAATATTTTTCAAACAACCGAGCAATAAAAGTGAGAACGAACCAAAGGGTACCTTTGACATAACGAAGAACGGATTTAACAAGAGAGTCGTTTCGATCCAAACCATTCTTAGGGTAAAAAAAATGTATACATCATTCAGAATATGGAAGAGAACAACGAGCTCACATGATAAGTATACCTATAAATCTTTTAGTTTACCAATTTTTTTTTAAAAAAATTACGTAAGTATAATTCGTGATGTGCTGAGAGTGTCAATACACGAATCATATGAATTAATAAAGCATAATAATGATGGTAAATAAACTAAAGTACTATTTAGAAAAGTTAATTCTTAGATAACTTTAATACTTTTTTTAAAAAATGAGGTAACTTAGAGAGTAAAATCTAAGAGAAGAAATAAAAAATTTTGAAACATGCTTAAAAAGAAAGAAAATACTTATAAATTTTTAATTTTTTTAATTTAAATGATTAGAGTTGGTTTCATCGAGAAATGTGTGAAAATACATTATGACACACCCTAACTAGAACGTTAAATTGTTCTTAATGTACTTTAAGAACAATATTCAATTCAAGTTATAGAGAGATATAATTCAATATGGGGTGATCCCCAAATATCAAGTTCAATAATCGTGCAAAATATGTTAGTAATAAGAAAAACAAAAAAAAATTGTTCTAATAAAATATGTCCAAAATAAAAATATCATCTTCTAATTTACCATAAACTGGAAGACGAAATTTTTGGAAGTCCTCCCAAAAAACACGTTGACTTGGTGGGATTAACGGTGGACTCCCACAATTTTTCATGTTTTCTAGGAAATAGGAGTTTTGTTTATGCAACAACGGGCATGCATTGGGCGAAAAAAAATTAATCAACACAAATTTTGAAATAAATATATTTTTTGATGACAATGGTTTGGATATAATGGGGGAGAAGTACAACTCGATTCTAAGGAAATCAAAATTTTCTTCCAAAGAGTTTTCGATTAGAATGGGAGGTGGGGAACGCTCAAGTGAAAATTCCATCGTGGAAATAATTTTGAAAAAGTATTCGTTAACACGAATCGAGTCAAAGTCCTTAAGACCTTCATTCGGTTCTTGCAGTATTTTAATTGTTCAATAACGGTGAGTGAAAATGGTGAAGATAGAAATTCAACTTCAATTGATTTATTATTATTTAGCATGGGTTGAATTTCCATACCCTCTACATTTGAGGTCTCATTTATCAATTAGGTGAGAGGAATAATGGTTTGTTCGAAAGTAGAAATCTCTTCTATGTCCTCGAATTTCTCATTTAGTTCAAAACATTCTTCGTCTTCTAAGCTATTAAAAGAAAAATTATTATTGAGCTTAAATAACACATATAATTTTTTTTCTCTGTATTAATTTTCTTCAAGATAATAATTATCAAATTCCCATTTTTTTTATTTTCTAAATATGCACCAAATGAATTTAGGGGTAGAGAAAATTTACCAAAAAGAAAAAATTGTGAAGTATTATCGTAACTATTTTCAAAATTATTAGAATAAGGATTGTAAGAATTATTGTCAAAATATATTGGAGAATTGTTGTCACAATAGTGATTAATATCATTATAATAATAATTTTGAGGAATTTTGTCATTAGATTAGTTTTTCTATGTCCCTAAACCATTTTCATTTATGCAAATACTCAGCTAAGGTTATATTGCAATTTTTATTTATTTCTATTTTACAAGTATTCGTCAAAATTCATAGGTTTGGAGAGTTTTGTAAATTATTATTATGATAAAATTGTGCACGCACAAAACTATTAGAACCAACGAAAATACAAGTATAAGGTTGAAGTGATCCGTAAATGAATTTTTTTTAAAAGTTGTGTGCGATCGAGAGATTGACAATCCTTGAAGCTCAGTTGTGCATGACTGGTAACACACACACACACACACACACACACACACTCATATGTGCAAATAAATAAATTAATTAAATTCTAAACCAAAACATTGCCCTATAATGACGCTATTTTGATAACTGCATTGTCGGGATCAAAGCAATAAATCAATTAAGATTAAACACAAATCATTACCCAGTAATGGCGCCATTTTGATAAAGAGAAAATCGAGCATCTTGTAAATACGATTGTCGTTGTCGTCGATTTTGCAGCGCAATATAGAAAACCTAAAGTTTAATTTACACATATTTTATATATATAACGACGAGTTCGGGTATCGAATTCACAGGGAATGTCGTTTGAAATTTAGTTAATTTATTACTTTTAAAAGAAAGTGTAAAACATGATTTTGGAGTTTTATTGTTTTAATACTATAATTTATCTAGGTGAATATTTAAACAAAATCAGTTTAAAACTATAAAAAGATAGGCTGAGAATTAAATTCGTCATTTCGAACTACGTAGTATAAATGATTACATGGTCAGACACATTTTAAAACACGATTAATACTCGTTTGAAAAATTAATAAACTCGGAGTGTCACTCCTCAAATTTTCATAAAAGTCTAATTACGAGTTTGGCGTCAACAATACTCCCAAAATTAAACACACAGTGTCACAACTATGGCGCATTTATGATATCAACACTAAGGTCCATAGGTGTAATTTCAGAAATAATCAACCCCTTTAAAAATGGTCTATTCCATCATACCATATCATAGCAAGTACAAAATCGAAATGAGTTCATTAATCTCAACCTAATAAAAATTACCTAGAAAGTATTTTTAATTAATTAAATAAAACAGTGTATAAGAGAGAGTGATTTTAAAACGAAAAAAAAATAATTTTAAGTTGAGCGAACTAATTATAAAGTATGTAACTAATTATAAAGCAAGTAAATAAATTAAGAGAAGAATTTATTAAAACTAAAAATAAATAACAAACTAAAATTTGGGACTACACTAGACCAAACTAACCCTAAGAAAACTCTTTAATATTGGATGTGTAATAAAATGGTGTGTTAATCCCTATTTCTGGGTGAAAACTGGAATCTCTTTTTGCTAAACATTTTAGAAGACAATCACATGGACAAGTGGGGGGATGGTCTAAAGGTTGGAAAAGCTGTAAAGACAAAAAGAATGATGGTGAAAAATTGTTTAGATAATAAAAAGGAAAACAAAAAAAAAGATTAAAAGAAAACAAAAGAAGAAATGAAAAATAAAAAGAGAATCTCGGATAGCTGATTGTAGAAAAAGGGTGGAAAATGGGAGATAATGGGCACGTGGGACCCACATGTGGAGAGAAGAAAAATAATTAGGAAAAAATAATATCTCTGCACAAAATATAGGTTATATATTATTGGTGTCAGCATAATTGACAAATATGTGGTTGGTTTGATGGTTAAGGGAAGGGAGGAAGCTGGGTGAGACTCAAGTTCGAGTCCCCTCGCGAGTAGAAATTTAAATGTATTGTATTTATTATATTTTGTTTTGTAAAAATGAAATTAGCCTAGGAGGAATAAAACCCTAGTTTATAAGTTTATCCGTTCCTCTTTCAACTACCAAACCAACCAATCGTTCATTAATTATAGTATATACCCCAAATTTCTATAATTGCACATTAAAGCCCAAACCTTGAAACTTCTTGATACGACCTCGGATTCATGAACCGCTTGAACCGATGTGACCATCATGTTGATGTCAACAAACTTTCAGCAATGTTCTGGCCATAAGGTTTTACTTTTGTATTGCCCAGATTTTTTACTTTTAACTTTTTCCACTTTCAAACTTATATTCTTGAGAACTTCTTCGTTTGAGATCCGATTGATGCGCCATTTAAACCCACACATTCCTTGTTTTGAGGTCAATAATCTTCATGGATAGTCTAAGTCCGGTAATTCCCCTGTAAAATTACCATTTTTCCATTTGAAGTGTGTTTATGGATGTTTCTTTCTTAGAACGCTTCCAAAATTCACCATCAGCATTATAAAACCTATAAATAGTCAAATAAACCTTGCAAAAGAAATTATCCATGAATATTTAAGGTTATACAGTAAATGAGTATTACGCGTTCGTTTAGTGAGCATGAGAATACAATATTGCATAGTAAAAAGGATAATACAATGCAATATTTAACATAAACCAAATACCTTATGGGCCTACATACGAACAAGATTGCTGGTGATGTTCTCTCTCTCTCTCTCTCTCTCTCTCTATATATATATATATATATATATATATATATATATGTGTGTGTGTGTGTGTGTGTGTGTGTGTGTGTATTTTCTCTATTTTTGGAAGGAGGATAGGGTGTTTTTGATAGAGAGAGAATATAGGCATCGATTTGGCTTTTATAGTAAGAAGGTGAATCCCCTTTTACCCCTTTTCGGCACACCTTTTCTTTTTAGGAGATGTCACTTTTTTAATTATAAGAGTTGTAGGTTCTTTTGTGGTTTAAGGTTATAGGATGGGGTGGTACGATAATAGAGTGATAGAAACATTGAGAATAGTGGGGGGCATACTCTACAATCGAAGGAAGGAATGAGAGGTTGTTACGGGATATTAAAGCGGGGATGAGAGAGAGAGAGAGAGAGATTAGCAGCGTGGAATTTTCCTTTTTAGCATTGGATATACCGATAGCCTATATCATTGGGGACACTTTTCCTTTTATTTTTCATTTTTAAATTATTGCCTATTATTAGAAATAATTTTCACTGGCACCTTGTTCCCTATTATCTATAAGTTACTAAACCACCTATCAATTCCATCTTCCACCCAAATATTTCCTAAATTCAGAACCAAACTCTAAACTATTTCCAAAGGGCATTTGAAGACTTTTCAAAAGGCATTTCGAAGTCAATTTCAATGATTTCTTAGGTCGCGTTTGGAAGCAAGTAACTTTCCACTCTATGCATTTTATATGCATAGTTGGTAAATTTCACTTACATTAATTTTTACGTTAAAAATTAATTAGTAACCCCTAAGATTTTATGAATTCCTAACTACATCCCGATTAGTTGAATATAAGTAGCTAAAATATCCTATAAATATCCTATATTACCTGTTGAGCATTATTCCTTAATTATAGGCCCAAAAAATGAATGATTGTTGTATAAGTTTTAGACCTGTTTGTAGAATTTGACGATTGGAATATTCATATTATGTGAAACGAACTTAAATTTAGACTTAAATTTTTTTTAAAATAATGGAAGCTTAGTAGGGTTGTACCTTGTGAATTAAAAGTAGTACTTTTTATAGGCTTGTCTTTATTAGATGATATTTATCATGAAGACTTCATTCATGCTATGTGAACAAATGCAAAAATATTATTGATTGACTTGGGACACTTTAAATATATTAATTAACCCCGTATGACGTAATGTACTCCTGTAAAATAGTTGCATATCCTATTATGCAAAAACACCACAATAGCCCTACTTGAGACCCTATTATTGTGGATATTAGTTTTTGTCACGTATACGATAGAATGAGTACGAGAGATTTCTAGTTGGTTGTTTGGTTATTGAATAATAGTGTTGGATTAGTCAGAGAGTTTCACTCGTATATATTTAAACCCTTACTTTACTCTCATACAAATAATCCTAGTTATTTTTTCTTAACAACTTTCATATCCAAACGTAAGTGTATTGAGGCCTTGATTGGATTTCATTCTGGTGGGATGTCCCACGCACGGAGTTTAGAGAAGGGTAGCTGTGAGGATATAAAAACTTCAATAAATTTAATATATCCATATATAAATGTTTTAATTTATAAGAAGTCTTATGTAATGATACTAATCCCCTGGATCCTTTTAAAACGGAACAAAATTTTTTTTTAAGGATTCTAAATGATATGTCCCAAGGGTGGGGAAATTGGGGTGTGAGTAATAGTTCAGAGTGATTAAACACATGTTAAAATGATAATGATAAATGAACATGTGATATGAAATGTCTAAGGATGGAATTTCCTGGCAAAACGCAAGAATTATTGAAATGTAATTACACCATATTAAGCAAAGGGTCACGACTAAAGTCCCTGACCAGGATTGTGGGTCGTGGACAAGGGCCGTGACCACTTAGAGCGTGACCATTTTCGTGGGTTACGACCCAAATCCCTGACCAAACGAAGGATCATTGACCTTGAGGGTTACGATGGATGGTCGCAGACTAAAGCCGTGACCCATACACATAGCTGATCACGACCAAAGGTTGTGACCCATCCTTTAATATATGCGAATGGTCACGACTCAAGTCCGTGACCCATCCTTTAGAATATTAAAACGGTCACTATTGTGGTCACAGTCCAAGGACGTAACCCATCCTTCAGAATATGAAAATGGTCATTGTTCTGGTCATGACTCACGACTGTGACCCATCCATTTGAATATGACAATCGTCATGGCTCTGGTCACGACCCCATGCCGTGACCCTATTTATGGCTGACAAAAATAACTCATGGACTTTGGCCGTGACCATTTTTAACTATAATAAAAATAATTGGGCAAAATTTCCTCTATTTTCTCGACCTTCTAAAACGTGCGTAATGTAAACCCCGCATGGACATAATGTTAAATAATAAATTATAAAAGCCCATGTGGTCATAGGACCCCAGTTTGAGAGCACAACGATATTATCAAATTATCTCCATGCTCTCAAATTGAGGGTTCCGTGACCACGCGGTCAGTTTTTACAAGTTACATTGGTCCCGCGCGAGGTGTTAGCGTCGCTCACGGGGCCGTTTGGGGGTGTTTCGAGATTTCACCCTCTAGCGCCATATTTTCAAGCTTAAGTATAGATATTCTCAAATTATCTTCGTGCTCTCAAATAGGGAATCCCTTGACCATGCGATCAGTTCCTACGAGTTACATTGGTCTCGTGCGAGGTGTGGGCGCCGCTTATGGGGCCATTTGGGGGGTTTTTTGGGGTTTTGACCTCTAACGCAATGTTTTCAAGCCTAAGTATATGTATTCTCAAATTGTCATCATTCTCTCAAACCAGGGGTCCCGGGACCACGCGATCAGTTCCTATAAGTTACATTGGTCCTGTGCGAGGTGTGGGCCCCGCCCACATAGCAGTTTGCGGGGTGTTTCGGGGTTTCGCCCTCTAAGGCAATATTTTTAAGCCTAAGTGTAGATATTCTCAAATTATTGTCGTGCTCTCAAACTGGGAGTCCCATACCATCTTAGTTAGCACGTAGGATTCCTAATTTCTCCAACCATCTCTCTCCAATTAATGTCCTATTCATAAGACTCTTGAGCTCTAAAAAGTTACAAAACTCTTGAGCTCTAAATATTTTTGCACGAGGTGTTTGTGCCATTCGCGTTGTCGTTTGGGTGTCGTTGGGGGTGGACAACTCCGCGCGGTATGTTTTTAAGCCTAATTGTGCCTGTTTTCGAATTTTCACACACACACACACCATGCTATTATAGACAAACACTGCACTAGCTTTGACACTTACCCAAGTTTCTAATGCCATACCTAAGATCGAGAATCTTGAATATGAGGTGGAGTACAAATCCACCGCCGACGACGCTTGGTACACCAATTGTCCGTGATCAATATCTGATCGTGAAGCTCTTAAACTTCACCAAATCTTGCGATGAGAAAGTCAGTGCCCACTATTTCAAAACCTGGCAAGCCATGAAATACTTTTGTCAGAGTTTCAGGCCTTTATCCGCATAAGTACAGGGCAACCACTACTCCAAAATAATCAAAGGCATCACCGCTATGAAATAGTTTGTCCATACGAGTATCTATGCATGTTGGAATTTTTTACTGATACTCGTATGGACGAATTATTTCCATATAGTGCTCACCATGTCTGTCTAGGAAACAATTTCTCCATACAGTGCCCACCATGTTTCTTAAGGAAACAATTCGTCCATACTGTGCCCACCATCACTGATAGGAAATACTTCGTCCATACCTCCATATGAGGATCAGGAAAAAATTCCAACATACATCGATACCCGTATGGATGAACTGTTTCCTGTCGGTGTTGCCTTAGATTATTTTGGAGCAGTGGTTTTCCTGTACTTGTCCAGATATAGGCCTGAACCTCTGACAAAAGTCATCCATGGCTTATGAGGTTTTGAAATGGTTGAAACTGAATTTCTCATCGCAAGAGTCAGGGATGTTTAAGAGCTTCACGATTAGATATTGATCATGAACAATGAGTCGAGAGGTGTACCAAGCATCATCGAAGATTGATTTGTACCCCACATCATATTCAGGATTCTCCATAATAGGTATGTCGTTGGAAACTTGGGAAAGTGTAAAAGCTAGTGTACTATTTGTCTAGAGTATCAAGGTGTGTGTTTGAAATATAAAAAAATTCAAAAACAACCACACTTAGGCTTGAAGACATATTGCGGGGTGGGGGGGCGGGCACCCTCAGCGTCACCCAAATGCCATCGCGAGTGGCACGAACACCTCATGTGCAATTGTTTAGAGCTTAAGAGTTTTGCAACTTTTTAGAGCTCAAGAGTATTGCGAATAGGACATTAATTGGAGAGAGATGGGAGGAGAAATTGAGAATCCTATGTGCTACCACAAAAATTAACTATTCAACATATTATTAAACAATCGGATATTGGTCCCGGGCAAGGTGTTCGTGCCTCTCACAAGGTATTTTGGGGGGTGTTTTGGGTTTTCTTCCTCTAATGACGTGTTTTTAGGCTTAAGTCTAGATATTTTCAAATTATTATCATATGTTCTAACCGGGGGTCCCGTGACGACGCGATCAGTTCCCGCGAGCTACATTCGTCCCGTGTGAGGTGATCGCCCCTCTCACGGGGGCGTTTGGGGGGTGTTTTAGGTTTTCGCCTTCTAACGGCATGTTTTTAAGCCTAATTCTAGATATTTTTAAATTATCATAATATTCTCAAATCGAGAGTCCCGTGACCACGCGGTTAGTTCCTACGAGTTACATTGGTGCCGTGCGAGGTGTTCGTGCCTCTCATGGGATCGTTTGGGGGGTGTTTTGGGTTTTTGTACTCTAACGACATGTTTTTAATCTTAAGTCTAGATATTTTCAAATTATTGTCATATTCTCAAATCGAAGGTCCCGTGGCCACACGGTCAGTTCCTACGAGCTACAATGGTCTCATGCGAGGTGATCACACCTCTCACAAGGCTGTTTGGGGTGTGTTTTGGGGTTATTAGATATTTTTAAATTATCATCAAAATCGGGAGTCCCGTGACCATGCGGTCAGTTCCTGCGAGTTATATTGGTCCCGTGTGTGGTGTTCGAGCCTATCACGGGGCCATTTGGGGGGGGGTTGATTTTTTGCCCTCTAACGGCATGTTTTTAAGCTGAAGTCTAGATTTTTTCAAATTATTGTCATATTCTCAAATTGGGGGTCCCGTGACCATGCAGTCAGTTTCTGCAAGCTACATTAGTCCCGTGCGAGGTGATCGCTCCTCTCACGGGGCCGTTTGGGGGGGTGCTTTGTCTTTTCGACCTCTAACGACATGTTTTTAAGCCCAATTCTAGATATTTTCAAATTATCATAATATTCTCATATCGGGAGTCCCGTGACCACGCGATCAGTTCCTGAGAGTTACATTGGTCCCGTGCGAGGTGTTCGCACCTCTCATGGGGCCGTTTGGAGGGTGTTTTGGATTTTTTCCCTCTAACGGAATGTTATTAAGCCTAATTCTATATATTTTCAAATTATCACCATACTCTCAATTCGGGAGTCCCGTGACCACGTGGTCAGTTCCTGTGAATTACATTGATCCTATGGGAGGTGTTTGTGTCTCTCAAGGGGCTGTTTGGGGGTGTTTTGTCTTTTCACCCTCTAACAACATGTTTTTAAGCTTAAGTCTGGATATTTTCAATTTTTTTCCATATTCTCAAACCAGGGGTCCCTTGACCACGCGGTCAGTTTTTGCGAGCTACATTGGTCCCGTGCGAGGTGATCGTGCCTCTCACAGGGCCGTTTGGGGGTTGCTTTGGATTTTCTCCCTCTAACAACATGTTTTAAGCCTAATTCTAGATTTTTTTCAAATTATCATCATATTCTCAAACCAGGAGTCTCGTGACCATGCGATCAGTTTTTTCGAGTTACATTGGTCCCGTGCATGGTGTTCGCACATCTCATGGGGTCGTTTAAGGGATGTTTTGATTTTTCGCCCTCTAACAACGTGTTTTTAAGCCCAAGTCTATATATTTTCAAATTATCATCATATTCTCAAATCGGGGGGTCCCGTGACCATGCCTTCAGTTCCTACGAGTTACATTGGTCCCATGCGAGGTGTTTGCCCCTCTCACGGGGTCCCCTCTCGTGGGGTCGTTTGGGGAGTGCTTTGGGTTTTCGCCCTCTAAAGTCATATTTGGTAAGAAAATCTACCTTTTCTAGCCTTACCAAATGCAGCGTGTTATAGATCTCATTGAAATTGTTCTGGAAAGGAGTCCTGGTTAATATAATGCATTTTCTCGTTTAGAGTTTGATAGAGTATTCCAAATATGACTCCTCTCATTACGGGGAGTGTGGTCTTCCTAAAAAATAACCAATCCAGGACACTCTAATAGTATTTTCCACCATTCTTGATGTTTATCATTTACAAGATTCCTTTTACCTTTCTTTGAGTGTTCCTTCACCGTGATTTTCTCTCTGGCAATCTTCTCATACAAATTATAGCTTACTCGTTGGACGCTTTGGTCTTTCTGCCACAAATACACCTTCGTCATGAGAATAACTTATTTACTCGCACACCTTTTCTCTTGGAGAACCTTAAGATCTATATTTTCATTTCCAGATTTCTTAGGATTGTTGAGGTTATGAATCGAGTATTTTCAAATTTACATTTTTTGACAAAAAATGGAAAGTCAAATTCCCATTTAATAACCTTAACAATCTTGACAAATCTAGAAATGAAAATATAAATCTTAAGCTTCTCCAAGAGAAAAGGTGTTCCAGTAAAGAAGTTGTACGTGTGACGAAGGGGTATTCATGGCAGAAAGACCAAAGCGTCATGGGAGTAAGCTATAATTTCTATGAGAAGCTTTTCAGAGAGAAAATCACAGCGAAAGAGCATTCAAATAAAGGGAAAAGGAGTGTTGTAAATGAGAAATATCAATAATGGGGGTAAATACTATTAGAGTGTCATGGATTAGTGGATCTTGATGAAGGCCATACTCCCTGTAATGAGAGGAGTCGTATTTGGAATACTTTATGAAACTCCAAATGGGAAAATACATCATATTATCCGGGATTCCTTTCCAGAATAATTCCAATGAGCTCTACAACATGCTGGACTTGGCAAGGCCAGAAAAGGAAGATTTTTTTGCCAAAGATGACCTATTTTCTAGTCAAAGAGAGAATACTTCAGAAAGGGAAAAGGGGTATTTAGTTTGCAGTACAAGGTAAAAATTCCCATGCGAGGTGTCCTAAAGACATGTTTTCAAGCCTAAGTCTAGTTATTTTGAAATTAACGTCGCGTTCTTAAACCGAGGGTCCCGTGATTATCCAACAGCCAAAAACAAACAACAAGCCAACAACCAATAATTATCATGTACTTCTTCTAATATACTATCCAACAACAAGCCAACAACCAATAATTATCCAATAACCAAACCAAACAAAACTAATAATTATCTCGTACTCTTTATTTCATCTAATAGATTTAAAAGATAGTGCATATCAATTATATTACTACTTCTGTTAAAGTAAAGATTACCTGATTCCTACGATCCAAGAAGGCCATTAAATAGAGTCTTCTGAATGTGTGATTAGACCAAATTAATCCTGGAGCCCCCAACGTATTCTTTTACATGTACATTTGTTCATTAGTTTCTTTAATACAATCTTCATAAAATCAAGCTAATTTAACTTCATTTTATGAAGATTACATCAATGAAACTGATCAACAAATGTATATGTATAGGAACTCTTGTAAAATAATTCCCCCGAAGTTGGCTTTTATAGGGAAACCAATAAAGAGTTTCACAATTTTAAAACTCTGCCAGCGTACAGGTACCCCGAACCAGTTTGGGTGTACCGTAAAACGGTTCACCCCCCGAACCGGTTTGGCTTTGGTTCGCAGAAATTCACTAGAATGTGGGGCTTTAAACACTTAGCATTTTTTCCAAGAGTTTTCCTCGTAATGTTCTCCATTTTCAAAGGTCCATAACATTTTCACCTTAGCTCTGATTGTGGTGTTGTTTCTTCCAGTATCTTCATTACGGCGAGCTCTTCAATTTTCCAGTTGATCGAACCTCTGGACGGTGGATATAAAATTACCAAAATGCCCTTGAACTTTCACATCTTGCCTTCTTTCACTGTTTTGACTTTTCTTGCGTACCACATGCATTAAGTCCCTAAAATCATGGAATGTAAAGTCGTAAATTAGGTGATGAAAACACCCGGCAAATAATTCCCACCCAATGACCAAAGGAAATTTTCTCCACTTTTGTTGGCAAATAAGGGTCATGTGATCAAGTTTGGGCAAAATTTGCCTTTGGCAAATTTTCTTATCAAATACTACAAAACATGGAAAATATGTGGGCAAAAAGGGAGTATCAAACGGACCCTTAGTGATCAAAGTGTCTATTCCACGGTTCTATTTACATGTTTCATCTTTTAATGAAAGATAATTTCCTATTTGCATCATATTGTAATTTGAAATTTGGATAAAAATATTAAAAGCGAGCCAATCTCAACTTTAATCTTATAATTTACCGTACATTTAGTCGGTCTTTTTTTAATGTTTCAAAAAATCCCTTATCTATTTTTCGATTAAAAAATTCGTAGGATGTAGGACTAACATCACTATTGAGCTTTTTGTTAATTTTAAAAACAAGGTGAATTAAACATTAAATATTATATTTTTAATTTATTTAAAAATAAATAAATATTTTTCTACGAACAAAACAAAAGTTATTTAAAAGATTCTTTTATTAAAACTATTATTTAAAAGTAGAGACGAGTAGGCATGTTTTAGATAAAAGATAAGAACCGATTTGAAGAGAGAGAATAGATAAAAGATGAAGTGATGAAGTCAGGGTTCATTGGTCATTTTCAAAAACTAGGAATCCAAGTGGAGCGACTCATGATTTGCATGGAGCACGAATAGTCGCCCCCATCTTTATTAAATTTGATTAATTCATTTGCTTTAGTTGTGTTAAGATGTATTTGTATTAGTTGTGTTATAGTAATTGCTCACATTTTTTTTGTTAATTTTTTTTCGTGATAAACAACGTTCATATATAAAATAAAGGAAAAATACTCTTAAGTCCCTCACAAGTAAATTTTAAATACTAAATTTTTTTTGACAAATTTTAAACATTTAGATTCACTAATTCTCTTATTAAAAAAGTTTACACTAGTAGCATAACAAGTGAACATAATATTAAATTATCCTTAAATATTTTAAAAATAATTTCAAAAACAAATTGTAAATTGTTCTGAAATATTTATATTAGTTAAAATTTTATCCATCACGTGTACCACCACATGGATAAATTTATTGAACAAGATTTAATCCCATACCTCTATATCTAAAGACTTGTCACGAAATGACATTCGGTTGACACTTTGCCTCATTGAATATCTTTTATATTTTTTCGATAAGGTCTACCTTTATAGTTGTTGACAAAATATTCTTTGAATAATGATAGACTCTCCGAAAGGGGAGCTACTGAAATGATACCCAACAATCTCAACCATTGGTTCCATTACATTAAAAAATAATCTTGATCTTAGCTTAATTTTTAAAAATAATGTATTATATTTCTAGAGTTAATGATTTATTTTAAACTAAAACTAAAATTTATTTTTTTAAAATTTATTTTAAATTGATAAATAACTACAGTTATGATTTATTTGAAAGTTAAATTAATTTTAAATTAACCTAATATTTAATGGATAAATTATCAAAAAGTCCCTCAAATATTTTTCAGTACACATTTAGTCCAATCATTTTTATTTTGTTTCAAAAAGACCTTAAACACTAATTTAACCAATATTCCCTTATTTTTAAAGGTCCGCGCCAGTGGCACACTTTGAGTGTTTTTATTTTGTTCCCAAAAGTCCTTAAACTCTAATTTAACCAATATTATTGTTAATGCCAAATTTAGTCTGCTGGCGTGGACCAATTATGTGGAGACACGTGTTAATCTACATAGCGCCTGCAAACATTTTTTAACAACACCTTGACTCCGAGGAACTCAACCTCCCCGACCAACTCAGGCGCTCCGAGCAGCAAGTGTTCTCCGATGAAATTTATTCTACCGAGCAACTCATGTATGCCGAGCTACATAGGCGGTCCGAGCAGCTTAGGCGGTCTGAGCTGCATCTCGTACAGAGCATTTATATTCGGATAATTAAGAGGATGACTAGGCATTAAATGCTTATTATTATCATACAGATATACATGTCTACTAGAGAACAGCGCATTGTCCTTTCATTTGTACAGCCTCAAGGCTATAAATACATTGTAACCTCCTCATTAGCAGGGGACGCGGAATTTCTTGGTAAAAACCTGTTATCAAGAATTCCAAACAGTCAGCAATAACAAAAGTAGTGGACGTAGGCCATTCTTTCAAGGCTGAACCACTTTAAAATTCTTTGTCTTATTTATTTTTATCTGTGATTAAATAATTTGAGATAATCTAATTTTTTACATCAACAGGTTGGCGCCGTTTGTGGGAAACGACTGAAATTATCGTTTTTCACCAAAATAATTCATCACCAATGGCTGATAATCCTGAATCCAGTTATCAAAATGCTGAAACCTCCCAAATCTATCTGCTCCCCCAAATGTTCAAGATCTGGCTGGAATAATGGCTAATTTGGCCCAGGGCCAGACGACTATGCAAAAAACAATGCGGCAACTCATACAAACTGTCCAGGGTGGAGTATCTACTCATTCAGGACAAAAAAGCATTCAAAGAAATACCAGATTACCGTCTAGGTGGACGTTACTCTCAGAGGAATATCGATCTAGACGTACCGATTCATATCGCACTGAGAGATCTAATGATTTTTCTTATCAACCCGGTCGAACTTCATCAGTACGAGCTACAGATACTCAACAAAACATCACTCTATCTCCAGAAAGAACAAGTGCTCATGAAAGGTTGAGTAGAGTCTCTCCTTTGATCGTTTGGGTCCTAGGAGGAATAGAAGTCCCCCTAGGATTGTACCGAGGAACTTTCAATGATCATACGACCAAAAGGAGGGTTCTGCCCAGTCGCGACCAACTGCTCGTAATGAAAGATCCCAGGAGGCAAATTCAACACGATCAGTTGCTCGAACCAACAGGCCCGAGGAGGGAAATGATGCATGGAAAGGCTCTATTCAAAGGTTATAAGATAGATTAGGGGAAATGGCTAAGGCCAAGAATCCTCTACAAAGAACTTTTGTCCAAGGTACACCTTTTATCCAGGCAATTATGGAGTTTCCCACACCATCAAAGTTCAAAGCCCTTGTTGTGACTCCTAAATATGATGGAAAAATTGACCATGTCCTTCATATAGAACAATATCAAGCTGCTGCCGACATCTATGCCGTGCCAGATGAGATGAGATGCAGAGCATTTTTGGGAAATCTTACCGGATCTTCTTAAATATGATACAATAATCTTCCTCGGGGGAAGATTTCAACTTTCTTTCAACTGGCCGAGCTCTTTATTGGAAAATTCTGTTTTGGAGCAAAACCAGTAAAACGAGTAGCACACTTGTTAAGTGTTAGACAAAAAGGAGGTGAGAGCACCAGGGATTACATAACTCATTTCAATAACGAGAATCTCGAAGTTATTGATTACGAGGAAAAGACAGCAATTACTTCTTTGATGAGTGGACTATTGCCAAATAAATTATACTACACTTTGGCCAAAGATCTGCCTAGGACCATGTCATAACTAATGGCAAAAGCAGCCAAAATCATGAACGCTAAGGAGGCTATGGCTGCGAAGAAGAACATGGACACTAAGGAGACCAAAGTTGAGTCCGAGAAGGTTGAGATGAAGGATCAGAAGAACAATGGTGGTAACAAGCAAACAAAAGCAAAGCCATCATGGGAAATATTGAAGAAATTTAGAAATTATACTCCTTTGAAAGTAGACATAAACCACGTCCTGGAAGAAATCAAGAACAGCAAGGAGCTAAACTGGCCAGAGAAAATGAAGACAGATCCTGATAAGAGGAATAAGGCCAAATATTGCGAGTTCCATAAAAATCATGGCCACATGACCAAAAATTGCATAGCTCTTCAGAATGAAATTGAAGCACTCATCAGACGAGGAAAGCTGGCCAAGTATGTTGATCGTAGAAATGAAGGAAAGAATAACAACCGAGCATGATAGAGGTCTAGATACCCTTGTCGAGAAGAAGAAGACAAGAAAAGAGATCATGAAGATGATCCGGAAGAGGACCCCGATCTCCCCAAAAGACCAAGACAGCCAGAACGTGAGGTATTTTCAATTCATTTTGGATCATTTGATTGTAATGTTATTACAGGTGGAGATGTGGGAGGTGGAGACCTTACTGGAGAAAGGAAAGCTTACCTCAATGAGGCTCAAGCTTGTTCATACATTCAACGAATAAATCTAGCCGAGGATGATCGCCCGAGGAAGGTAAACAAAGAAAAGTTGGTCATCGATTTCTCCAAGAACGACCTCGTAGGTGTGCTATATCCTCATAATGATCCATTGGTGATCAAAATAAGGATGAAAGAAATAATGATCTCAAGAGTACTGGTGAATAATGGTAGTTCGACGGACATCATGTTCTACTCATGCTTTGACAACTTAAATTTAAAGTTGTCTCAGTTGGAGCCTTATCACAGGCCCCTCCTCAGTTTTACTGGCGAGAAAGTTTTTCCATTTGGGACGATCAAGTTGGATATGTTCATGGGTACATGGTCTGCTTGTCGAATAGAAAGAGTGCGCTTCTTCGTGATGGATAAGAATGTCCAATCAACTTACAATATCACCATGGGAAGGGTAGGTTTGAAGAAGTTCGAAGCAGTGCCATCTACTGTACATCAATGCCTAAAATTTCCAACTAATTTTGGAGTAGGAATTGTGAAGGGTGACCAAAAAGTAGCTCGGGAATGCTACTATTCATCTACCGAGAAGGAAGAACTGGAGGAATCTAGGAAAAAGACTACTACCTATCAAGTGGATGAAGGTGCAGAAATTGAAACATTAGATCCCAGAGACGAGTCGTAGCTCATAAAAGGCCAGGTGGTGGAAGCCACTGAAAATGTCATTCTGGACGACGAGCACCCGGAATGAACACAAACAGGTTAATCGTCGGATGCCTCATTAAAACAGGATAGTTTTCCTAAAAAGCAGAAAACAAACTTTTACATGGAGCCATGAGGATATGCCAGGGATAGACCCAAATTTCTTATGTCACGAGCTCAATATGAACAAAGAAATTAAGCCAGTAAAGCAGAGAAGAATAGTGTTCAGCCCCGAAAAGAACCAAGCTATACAAGAGGAGGTCGAGAAGCTCCAGAAATCTTTCTTTATTGAAGATGTCAAATATCCGAACTGGTTAGCTAATGTGGTGATGGTAAAGAAGAAGAACAACAAGTGGAGGATGTGTGTAGACTTCACCGACCTCAACAAGGCATGCACAAAGGATCATTTTCCTTTAACCCGAATTGATAAATTAGTGGATGCTACCACAGGACACGAGCTGTTGAGCTTCATGGATGCTTATTCTGGCTACAACCAGATTAAAATGAAACCCAAAGACAGGGAGAGTACCTCTTTTGTTATCCCTAGGGGAACTTATTGTTATAATGTTATGCCTTTTGGTTTGAAAAATGCAGGTGCAACATATCAGCGGCTGATGAACAAGGTGTTTGCAGAGCAAATCAGTCATAATATGGAGGTTTATGTTGATGATATGCTGACGAATAGCAAGAAAGCTGTTGACCATCTAATTGACTTAGGCCAGACCTTTGATCAACTAGATAAATATCAAATGAAGTTGAACCCTACCAAATGCATATTCGGACTGCAAGAAGGCATGTTCCTCTGGTATATTATCAACCAACGAGGTATTGAAGCAAATCCTGAAAAGATCAAGGCTCTATTGGGACTACGATCTCCAACGATGAAGAAGGAAGTGCAAAGTCTCACAGGTCGAGTTGCATCACTTAATAGATTTGTATCGCGAGCAACTGATAGATGTCTCCCATTCTTCAAAACACTTCGAAAATTTTTTTAATGGATGATGAATGCGAGAAGGCCTTTCAAGAGTTGAAAAAATACCTGGGAACACCTCCACTCTTGTCCAGGCCAGTGATGGGAGAAAGATTATACATGTATCTAGCAGTTTTGGAGAATGCAGTTAGCTCGGCATTGATAAGAATGGAGGATGGAGTGAAAAAACTAATTTATTACACTAGCAAGGCCTTCTGGGGAGCAGAGATCAGATATCCAAGACTGGAAAAGTTGGCACTAGCGTTGATCGAAGCAAGTAGAAGAATGAGGCCGTATTTCCAAGCTCATACCATAGTTGTGTATACTGATATGCCATTGAGGCAAGCTCTTCATAAACCAGAAAAATCAGGGAGATTGATGTACTGGACAGTAGAACTTGGTGAATATGACATTGTTTATGAGCCTAGATCGTCGCTTAAAGGGTAAGCAGTAGCAGATTTTATAGCGGAATTCACCTATCTTGACACCCCCGAGGAGCAAAAGCTGAATACCAACCAACCTGTGGATGTTACAGGATCATCAAATTTAAACGCCGACCAACTTAAGTCGGTTGACGAGCAAGAGGAGATGGTCGACGAGCAGCAAGAAGTGCTAGGAGAGGACATAAAAAAGCAATAAATATTCCACCGAGGAACTTTATCTGATAAAAAATTTGATGACGAAGTACCTATATGGAATATGTATGTGGATGGCTCATCTTGCAGTACAGACTGTGGGGCAGGAATTGTTTTAAACATCCCGGATGAAATCGATGTGGAGTATGCTCTGCGTTTTCAATTCAGGGCTTCTTATAATGAGGCTGAATATGAGGCTATGATTGCAGGTCGTAAATTACCAAAAACCATAGGGGCAGAGCAGGTCATTGTATTCAGTGACTCACAGTTAATCGTAAATCAAATGTTGGGAGTGTATGCAACAAAGGGAGAATTGATGATCAAGTATTATGCGAAAGCAATGGAGATTTTATCGAGCTTTAACGCATTGCAGTTAATTAGAACACCAAGATCGGAGAATGCCAGAGCAGATCCTTTAGCTCGGTTAGCCTCAGCCACACGCACCGAGCTACGAACAACAATCCCAATAGAAATTTTGGCTAGCAGGAACATCGATAAAGATCTGATGATGAAATGTATTACCCTAAATTTAGGATAATCTTGGATGGATCCCATCAGGGCATATATTGAAGAAGGGGTTTTGCCAACTGATAAACTCACAGCCAAGAAACTGAAGTTTAAAGATGCTCATTATGTATTGACTAATGGTATTCTATATAGACGAGGAATTATAGCAGGTCTGTAAAGATGTGTGCATCCTTTCGAGGTGAAAGACTTGATTGAAGAGGTCCGTGAAGGGTCCTGTAGAGCCCATGTAGCAGGTCGGATGGTTTTACAAAGAGTAATGACCCAAGGATACTATTGGCCAACGATGAGGGCTGATTGTATAGCCTATGCTAAAAAATGTGACAAATGTCAACGCTTTTCCTCTATCTAAAGAACTCCCCAAGAATTGTTAACACCCATTACTTCCCCTTGGCCATTTGCCATGTGGGAAATTGACTTGGTCGGGCCACTTCCAACGACCAGGGGAAGATTTAAATATCTCGTAGTAGCGGTGGATTACTTTACTAAATGGGTGGAAGCGGAGCCTCTAATTGATATGACATATGACAGGGTGTACCAATTTATTTAAAATAATATCATTTGTAGATATGGTCTTCCCCATGCATTCATTATTGATCATGGAACCCAATTTGACAACGAGGAGTTTACTGCATATTGTCATCAGTCGAATATATTGAAAACCCACTATGCACCAGGCCATTCCTAGAGAAATGGATAAACTGAGGTGATAAACAGAGCGCTGCTAAATGGTTTGAAGAAAAGACTGGATGATGCGAAGGAAAATCAGATCAACGAGCTACATTCTGTGTTGTGGGCTTATCATACTACACCATGAGCAGCAACAGGAGAATCTCCATACATGCTGGCATTTGGAAGTGAAGCTGTTATACCTGCCGAGCTGGGTCTCCCCACACACAGAGTACTGAATTTCAATTCTCCTATCAGTGACTTGATGAGAAGATTAGATTTGGATATGCTCGAGGAATTTAGAGAATAAGCATGAATCAGGAATGCTGCATACCAACAACGAACAACTCTGTTCTACAATAGGAGAGTAAAGAAATTTGATTTGAAAGAAGGGGACTATGTGCTAAAGAAAGTAATTCAAAAACACAACAAACTGGAAGCTAACTGGCATGGACCCTACAGAGTAACAGAAGTTGTTCGACCAGGGACATATAGGATTGAAACCTTAGAAGGAGAGGAGTTTAAGAATGCATTGAACGCAGAGCATCTGCGCAAATATTATCATTAGTTCAATCCCTATGTAATGCAGTTTTCTTTAATATAAATAAAGATTTGGATGTTTTCCCCAATTCTCTCCTTTTGTTGAAATTTTTCGAGAATACTAGTGCTACACACTACGCATCAAGTCAAGTACAGAATAAAAATCCACCAACTACGGTTGGTCTGGAATAAAAATCCACCAACTACGGTTGGTAGGGAATAAAAATCCACCAACTACGGTTGGTCGGGAATAAAAATCCACCAACTACGGTTGATCGGGAATAAAAATCCACCAACTACGGTTGGTCGAGAATAAAAATCCGCCAACACGGTTGGTCGGGAATAAAAATCCACCAACTACGGTTGGTAAGGAATAAAAATCCACCAACTACGATTGGTCGGGAATAGAAATCCACCAACTACGGTTGGTCGGGAATAGAAATCCACCAACTCTGGTTGGTCAGGAACATTTGGTTAGACAAAGCAGGATCATGGGATGAAAGTCGTTTCATGGCTTAAAATTAAAAAGTGATAAGTCACTATAATCAAAAAATAAAACATAATTTCTTTACTTGTGATATAGCAAAAGTTGGTAGTCAAATAATTATTACCAACTCAGGATAGTTAACAATAAATTTTAACCAACTCCAGTTGGTCGGCAATTTAAAATAACACAAGACATTTTTGTCTTTTTACAGATATACATACAAATTCATCAGCGAATAAAATAGATGTTTTATAAAGTAATGACAATCAATATAGCAAGGAAAACTAAAAATTTCTTCATTAAAATCAATACAAGTTACATAGAGAACAAATTACATATTACATGAGAAGTTATTACATCAAAAATCCTATTCTATTGGCTTTTTCCCTTCTGCCTTTGAAACAGGTTCTACTCCAACAGAAGGATCATCTAAGGCATAAGGAGAGTTTATGAAGTTTATGTCTCTAAGCATCCTGACATTCATTACTGACGGCCGATCAAGTAAGTGCTCTGGGCGAGATATCTTAAAATTAGAATGCAGACTGTAGGCTCCGAGATACTTGGAGATTAAGGACTGTGGCATCGCCCGAGCTAGAATCCATCTCATATCCAGTTTAAAAGGAGGCACAGGCAACTCGAGCAACCCAGGGTCATAGTAGTCCCAGATGTAATGGCCCTGCTCCAACTGTAATACCCCCAGCGCATTTAGCCATCCTTGCTTGTAACCCTCGTTATTTAAATTCTCGATCCGATCATCGAGATGGTAGAGGGCTTTATTATAACCAGCCATCCAAAACACTCTAGGTTGTTTGTGAAACTGGTAGGTTAACCTCTGTAGTTGCTCGTGGAGGTTTTTCATTAAAAGTTCTTTATTCTCCAAGGCAGAATTTCGTGCAGAAAGTTGCTCGTCGAGGTTTTGAATCTTCTTGGACATCTCTGCTAATGCCTGATTCTTTACCATCAACTGGAATGCCTGATTCTCCAAGGCTAATTGAGTTCTTTGTTCCTCAATTGAAATCCGAGCATCCCTTGCTCGTCCCCGAAGAGCTCTTGCTCGTTCGTGAGCAGAAGTAGAGGGTCCAATCCTCTTTAAGGTTTCCAATTCATCTCTCAAATTGGCATTCTCCACCTCCAAGAAAGAGAAACCTTCGTCATTAACAGGGACCAAGTCTCCCGAGGTAGATGCTGTAGATTTCAGTTGGGATATCTCTCCTCGTAAGTTATTATTTTCCTGCTCCAGCAGTTTCACGATCTGCCTATGCTCTTCAACCTCGGTCTTCAAAGTCCTCTCCTTCTTATCATAAGCAGCGACGAACTTATCATATCCTTTGTCAGCATTTAGTTGCTGATACTCTTTCTCATACCCCTGGTGCAAAAGGGCAGTAGACTCCTTATATTGTTATTGAAGCTCTTTCATGGTACCCCGGAGGTCTTCAATAATCTCATAATATGCCACATTATTGGCAACTGCACGGTCGAGCAAGCATTTCAGATACTAGTAGGCTTCTACTGCTCGTTCAGAAGCATCTGGGCTAAGGATGTCGATGATTTGAGCTCCATTCAAGTCTGCATGACCAGTTGTGAAGTACTCATTACATTTCTTCATTAGTTCTGTATCATGAGATGATAATAGTTCCATCCTGGCCGTAAACTAGCAAAAATAAGAGATAGAAAGAATCAATAAGAAAGCAGACAGAGCAAGAAGAATAAAGTGGATCAATAATAAGGACATAGAAAGAGAAAGAGAGTCAGCGTGAATAACCAAAACTTTAAATTTTATTACATCACAAAAAGAAGTACATAGCCCCAAATTACATTCAATAAAAAAAAGCAAAGAGAAAGGCCCGAACAACTCTACACCTTCTCCTTGCTTCCTAAGACTTCCTCGGGAGGCTGGGATGAAGAGGTAGGTTGCTCAGAGGGCAGAGAAAGCTGCTCGGCATGAGTAATAGTTGGTTGGGGCTGCTCATAGCGAAGTTCAACAGTAGGAACCTGATCCCCAGCTATCATCGAAGATTCTTCTGAGGCATCTTCGTCCTCTTTTTCTTCTTCTCCAGAAGAGGGAGGAGGACTATGAACATGTCGCTGGAACAAGTCTGAAGTCTCAGCGACCTTCAGCTCCTGCAGAGCTGCAACCCATCCATCTCTGAAGTATTTAACACTAGCGAACTCCATCTGGGAAGACATGGCGTCTAGTCCTTTATTTCAACCTTTGTCCCAGCCAACGCTGAAGGACTTCTTAACAGCAAGTTTTCTCTTTGCCTTCTCCGAGGAAATATTCTCAGAAAAAAGTTCCTCGACAGCCTTCATCTTTCCTTCTAGCTCTTGCCTCTGACGATCAGCTTCACGGAGTCTGCCGAGTTCCTCTTCAGCATTTTTGAGCTTAGTTTCAAGCTCTCCAGCATTTTTGAGCTTTTCCTCAAGCTCATTATTCTTCTTTTCAAATTCTTTCATTTTCCTCTCCAACTCCTGAGAGGCCTCCACATCTTTCTCTCTCTCTTGCTCGATGGACTTTAGTTTCTTCTCCCAAGCAACTTTATCTTCGTCATATTTATGACGAGAATTTTTTAAGGACTGAGTCAAACCCACAAAAGCTTCCTCCACACCTCCCGAGGAGCTCGAAGCCTTGATGGCCTCATCCTTCTTCAAAATGGTGTTGAAACATGTTACCAGCTGGAAAAAGAAAATAATTGTAAGTCTAAGCAGGGACATAATATTGAAGAATGAAAGCTTAGATTAGTAATACTTACCGAGGTAATATGTTGAGCTGTCAAGGTGGTAACTCTATCCCGAGAAAGACTGTCTTCAAAGCCTTAGATCTCGGGGATAATCCAAGACTTCACCGAGCTCATAGCAGAGCTCGGAGGAACCAAGGTGGGAATACCACCTTAAATATTTAAAGACTGAGAGACTGCTTCTACTGGTCTCTCCACAAAATTTTTCTTTAACCTCCTCGTAGAAGCGGGAACGTTCTCAACCAATGATGTTGTCTTGGTCGATGATATAACAATAACCTCACTTGGAGGAGAAACAGCTACAACCTTGCTCAGAGCCACAGGGGGCTTCTCAACAATCTGCTTAGCACCAGCAGGATGGGGCGCTTCAATTTTTCTTGTCCCTTCTTCTGGGACATTTGGCTTACTTTTCTTTGCCTCTCCAGCAGTAGAGGCAGACTTATCAAAGAATGCAGGAGGTTTTCTTCTCTTCATTCTATCACTGAGAGGAATATTCGATTCAGGAGAGGAACCTTCAGAAGCTGGAAATGGGTCGATGTCACCCACCACTCGACGAGCAGTAAAGGATGAAGTACAACTTTTGTATTGCAACAAATAAGAAGCTGATCTGATGTGTTCGTCAGCAACAGTTTGGTGCAAACTCCAGATAAGTTTCAAGTGTCCCAAATTGACATCAGTTTCTTTGGGGGATTTTCTTTTGCTGTCAACTACAAATAAACCAAAACTAAAATGTCAATGACGCATTTTATCAAACACAAAGAAAACATAATTTCAAAAATAAAATAAAATAAAAACGACCTATCCCATTGCCATAGGGAGGGCATCTAGGACCCTGATACACATCATTTCCATTTAATGGAGCATGTTGCCAATTTTTCATAACAACCCCATGCTCGAAGTAATCCCTGTTGGCATCTGGGAGATTGAAAACTAAATCCCTATTTAAAAACCTAGTTTTTAAATAAAAAGTACTATCGCTGACAACCCATCTATGACAAAACATAATTTTTGGAATTCCTAAACGGGTTCCATGAATTTGATTTAACCTATGAACTCCATTAACTATTCTCCAAGTGTTTGGCGCTATTTTTGCAGGAACAACATCAAAAAATTGACAGAACTCCAAACATAAAGGATTTGGAGGAAAAGAAAAGCCACATTCGGCCACAAAGAGACTGGGGAACCAATGTCCCTCAGTCAGACGAAAATAGTCAGAAGGTTCAGAAAGTTCTTCCAAAGTGACCCATGAAGGAATAGAAAAATCAGAGCGAAACTTATCAAGCGACTCAACAAAGTAAACCATGATGAACAAAGAAAATAAAAGATAAGGAAGAAGATCTTACAGGAAAAGGGTGAATTAGTTGACAACGAACAATGGAAGAAATGAACGCACAAGATAGAGAGGAAATGAAGAAGTTCTAAGATGCAGATTTGAAAAAGTAAAAGACGGTCAAATTTTCTGAATCGTTTAAATACTTTCTCTCTGGAATAGAGAAAGACAATGATTACTAAGATGGACGATTGCGTATCCGACGGCTAAAAAGAAGAAAAAGGCACGAAAAACGAAGAGTTTATGGAAATTGAAAATAATTTAAAAGCCCGATACTATGCACTCAAAAAAGGAATCGTAAAAAACGAAAGTTTGTCTAAAATCCATAAAGTCTAGACAGCAGAATGTTCCATACTTTTCTTCAACATCAAACTACGAAACATTGGGGGCTTCTGTTGATACCAAATTTAGTCTGCTGACGTGGACCAATTATGTGGAGACATGTGTCAATCTACATGGCGCTTGCAAATATTTTTTAACAACACCTTGACTCCGAGGAACTCAACCTCCCCGACCAACTCAGGCGCTCCGAGCAGCAAGTATTCTCCGAGAAACTTTATTCTACCGAGCAACTCATGTATGCCGAGCTACTTAGGTGGTCCGAGCTGCATCTCGTACAGAGCATTTATATCCAAATAATTAAGAGGATGACTGCGCATTAAATGCTTATTATTATCATACAGATATACATGTCTACTAGGGAACCGCGCATTGTCCTCTCATTTGTACAGCCTCAAGGCTATAAATACATTGTAACCTCCTCATTAGCATGGGACTCGGAATTTCTTGGTAAAAACCTGTTATCGAGAATTCCAAACTGTCAGCAATAATAAAAATAGTGGACGTAGGTCATTCTTTCAAGGGTTAACCACTTTAAAATTCTCTCTTATTTATTTTTATCTGTGATTAAATAATTAGAGATAATCAAATTTTTTACATCAACAATTATTTTATTTTTAAAGGTCTGCGCGAGCGACATACTTTGAGTTCTTTTATTTTGTTCAAAAAAGTACTCAAACACTAATTTAACTAATATTCTCTTATTTTTAAAGGTCCGCGTCAGCGGCACTCATTGAGTGTTTTTATGTGGTGAGTGACTATTTGGAACATAGTTTTTTTTTTTTTTTTGTCGCGAGGGAGTTTTTAATTGTAAACATAGTTTTTTTATTTAAAATAAATATTTGCTTTCATTTTAATAAAAAAACTGTTTAATTTAATATTTTAGATTTACGACTAATTAGAGCCGCTCGTACGAACCTGCATTCCTGGACCAACATCATTTATTGAATGTGAGTCCGTGCCAGCGGCACTAATCAATCTCGAATCTAAAACATCAAATTAGTAAGTTTTTTTTTTATGGAAACTGATTTTATCAAAAAAAAAAAAATCGTATTGTGCCTTCGCTAACACAATTTAATTGACATTAGATAGAACAAAAAACTTATTTTATCAACAAAAAAAAAACAAAAAAGTGTTAAAACTGATTTTAACAAAAAAAAATATTATCTAAAAAAAATTACTACCGAAATAATTTATGTTGCGACATGTCGTGTTTTAGTTAGGTTATGTTCGTATTTGATAAAAAAAATCGTTTTTTGTTGCATATAATTGGGTCTAATTCGAGTTATTTTAATTTAGTTATATTCGTGTTCCTTTTTTTTCTTCCATAAAAAACATTTTTTTTATTTTTTATAAAAACACAGTTTTTTATTATAAAAATACAGTTTTTTATTATAAAAATACAGTTTTTTTTATTATAAAAACACAATTAATTAAACAAATGAGGTGCCAGCTGGGATGGGGACGGGCTTTCGGTTTGGAACAAGGATAGAGCTGTCGGGCAGCGTAGCACTACTCATAGTCTTTTAGCAGAATCCTCAGCCATGAGCCGCCCACTATTGTCCTAATCTATCTGGTCTAGCACATTTGTTTATTATTAAGATCCAATCTATTTCTTTAGGTCAGTGAAGACGCTAAATGTGCAAGTCTACAGCTGAACGGGTAAAACAACGCTGCCCAAAGCTAAAATGTATCCTCCCACTATGAAAAAACACGTTATAAAATGTAAGGGTGATGATACAGGATCAGTTCGTAGAATATTTTTTAAATTCAGTGGCGTGTCACATACAGATTGAGTGAATTTTTACATCACACGAGGTCCATTAAAAAACACATCCAATTCGTATCTGACACGTCACTAAATTTAAAAAATGTGTCCACGAACTGGTCCCGTATCTTTACTCAAAATGTAATCCAAACAATCTATATTTATATTGTTTTACATCTTTCAACTGAAGGTGTACTAAAAGTGACACCACGAGACCCAAGTCTTCTCATTAATTTTTAAGCGCACCTTGATTAATTTTCGCTTGCAATTCGTGATTTTTATTGGCGAAGTATTATTTTGACAGTATCAATAATCGAACTAAGGAGCAAATCCAATCTACTCCCAAAATTATTCGGGTAACAATTTTATAACACGGAGCCAATTTGAGCCAATTGACTTGATTTTTTTACCTTTGATTTCCTTGTCAGCTAAGCAAATTACCTCGTTATAGACCTGCGTACAAAACAATCGATTTTGAAGAATCCTTTATTTTTTAAACGTAATTTTTTAAACATTTATTCTTTTATAACGTAGTTTTTTTTAATCAGTTAACTGATAATTTTTTTTTCTTCTTGTTTAACGCCTGCATTTTATTTTTATTTATATAAGGTCAAAACTTGTTATAGATCCAAATGGTATTAATCAAGCAACTGTACGCTCATTCTCTAAAATGTCAGCTATTTTTTTTCTTCATAGCTTATGCATTGATAGAAGTTGGTTGTCAGTCCAAGGGACACCTGATGACATAGTGATTAAAGATTTTTGTCAGTAAAAGATTTATATATCTAATATGGAGAGTTTCTTTGCCTTGACAGCTTTCTCACTTATATCTCACGCCAACTCAGGTCAATCACAGCTTTCTTTGCCTTCACAGATTTTGTCTTGAGGAATGCCACTTTTCTAAAAAAATTCGTTTAGGATCCAATTAGGTACGTTTCTGCTTAAAATTTGGAAGAAACGTTCGGTCTTAAATTTTTTACGTTTTATTTTTAGTAAAATTTTTAATACAAATTTTTTTATAAAAACAACAATACTTCTGTGAAACGATATCCCTTTTTAAAGAATTTTTTTTTCTAACTAGATCATTATCTCACCCAAAATATTCAAATAGTATTTTAATTTTCTTATATTCAGACATATTTTTATGATATGTATAATTTTAGTGTTTTAATAGACTTGTTATGATTAAAAAATATTAAAATATATTAAGAAGTCCTAAACGCTTTTTTACGCCTAAGCCCGCCTAGACTTCTAAGGCTTAAGGCTTAGCCTCCACGCCTCGATCACACCTCACATTTTTTAAAACCTCGAGGAATGCTATAGCAACCGACTAAATGCACCAAAATATCTTACCGGCTGATGTGGCAAACTGAGTTGGCAAGCCTCTCTTTTGCATTGCCATCACTCTTGCACCAAACACGATTTTTTTCTCTTTTAGAGCGCTCCACGTCATATAGCTATTACGCTAAACATGGCTAAACAAGGACATGAAATCTAATTAAATCTAATGTCAAACTAAGAGACTAATTAAATTTTCCTCTATTAGAGCACTTTACGTCATGATTTTTTTTTAAATTTAATATGAATATGATCAAAATAAATGTGACACGCCAATTTTTTTTTTTATCAAACGCGAACACCGCTCAAATAAAATATAACATGACTAAAATTTTTATTTTTTACCTAATACGAGCATAGTTGAATTAAACCGCGACATGATATGATTTTTTTTACCTAAAACGACATTACCAAAATAAAAGTGACACGACATGAAAACCATTTTTTTTTTACCAAACACGAACACTGTTCAAACGAAATGCAACATGATAAGAAATTTTATTTTTTACCTAACAAGAACACACTTGAATTAGAACGCGACATGATTTGAAATCTATTTTTTTCCCTAAAATGAACATGATCAAAATAAAAGCGACACGACATAAAATCCATTTTTTTAATAATATGTTTTAGAGTGTTTGTATTGTATTTTAATTCGATTGTATTCGTATTAGGTCGAAAAATAAGATTTCTTGTCATGTTACATTTTATTTGGACGGTGTTTGTATTTAATAAAAAAAAATGCGTTTCATATCGTGTCACTTTTATTTTAGTCATTTTCATGTTAGGTAAAAAAATAAATTTCATATTGCATCGCATCACTTTTATTTAACACAACTGTCCACCTTGAACTGTGCCCAACCATGTTGAGTGTATTTAAGTGTAAACATATCCGGGGGGAAAGGGAAAACATATGTGAACGAGTTGCGCTTGCGTCCAAATTAAGAAATTATATAATTAAATACAGTTTAACCCAATTAAATCCTATACATGCATCTAGGTGTGATTGAATAAGATGTAAAGCATGCAGGAACATTCAAACACACACAAATGAGGAAAAATCCCCCAAAGGGGCAAAACCATTTATTTCACCATAATTTTGTAAAGTACAATTTACACGGATTACAATGAAATACAAGGGTGACACAGAATTATCCGCAGGCGTCGAATTTGTAGTCGACGACTGGAAGTTTCCCTTTCCAGGAGGGCAGCAATGAAGAAGAAGGTCGGCCTTCTTCACAAGGGTATGAACAACAAAAGAGTTTGTGTTCTAGGGTTTCAAAACAATTCACAAATGATTTGGAAATTTGTATGAATCAAAACATGAGTTTGGTAACTCACAAATGTGAAGACTTTGAGTTTATGAACTCTGAAAATCGTGTGAAGAAGTCTTGCCAAACCAATCTCCGAAGATGGTTTATAAAGGAATAACTTGGCCTAAAAAATCTGAACACGATCTGTTCAACTTTATCCCAGCGGATCGGTCTGGGGATCGGACCGGTTCGTTTTCTCAAAACCCCTATTCGGTTCGCATTCGATCTGGGGTCTACTGGATCTTCAGCAAGTGGATCGGTCCGGTAGAGGGGCGGACCGGTCCGGGGTCGGATCGGTTCTTTTAATCTGGGCGGACCAGTCCGGGTGTGCAGAAAAATAATTCCTTTCTTCTTTTGAAATTCGGATCCGTTGATGACGATTCAATCTTGATTTTCTTCAACGATGTAACGACTTAATACATACAAAATGATAATGGACAAAAATGTCCTTACAAATCTCCCCCTATGTCTATGCTGGAACATACATAAAAACAAACATCCGAATTATCAAATAACAAAATGCCCTATACAAATCTACCCTTCCATGAACCCAAAATTGGAACGATACAAATGAATAAGACTTCATTGTTTGCTCTTTAAATCTTCAGGAATCTCAACACTTTTCTCATCATGGTGTGCAAACCAGAGATCATCAAAGAAGTACCTACACACATGAGACAAAGCAAATACCAAGTGACGTATCAAGATGGAATGAGAAACATAGATATCAAAAGATGAAAGCATACTTTATCAAATCTCAAAAACTCAAAAACTCCTCCCCCAAAATATGATAATTCTTTCTCCCCATTTTTATGATGTCCCCAAATAGACAAATGAGAAGATTATTCCATTTCCTCCCCACAACTTATCTCTAAATTAACAAATGACCCTTAATTAATACCCCAACCACCTACCAACCATCCAACTAACTAACTAATTTATCAACCCTATTTATCTTCTCAAAATCACTACTTCTATCACCCAAATATTTCAACATCTCAACCTCGGGTATCAACATTTTGAGGTAATTTTTGTTCTATAATGTTTGGGGAGATTGTATCGTTTTGTTCATGTTATAATTATGTTTGTTTTGGTTACTCATTAATTTATTTGTGGATGATTTTAATCACAACTCTCTAACTGTTGTCATTAATTTTTTTACAAAATTAATTTGTCTATTAAATTATCCAATAATTCATGTCACCCAAAATTACACTAGCAAAATTTATAGAATTTTTATTTCATTTAGTGAGTTTGTTAGTAATTTTATGTCACGAAATTTATCTAAAACTCACCTATTTTTAATTAACCCTAAAATAACAGTAACAAATTTTATTTAAATTTTATAAATTTTAGCAAATTTGTTATCTTTATTTTATGCCATAAATTAGTTAACCAAAAAAATTATATAACATTTATTTCATAAGACGTAAATTGTTAGTAAAAATATAAAACTCACCTTTTGTAGTCATGTATTCACCATAAATTACAATAATTTTTTTTATATAATTTGTTTTCATTTAAGTTAATTTTGTTAGCCATATTTTATGCCATTAATTCGTTAGCCAATAATTTTTGTCACGTCTACTTCTTTATCCAATATTTGTGTAATAATGAATCAATCTAGACAAGATGTTAGCCATATTTTATGCCATTAAATTGTTAACAAATAATGTATGTCATGTTTAAATCTGTATCCATGATTTGTTTATAAAAAAATAAAATTTTAGCCTACATGCTCTGAAATTGATAATTAGACGTGGCATTGTAGTATTGAAAAGTGGAAGAACTTGAAAAGAAACAAATTAGACGGGCAATTGGGATTATAAAGGCTCGAAAAATACGGGAAGAACGACCCGAGCATGAAAATCCAACTTTCGAGCACCCTATCGTTTTTGAAAACTATATTGTGGACGATCAAGATCACATCAAAGCATCTCCGAATACGGCCACAAACGGTAATACAATAAAAATGCGTGGTAATTGGCAAAGTCTTAGAGCCACGTATCAACACTTTAAAGGAAATCCTGATGTCATTAATTTAATACATCGTAGCGGTTGGGAAGAACTATTGGACGCTCAAATTCCCAAGACAAGTTGGGCGTTGGTACAAGCACTCGGTGAACGTTGGTGGGACACAACCAACACGTTCTAACTACCAGGTGGGGAATTAGCAATAACTCCATACGATTTTATCGTTATAACGGGTAATTATTTTCTTAAAAAATTACATAATTAATAATAATGTTGGAATAAGCATATAATTTTCAATTGATTGTTGTCCTTACCATCTCCCAGGTATCCTCGTTGGAAGTGGTCCTATGGTTCCAATGAATGATGGAAAGTATTTGTTCGTACTTGATGAAAAAACTCAGATTTGTGCTGACATTATACATAAATATTTTCCCAGCATTGAACCAAATTGTACCGATTCTTGTGGGGTGAAAGTCTCTAGCCAGAATAAGTGGTTTGAGTCCATTAATAAGTTAAATAATTTGTACATTGGGGCTGAGGAAATTGTTCCGAGGTTTTTATTTTTTGTGTCGGTCATATTTTTTTCCCCACCGTAAAAGACAACGTTCTAATAGGTTGAATGTCCGCTTTGGAGGATTTGGATATAGTGGAGTCGTACGATTGGGGTTCACCAATTCTAACCTGCATTTACTACTCTCATCATGTTATGTCAAGACGACGCATATACTCATTGAATTGTTTTTGGCAACTCATTTTGGTAAGTGTTGATAAGTGAAATCCTCCGTATTTAATATATTATTTAGGGAAATATTATATTTTCTAATACTCATTATTGTTTTGCAGTTTTTCGGGTTTGAGTACATACAACGGGCTTGTCCTTTACTGAGGATAGATACTGGTTACTGCTGGCCTAGGATTAATCGGTGGAAGAACAAAATCGGCTTACTCGTAAGGAGACAAAAGGTTTAATACAGTATAATTTCCCACCGTGCAAAGTCAGATTGAAATGCGATCACCGGGTTCAATCAATTCACTACCTTATTTTGGGTCTATTGTGGAGATGAAGGCCTATGTTTAACACGCCAAGTACATTTCATTTAAATGATGTGTTCTTATGTTTCCTCAGCAAAGGGAGATATATTACTTGGGTGATCGATGTCGGAGACAAATCTCCGGTGAAATTTGCATACCAAATGAACCTCCCCCGCAAATGTTGAGGCTACTCTTTCACCTTGATAGGCATGGGATTATTGTTGAGGAGACGAACCCAAATGTATCTATTGTATCTCAGCACGTGTATGGCCGTTACGGGAAACAAGTGTCCCTTGATCATGTTATTCCACCCCACTATCGAGTCGTCAACACGGATGTTATAAGCCCCAATGCACTACCATACGACATCCAAATACCACTGTCCCTTCACAGGCACCTGACCCTTATGAAACTACCACAGGTCATTTACGTACCACTGAACCCCCTCTTATTTGGGATATACCCTTTTACAGTCATGATGGTGCACCCATATTGATTTCAGTTCCACGATCGGATAGGATCCAGGTCGACGAAGAAGCAATGCCAGAATACAATGACCTCCTATCAAGTAATCAGGAATTACCAAATTATTGGCAGTCCTTGAGACCGCTCTAGGTGCAACCATCCATCTTAATAACTACTGGAGTAATGAGGTGGATAGACTCACGAGGAAGCTTGAAGAAAATGGTATATCTGATGAGCGACCTGTACTCCCACCTAATTTTTTTAGTGGTACACCATGGCCCTTTCGCAACCCCACACAAGATCCCTTCCTGTTAATTATCGTTTCAATTTTTTAGTGGTACACCATGACGAGCGACATGCACCCCCACCTAACATCTCTATCTCTCTCTATCAATTTGCATTTTATTTCTTAGACAAAAAACATGGATGATAAGATAATATTTCATTTTAAAATCTTGAGCATTTAATGCTACACTCACCTCTCTCCAACGTTCATATCAACTCTCTCCAACGTTCATTTTATAAGAGTCATATTTATCTATTTCATATCACAAGCGTGAAGACATAAGCAGACAAGAGACTGAGATATTCATACAACAAAAAAGTTCAAGAAAAGAAAATTTGAATCTTGAAGTGCAACATACTCTACGAAATCTACAATAGCAAATACTCATAGTGCAAGATCATTGTTGATGTAAAAAACTAGATTTGATCTAATTATTTTAATCATAGATAAAAATGAGTAAAGAAATAAGACAACAGATTTTAAAGTGGTTCATCCTTAAGAGAATGGCCTACATCCACTATTTTTGTATTGCTAGGTGTTTGATTGGAATTCTTGAAGAATGATTTTTTCCTCAATTCCAGTCCCCCTCCAATGAGGAGGTTACAATATATTTATAGCCTTGACGTTGTACAAATGAAAGGATAGTGCGCTGTTATCTAGTAGACATGTATATCTGTATGGCATTAAATGAGCATTTAATGCCCAGTCGTCTCCTTGATTATCCTGATTAGAGTTCTAGGCTACTCGGACCACCTAGGTAGCTCGGACCGCCTAAGTAGCTCGACACGCTTGAGCTGCTCGGGGCCCCTGAGCTCCTCATGGCTTCTTAGTTGCTCGGTGATCTTGAGTTATTTGGAGTATAGTAGTTCCTCGGAGGGTTGAGTAGCTCGGTATAAACATTTACAGTTGCCACATAGGTTGACACGCGTCTTCAAATAATATGTCCATATCAGCAGAATAAATTTGGTATCAACAATCATCATCTGATTTATTTGTGTGATATAAGAAACACTCAAGTCTATATCCGTATTCTTTTAAAGAGTGTAAACTACACCAAAATTCTACATATGTGTAAAGATTGAAGCAATATATATTTATATTATAAATCCACGAATTAATACTCATAAAAGGCAGACACTTGGAAGAAAGATTGAAGCAATATATATATTTATTGTTAGTGGATAAGAAATTTGGTAGAAAAATCCTAAACACTACTATAACCTAGGACAAACTAAAGCGTTAAACCACACCAATTAATAATAGTCCAACAACAACAACATTAATTTTTAGAAAAATCACAAATCAAAAAGGAAAAGTGTGTACTTATCTAACCTATAAAGGTAAGTTGTGTGTCCTTTTTTCTCTCCTCTAACAGCCTATATGTATTACACTACTTACATGTTGGTAACTTATGAGATTTTTATGAGATTTTTCTTACTCTTATGTTGCTAAAACTTAGAGAAAACTTGAGAGCTTTCTTCCTATACTTGCTAAAGGCATTTTCCTAGTGATAAATACAATTAAACCCGTGTATGTAGGCACTAATTTGGGTTGAATGTCGTAAATCCGATTCTTCTTCTCTTTCTCTCACCTCTTTATCATTTACGCTTGTGTTAATATTTTAGTAAATCAATATATTATTAGTTATTTAATGGTAATTGATGTATTTAGATACTATAATTAGTATACCAATTTCTGACGATAACAAGCGATTTTTTATATTTTATAAAACTATTAAAACATTTTTTGAAAATAATAAAAGAGTTAAAACAATTTTTATTTTTTAAGAAAGTTAAAGATCTTTATATTATAAAAATAGTTTGTTTTAATTATTTTGAAAAGTTTTATTTTTATTTCTATAACCAATGTTTTAAAAAAATAAAAAGTTTGTTATAATAAGTACAAAACTCTTTTTAAAGTAGAAAACTACTCGAAATTTCTTATTTTTTTTGAAATTTTCAATTTTTTACGACCTTTTTGGAATATTCTAACTTATGTGGATTAAGTTTTTCCAAACAATTTTTTTAGAGTCGATAGATTTGGGGTATATTGCAAACTTTTGAAAAAGTGATAGTTTATTACAAAACTGATCATAAAAGTGAGAGGAAACCCAAAATATCGATATAATTATTACCGATTAATTATTTGGATCGATAGTTAATAAAATAGAGGTGTATTATAATTTTTTTTTAAAATTTGGAATGCATTGCAACTATAAAGAGTAACTCTACGGCGACTAACGATTACTACTCATTGACGTATTGCGTCTGCAATAGTTTATTTTTTAAATGATACTCAATGAAATCCACATGTGAATCAATGTAGAGATAATAGGTTAATAAATCGTACAAAATAAGTCGGAATCCTAATAAGAACTAAAAATACTATATTGATATATGTTTTAAGTTTTAAAATAACAACGGAGAGAGTTTTGTTTGACATTAGGATACATAATATCATCAACCCTTTCTAATATAAGGGCCAAGTCACACCCGTTTATTAAGTTACAAAATTTACCCATCTCATGTTTGTATCTCCATCCTTATCCCATAAACCCTAAATTAAAAATAAAATCCTTTGCCCTAGATTACTTACATGTCGGAGCTCCCGAAGGAGATTATCATGGACATTCTCTCTTATTTACCAGTAAAATCTATACTATGTTTCAAGTGCGTATCTAAGCCATGGTGTTATCTAATTGACATTCGCCTCAATCAATTAATTGAGAACCACACCAATCACACACTAATCCTCGGAGGAATGGGTAAACCCTAAAACAAAAACAATCTCTATTCACTCCATTTTCATTCACTACATACTCCCATTGTATTTGACAACCACTTTAAGAATTCTTATGTATTGGGTTCTTGTAATGGGTTTTTTCTTTTAAATAGAGGAGTTCATCACCAACTTCTATTGTCCAATCCCTCTACGAGACACTATCAGAATTTACCCCTAAAATACAATTAAGTACCAGGATGCTAGTGTGAAGTCTCTAGTTGAAAACTATGGGTTAGGGTATGATTCATTTGATGATAATTATAAAGTGATAAGGGTTGTTTAGTTTTATGATTCCTTTTGATACCAAATTTATTCTGCTGATATGGACCTATTATTTGAAGACGCGTGTCAGCCTATGTGGCAATTGTAAATGTTTATACTGAGCTACTCAACCCCCTGAGGAACTACTATACTCCAAATAACTCAAGATCACCGAGCAACTAAGAAGCCACGAGGAGCTCAGGGGCCCCGAGCAGCTCAAGCGTGTCGAGCTACTTAGGCGGTCCGAGCTACCTAGGCGGTCCGAGCAGCCTAGCACTCTAATCAGGATAATCAAGGAGACGACTGCGCATTAAATGCTTATTTAATGCCATACAGATATACATGTATACTAGATAACAACACATTGTCCTTTCATTTGTACAGCCTCAAGGCTATAAATATATTGTAACCTCCTCATTGGAGGGGGACGAAATTGAGGAAAAAATCATTCTTCGAGAATTCCAAGCAAACACCTAGCAATACAAAAACAGTGGATGTAGGCCATTCTCTTAAGGCTGAACCACTTTAAAAATCTGTTGTCTTATTTCTTTACTCATTTTTATCTGTGATTAAAATAATTAGATCAAATCTAGTTTTTTACATCAACAGATTGGCGTCGTCTATGGGAAACGACTGTAATTAGCGTTTTTCACCAAAACAACTCATCATCAATGGCTGATAATCCGAAGTCCAGTAATCGAAACACTGGGATTCCCCCAAATCCTTCTACTCCCCTAAGTTTTTCAAATCTCGCTGGTATAATGGCTAATTTGTCCCAAGGGCAAATGACCATGCAGGAAACCATACGTCAACTCATACAAACCGTTCAAGGAGGAGTGCTAGCCCAATCAGGACAACGAAGTGTTCAAAGAAATATTCGTTTACTCTCTTCGTGAACTAACGATTCATATCGTACTGAGAGATCTAATGATCCTTCTTATCATCCCGGACGGACTTCTTTGGTACGGGCTACAGACACTCAATAAAACATCACTCTATCTCCAGAAAGGACAAGTGCTCTCAAAAAGTTGAGTAGAGTCTCTCCTTTTGATCGTCTAGGTCCTAGGAGGAATAGAAGTACCCCTAGGATTGTGTCGAGGAACTCTCAACGACCATTTGATATGAAGGAAGACTCTGCCCAATCACGACTAGCTGCTCGTCATAAAAGGTCTCAAGAGGCTAATTCAACACGATCAGTTGCTCGAACCAATAGGATCGAAGAGGGAAATAATGCATGGAAAGGCTCAATTCAAAGGTTGGAGGATAGATTTGGGGAGATGGATAAAACCAAGAATCCTCTACGAAGGACCTTTGTCCGAGTAACACCATTCATACAAGAGATTGTGGACTTTCCCACACCGTCGAAATTCAAAGCCCCAGTAGTAACATCAAAATACAATGGAAAAACCGATCCTGTTCTCCATATAGAAAAATACCAAGCAGCTGCTGATATTTATACTGTTCCAGACGAGATGTGATGCTGGGCATTTTCAGGAACCCTTACTGGATCTGCTTTGATGTGGTACAATAACCTTCCTCGGGGGGAAAATTGCAACCTTCTTTCAGCTAGCAGAACTCTTTATTAGAGATTTTTATTTTGGAGCAAAGCCAGTCAAACAAGTAGCACATTTGTTAAGTGTTAGACAAAAGACAGGTGAAAGCACCAGGGATTATATTACTCGTTTCAATAATGAGAAACTGGAAGTAATTGATTACGAGGAGAAAACTGCAATTACTGCTTTGATGAGTGGATTGTTGCCCAATAAATTGTACTACACTTTAGCTAAAGACCCACCTAGGACTATGGAAGAACTGATGGCAAAAGCAACGAAAATCATGAATGCCGAGGAAGCCATGGCTGCGAAGAAGAACGCCGATACTAAGGAAATCAAGGTAGAAGATGGTAAAACTGAAAAGAAGGAGCAAAAGAACAACAGTGGTAACAGGCAATCAAAGGGTAAGCAAGTATTGGAACAGATGAAGAAATACGTAAATTATACTCCCTTGAAGGTGGATATAAATCACATTCTGGAAGAAATGAAGAACAGCGAGGAACTGGCCTGGCCAGCAAAAATGAAGGCAGATCCTGATAAGAGAGACAAGTCCAAATATTGCGAATTCCACAAAGATCATGGTCACATGACCAAGCATTGCATAGCTCTTCATAATGAAATTGAAGCACTCATTAGACGTGGAAAATTGACCAAGTATGTTGATTATCAAAACGGTGGTCAAACCAGAGAACGAGGAAGGAAGAGGTCTAAATCTCCTCTTCGAGCAAAAGAAGACAAGAAAAGAGATCATGAAAATGATCCAGAAAATGACCCCGATCTCCCCAAAATACCAAGACAACCAGAACGTGAGGTATTTTCAATTCGTTTTGGATCATTTGATTTCAATGTTATTACAGGTGGAGATGCAGGAGGTGGAGACCTTACTGCAGAGAGGAAAGCTTACCTCAATGAGGCTCAAGCTTGTTTATACATTCAACGAATAAATCTAGTTGAAGATGATCGCCCGAGGAAGGTGAACAAAGATAAACTGGTGATTGGTTTCTTCAAAAACGACCTCGCAGGTGTGCTATATCCTCATGATGACCCATTGGTGATCAAAATGAGAATGAATGAAGTAGTGATTTCACGAGTATTAGTAGATAATGGTAGCTCAGCAGATATCATGTTCTACCCATGTTTTGATAGTTTGAATCTAAAGTTATCCCAGTTGGAGCCATATCATAGGCCCCTCCTTGGTTTTATCGGCGAGAAAGTTTTTCCACTTGGGACGATCAAGTTGGATATGTTCATCGGTACATGGCCTGCTTGTCGAACAAAAAGAGTGTACTTTTTCATGATGGATAAAAATATCCAATCAGCTTACAATATCATCATGGGAAGGGTAGGTTTGAAAAAGTTCGAAGCAGTACCATCTACGGTACATCAATGTTTAAAATTCCTAACCAACTTTGGAGTAAGAGTGGTAAAGGGCGCCCAAAAAGTAGCTCGGGAATGCTACTATTCATCTGCTGAGCAAGAAGAGCATGAAGAATCCAGGAAGAAGACTACTACTTATCAGGTAGATGAGATAGAAAACGCGAAGATTGAAACTTTAGACCCAAGAGATGAGTCTCAGCTCGTTAAGGGTCGGGTCATGGAGGCTACTGAAAATATCATTCTGGACGACGAACATCTAGAACGAACAACTCAAATCAGTGTGTCATTAGATATGTCAATAAAGCAAGAACTGATAGCATTCCTAAGACGTAGAAAGAAGACTTTTGTATGGAGTCATGAAGATATGCTAGGAATAAACCCAAATTTCTTGTGTCACGAGCTCAATGTGAACAAGGAAATCAAGCCAGTGAAGCAACGACTAAGAGTGTTCAGCCCTAAAAAGAAGCAAGCTATACAAGAAGAGGTCGAGAAACTTCAGAAAGCCTATTTTATTGAAGACGTCAAATATCCAGACTGGTTAGCAAATGTGGTGATGGTGAAGAAGAAGAATAACAAGTGGAGGATGTATGTTTATTTCACTGACCTCAACAAAGCATGCCCAAAGGATCATTTTCCTTTGCCCTGAATTGATCAATTGGTGGATGCTACCTCAGGGCACGAGTTGTTGAGTTTCATGGATGCTTATTCTGGTTACAACCAGATCAAAATGAAGCCTGAAGACAGGGAGAGTTCCTTTTTTTATCACCCCTAGGGGAACTTATTGTTATAATGTTATGCCTTTTGGATTGAAAAATGCAGGTGCAACATATCAGCGACTGATGAATAAGGTGTTCGCAGAGCAGATTAGTCATAACATGGAGGTTTATGTTGATGATATGCTGACGAAGAGCAAGAGAGCTGCTGACCATCTAGTTGACCTAGGTCAAACCTTTGATCAACTAGAAAAATATCAAATGAAGCTGAATCCCACCAAATGCATATTCGGAGTACGAGAAGGAATGCTCCTCAGATATATTATCAACCAACGTGGAATTGAAGCAAATCCCGAGAATATCAAGGCCTTAATAAAGTTAAGATCTCTAACCATAAAAAAAGAGGTGCAAAGTCTCACAGGGCGAGTACCAGCACTCAACATATTTGTGTCACGAGCAACAGATCGATGTCTCCCATTCTTCAAAGCACTCCGAAAAAAATTTGAGTGGATTGATGAATGTGAAGAGGCCTTTCAAGAACTGAAGAAGTACCTAGAAACACCTCCCTTGCTATTTAGACCAGTGATGGGAGAAAGATTGTACTTGTATCTGGCAGTTTCGGAGAATGCAGTTAGCTCGGCATTGATAAGAGTAGAGGATGGAGTGCAGAAACCAATCTACTACACCAGTAAGTCTTTCTGAGGAGCAGAAATTAGATATCCAAGGTTGGAGAAATTTGCATTAGCGCTGATTAAAGCCAGCAGAAGAATGAGACCATACTTCCAAGCCCATACTATAGTTGTGTATATTGATATTCCATTGAGGCAAGCTCTACATAAACCGGAGAAATCGGGAAGATTAATGTACTGGGCAGTAGAGCTCGGAGAATATGATATAATTTATGAATCTAGGTCGTTGCTCAAAGGGCAAGCAGTAGCAGACTTTATTGCAGACTTTACTCAAGAAAATGCCGTCGAGGAACATGATTTGAAAACTAATCAACCTGTAGATGTTACAGGATCATCAAAAATAAACCCCAACCAACTTACTTCATTAGACGAGTAAGGAAAGATGACTGACGAGAAGCGAGAAGTATTGGAGGAAGATAAAAGGAAGTAACAAATATTTCACCAAGGAACTCTCTCGGAATAAAATTTTGATGATCAGTTACCCATATGGAATTTGTATGTAGATGGCTCTTTGTGTACTTCAGGCAGTGGAGCAGAGATTGTTTTGAAAAGCCCAGATGAGGTGGATATGGAGTATGCTCTGCGCTTTCAATTTAAAGCCTCTAATAATGAGGCCGAATATGAAGCAATGATTATAGGTTTAAGTCTAGCCAGAACGATGAAGGCAGAGAAGGTTGTTGTATTCAGCGATTCGTAGTTAATTATAAATCAGATTCTTGGAGTGTATGAAGCAAAGGGAGAGTTAATGATCAGGTACCATGAAAAAGCAATAGACTTGGTATCGAGTTTTGTTGTTGTTCAGCTGGTTAGAGTACCAAGATTGGAGAATGCAAGAGCAAACACCCTAGCGCGACTAGCATCAGCCACCCGCATCGAGCTACGAAGAACGATCCCAATAGAGATCCTAGCTGGTCGGAGCATAGACAAAGATCTGATCATAAACTTCAGTGCGCTTGATTTGGGACCGTCTTGGATGGATCCCATCAGGACCTATATTGAAGAGGGAACTCTGCCAATTGATAAACTTGCAACCAAGAAATTAAAGTTCAAAGTTGCTCGTTATGTATTAACCAATGGTATTTTATACAGATGAGGAGCTATAGAAGCACTACAGAGATGTGTCCATCCCTATGAAGTAAAATACTTGATCGAAGAGGATCATGAGGGGTCTTGTGGAGACCATGTAGCTAGTCGGACGCTTTTGCAGACGATAACCACGCAGGGATATTACTGGCCGATAATGAGAGCTGATTGCGCAGATTATGCTAAGAAATGTGACAAATGCCAACGCTTCTCGTCCATCCGAAGAACTCCTCAGGCATTATTAACACCCATAACATCTCCCTGGCCATTCTCTATATGGCGAATAGATTTGGTCAGACCACTACCAAAGACTAAGGGAAAATTCAAATACTTAGTGGTCCCGATGGATTATTTTGCTAAATGGGTGGAAGCTGAGACTCTTATTGATATGACATATAACAAAGTCTATCAATTTATTTGGAAAAATATAATTTGCAGATACGGTCTCCCACATGCGTTCATTACTAATCATGGAACCCAATTTGACAACGAGGAGTTTGCTGCATATTGTCAACAATCCAATGTACTGAAAGTCCACTCCGTACCAGGCCATCCCCGGAGCAATGGACAAACTGAGGTGATGAACAGAACGCTGCTAAATGGTTTGAAAAAATGACTGGATGACACAAAGTCAAATTGGATTAACGAGCCACATTCTGTGTTGTGGGCTTATCGTACTACACCGCAAACAGCAATAGGAGAATCTTCATGCATGCTGGCATTTGGAAGTGAAGATGTTATACCTGTTGAGTTGGGTCTACCCACACACAGGGTGTTGAGTTTCAATTCTCCTATCAGTGACTTGATGAGGTGATAAGATCTAGATATGCTCGAAGAAGTCAGAGAAGAATTAGCAATCAGGAATGCTGTATACCAACAACGAACAACTCTGTTCTACAACAAGAGGGTAAAAAAGTGTGATTTGAAGGAAGGAGACTATGTGCTAAAGAAAGTAATTCAAAAGCACAACAAACTGGAAGCTAACTGGCATGAACCCTACAGAGTAACAGAAGTTGTTCGTCCAGGGACATACAGGATTGAAACCTTAGAAGGAGAAGAATTTAAGAATGCATGGAATGCAGAACACTATGCATTCCCTCTTTTTTGAAATTTTTTGGAGTATTAGTTCTACACACTATGAATAAAGTTCAGAATCAATTACCACCAACTCCGGTTGGTCGGGAAGCAAATACAACCAACTTCGATTGATCGGAAATATAATTACCACCAACTCTAAGTTGGTCGGGAATCAAATTACCACCAACTCCGGTTGGTCGGGAAGCAAATGTGACCAACTCCGGTTGATCGGTAATATAATTACCACCAACTCTAAGTTGGTGACGCACCTTATACTCTTGACTCACTTGAGTCTATATTGTAGAAGTGTTCATCTAGTTTGGAAATTGTGATAAAATTGTGTCTATCCTAGATTCCAAAGAACTCCAGAGCTTGCTTGGCTATTTCATCTTTCTTGATTGAGGGATATAGACCATATTACCAACACTCACACACAGTAGAAAAATCACAGCATATAGTCTTATATGTAATTTGTTAGAACTGGTTGTATAAAATAAGTGTGTGTGTGTGTGTGTGCATGCATGTGTTAGAAAGCACCTCCACAAACACTTTCACCCTACCACACTAAAAGTGTTGGTAATAAGATCTTGAGAACAAGAGTCGACGTAAAGAACTTGAACAAATTGGAAGTTAGCAAACTGGGAGAACAACATCAACAATCAGAACTGCAGAGAAGTTATAAGGACACCAGAGGGTACATTCCTAAACTTATATAGGTCTGAGTTGTATGCATGTTTGTTATATAGTTTATAACTGTTAAATTTTTTTTAGTGGATTTTTTTTTGTTTACTCCGTAGAGGGAGTCGTGGATGTTTCCTCAGTTGGGTGAGGTTTCACCACGTAAAAAATCTTGTTCTTAATCTTTCTACATCTCATCTTCTCATTCTTGGTTGTGCTGAGTTTAAAGTTTTTAAACTGTCTTATAAACCTGTTAATCAAATCTTGAACAGATATCGTACATACTTTTATAAAACAAATCTTGTGTTCAATTAGTTTTGATTTTAAAGGAAAGAGTTTCTTCAAAAAACTGTTCGGAGTTACTTAAATAGTTTAATTTTATTAAACGACTTTAGTAATAGATTTTCAATTGGTATCAGAGCTTTGTAAACTTCTTTTAAAGAGATCCTGTGTTTCTAAAATTATTTTCTGAAAATCAAACATGGACGAGAAAAATGAAAGATTTGGTAACTTCACCAGACCTCCTATCTTTGATGGAACCAATTTTGCTTACTAGAAAGTAAGGATGATTGCTTTCATTCAAGGAACTCTGGGAGATGATGTCTCGAACATTGTTGAAAATGGATACATTTTTCCACTAAACCATCCACTGGAGGAAGTAATGAGAGGGTTAAGAAAGTATTAAGTGAGTTCACATAAGAAGAGAAACAAGTTTCTCGCAACAATAACAAAGGAAAGAATGCCATATTTATGTCCATAAATGAACATGAGTTCAAAAGAATCTCATCCTGTACCACTTCTAAGGAAGCTTGGGACACTTTGGTTACTGCTCATGAAGGTGACACTAGAGTTAAGGCTGCTAAAACTCAAATGCTCATTCAACAGTATAACTCCCTAATTATGTCTGAATCTGAGTCATTTTATGACTTCTATATAAACTTGAATGATATTGTGACAAAACTGCATGCTAATGGGATAACATATGACAGACAAGAAATTGTATCTAAAATTCTGAGATCATTACCACAGAAATTTGACAACAAAAGATATGCTATTGAGGAAATGTGTGATATAAATCTCACTCCTGAATTACTCAGTAGTAAATTAAGAACTGTGGAAATGGAACTAGAATTTAAGAAACAATTGACCCAGTCCCATAGGAAACAGACTAGTTCCAATCTGAGCTTTTCTTCTAAGATGATTAAACTTGAGTTTAACATTCCCAATGATGACTCTGATGAGGAATGCGATATAGAGAGTTTGGACAATCAGATTGCCTTAATGTCAAAACAGTTTAAGAAAATCATTAAATTTAGAAACAACATGGCAAAAAACAAGGCAAGTCCAACTATCCAACTCCCTTTAATCACAAACGTCATGAGAAAAGTCATGAAAAACGTCACAAGGACTCTCACACTAGACCTAACAGAGACCTTAAGAAGACTGAATGCTTTAGATGTGGTAAACTAGGACACATTGCATAAGACTGTAGAGTTAACTTGAACACTCAAAATAAACACGCTAGAGCCAATATTTGCAAGACATGGGATGATTCAAGTGACTCTGAAAATGAGAAACCTGAGTCATCTGATGTTTTTGACCCTTGCATGTCTTTCTTTGTCAAGATTATCTACAATAATGATATGCCTGTGTTTGTTAGTGAGGATTAATCTAGTAATTCTACTTCTGATGTTTCGAATCATGCTGTTACTGGTTTAGATGATTTAATTACTAAGAACATTGCTATTTCTACCTCGGGGTGTGTGAGTCAAAGGGAAAGCAATAATGACGATGTCAATGGGTGTGTGAGTACAAGAAATGAAGCCTTAGGGGTCACTTCACACACTACACTTAGTGACTCGGACAATGAAGATCTCCCAGATATTCACACTCTATGCTAAAACTCTAAAGAAAAGCACTAGACTAGAAAATATTGTGAAAGATCTCACCAAGAAGTTAGAAGATCTAAGCCTGATGGTCAAACTGAATGCTGAAGAGTATACTACCCAATGTCTAACTCACGAAAGTGAAATCAAAATGTTTGATCAAAAACTGAGAAATTTGACTAAAATAAATGAAACTCTAGAGAAAAAAATACAAAGGGACATTGTTAGAATTTGAACAAACTAAAGAAAAGACAGCAACTGTTTTCAAAAAATTTACAAAATTTGAAAATAACTCAAACTGTTTTGATGAATTTGTTGCTGAATCTAAAACCAATTCTGATGATCGAACATGAATAGGGTTTTGCCCCAATTTGAAAACACAATCAAAATCTTTTGAACCTATCAAGTTTGTGTCAGGAGGTAAAAGGTCTATTGAAACTTGCCCAGACTTTCATTCTCTAAAAGCTGAGTTTGACTCAAAACATCAAAATTTTAACATTGGGGAATCAAGTTGCTCTAAACATGAAAGTTCACCTAAGGCCAAATATGCCTGCCCCTCTATTAGGAAGAGCGAGTCTACATTCAAGACTGTCCTATCTAGGAATAGAGTTCAGGCTCAAAATTCCTTAAAACCTATGTTTAGAGACTTTCCTAAGGAGACCACAATTTTGAGCAATCTTTATTGCTCCTACTGCGATATATACAGTCACTCTTTTGATGGTTGCTATGCTAGAAGACTAGTTAAACCTGTCTGTAATCCTCCTATCTATCAGAATTTTAACTATTCTAGGAGAAGACGTAACAATTATGTTCTACCTAGACAACCAGACAAAAACTCTAACTATAGGAAGAGAAAGACCAAACCTAAAAGAACATTCCCTAGAAGGATTCATAAACACTTTCCTAAACCAAATGCTCATGTCTTTCATAAAACTCAAAATCATGAGCAAAACATTTTTCAACAAAAATCGAATGCTCGCAAATTTTATCAATTGAGAGCTAATAAGCGCAAAATGAAAACTAGAGCAATATGGGTTAGAAAAGATGATCTAATACCCCAGATGAAGTGTAACATTGTTATTACTGCTTTAAAAGTTGAACACACATTGTCTGGTTGGTATTTAGACTCTGGATGTTCTAAGCACATGACTGGGGATAATTCAAAACTTTTGAACAAAACCAGCTTTGCTAGAGGAAAAGTTATTTTTGGTGATGGAGTATCATCTCAAATCATAGGCAAAGGAAATCTCCAAGAAGATGGACTTCCTATTCTTGAAAATGTTCTTCTAGTTAAAGGTCTTAAGTCCAATCTACTTAGTATCTCGAAATTTTATGACTCAGATCATATTGTTACCTTTTCAAAGAACAATTGTAAAATTTTAAATGAAAAAGGTGAATGCGTAATTACAGGATTCAGGACTCCTGACAATTGTTATACTGTCATGAACAATTTTGAAATCTGTAATGTTGCCAGAATGGATGACAACGAGATATGGCATAACAGAATGGGTCACATAAATTACGATAATCTTAGTAGACTGACCTCTCAAGAAATAGTTAGAGGAGTTCCAAAAATCAAATCCATTTCCAACATTATCTGTGGTTCCTGTCAGGAAGGAAAAATTATTAAAGCACCTCATAAGAAAGTTAAAGATATCCTTACCTCTAATTCCTTGGAGCCCATCCATATGGACCTAATGGGTCCCTCCCAAACTGTTAGTCTCTATGGACACAGCTACATTCTTGTTATGGTTGATGACTTCACTAGATTTACCTGGGTAGCCTTCTTAAAACATAAGTCTGACACTTTTCAAACTTTCTTAAAAATTCTTCTTCGGATTGAAAATGAGAAGGACACTCAAGTAAATAGAATTCATAGTGATAGAGGTGGAGAATTCAAAGACACTGTTGTTATAGAGTACTGTGACTATAATGGTTACAAACACGAGTTTAGTGCTCCTAAAACTCCTCAACAAAATGGAATCTCCGAGAGAAATAATCGTACCCTTCAAGAGATGGCACATGTTATGTTACATGCCAAGAATTTGCCTAAATATTTTTGGATAGAATCTATTCGTACTGCGTGTCACATTATCAATAGGGTCTATCTTAGAAAGAATTCTAAACAAACCCCTTATGAACTTTGGTATAAGAAAAATTCCAATCTTAAGTACCTTAAAACCTTTGGTAGTACTTGTTATGTATGCAAAGATAGGGAACACTTGTCCAAATTTGAGAGCCGGGGAGATAAAGCTATTTTTTTAGGATACTCGCCTAACAGTAGAGCCTATCGAGTTTATAATCTTCGCACTAAAACCTTGATGGAATCCATAAACGTAATTGTAAGTGACACTACTGTAGAGAGTAAGATTTGTGAATCAACTATTGAGGAAGAGCCTACAAATGTTTTAGAAAATGACTCTCCTGAAATAGATGAATCATTACCAATTGAGATACCTGAAGTACCTAACTGGGTTTCTAAAGATCATCCCATGAATAACGTTTTTGGTAATCCTAGTGAGCCTGTGCGTACAAGATCTCAATTAAGAAATTATGCACATTATGCATGTTTTGTTTCCCTAGTGGAACCAAAGAATGTAAATGAGGCTTTGAATGACTCTCACTGGATTTCTGCTATGCAGGAAGAACTTCTTGAATTTGGCATTCATGATGTTTGGTATCTTGTACCTAGGCCTGATCACAAAAAGGTTATTGGCACACGTTGGATTTTTAAAAATAAGTCTGATGAAAGTGGGATAATCATTAGAAACAAAGCTATATTAGTTGCTCAAGGATACTCTCAAATTGAAGGAATAGATTTTAACTAGACCTTTGCTCCTATTACTCGTTTAGAATATGTTCGTCTTCTCTTTGCCATAGCTTGCCACTTACATTTTATACTCTACAAAATGGATGTCAAATCTGCATTCCTTAATGGAATATTGACTGAAGAGACCTATGTCGAACAACCAAAAGGGTTCATTGACCCTCAATATCCAAATCATGTATTTCGTCTTAAAAAGGCTTTGTATGGCCTTAAATAAGCGCCTAGAGCCTGGTATGAGTGTCTTTCCAGTTTCTTCTTAGATAAAGGTTTCAAAAGAGGTGGAAATGATCAAACCCTATTTGTCAAATATTTTGGCAAACACATCATTATTGCTCAAGTTTATGTTGACGATATTATCTTTGGATCAACTTCTCCCTCAGAAGTCAAATCCTTCTCTGAGATTATGCATAAGGAGTTTCAAATGTCCCTTATGGGGGAGTTGCAATTTTTCTTAGATCTTCAAGTCAAGCAAAATTCAGATGGATTATTTGTCTCGCAATCTAAGTAAGCTTTAGAGATTGTAAAGAAATTTGGTCTTGAGAGTGCTAAAGATGCTAAAACACCCATGAATACTACGGTAAAACTATCTAAAGACGAAACTGGAAAATCCATAGATCCAACTCTATATCGTATTATGATAGGAACCTTGCTATACCTTACTGCCTCGAGTCCTGATATAATGTATACTGTGTGTGTATGTGCTCGTTATCAAAATAACCCTAAAGAGAGCCATCTATCTTCTGTTAAAAGAATCATTAAATATGTAAAAGGCACTCTAAACCTAGGACTTTGGTACACTAGTGACACACCTAGCACTATAATTGGGTACACTAATGCTGACTGGGTTGGGTGTACTAATGATAGTAAAAGTACATCAGGAGCATGTTATTATATAGGTAATAACTTGGAAGGATGGAGTAGTAAGAAACAAAACTGCACATCACTCTCAACAGCTGAATCTGAATACATAGCTGCTGGCAGCTGTTGTGCTCAATTACTGTGGCTTAAACAAATGCTAAGTGATTATGGTATTCAAGAAAAAACAATTGCATCTCTATTGTGATAATCAAAGTGCGATCAATATCTTTAAAAATCATGTTCAAGACTCGCGAACAAAACACATAAAAATAAGACATCACTTTATACGCGAATTGGTTGAAACTAAGGAATTAAAAATCAATTATCTCCCTACTGATTTGCAACTCGCATATATGTTTACCAAACCTTTAGATTACAATCGATTTATTTCTTTGCATAAATCTATTGGTATGGTGTGTGCTGATTAATCTCTTTGATCTCTCTATTTTTTCCCTTTGTCTATTTGAGAAAAAATGGGGGCAAAATTTGAGTCTAATGAATTTTACATATGCTAAACAACTTGATCTTAGTGATTCATTACAGGTTTCTGTACAGTTATTCTCAACAGTTGTAATAGGGTATTCAATTGTAAATAGTTGATTTATGTACTTTTGCTTTCTAGGAATTAGGTAGATAGATTTTTCAGGAATACGTTTCCTCAGTCTTATTGACCTACGAGTTCTAGATGACTCAAAGGAGATTTTGTCTCATATTTCCAAAAGGGGAGATTGAAGAACCTTATACTCTTGACTCACTTAAGTCTATATTGTATAAGTGTTCATCTAGTTTGGAAATTGTGACAAATTTGTGTCTATCCTAGAATCCAAAGAACCCCCGAGCTTACTTTGCTATTTCATCTTTCTTGATTGAGTGATCTAGACCATATTACCAAGCGAAATCCAAACAAGGAACCCTCCCAATACACTACTGTGTAGCTAGGTCGGGGATTGAGATTAGTTGAACCAGGGTTAAGGTTTTATAAAAAGAAGGATTTCCATATTTTAGATATTGCCCGAGGGCCTGAACAACAATACAATATAAATATATTTTGCGTCTTTCGACACGCCAAACAAACACCTTATGTTTAGGACACAAGGCCTCAACTAATACAATACTCTAGCCAATACCTAGTTCTCAAAACTAGCACAACTATGAGCTAAACTATCCGCTCCACATAAATCTACCAAACTCTGAACCTCTCAGTTATGAAATTCCTCTACATCATATCAACACTTTTATATATGAATAAATTCTTCCCTCATTGGGATTCTAAAACTTCCCTACTATTTCGTTACGAGGAGGTGTATCATCTCCAAAGACGCCATACAAAGGCCACACTTTCTCACTTCCTCCTCTAGGAAAATTCCATACACCCTAGCGGTATAGCGGCTAGCTACTCATCACACCTCACACGCGACGTTCCCAATATCGCACAAAACGTAACTTAAACCCAAAGAAAGGTATTCTACCTTACATTTCCGTAACTCAATGGTTTCCCCTTGTCCTAGAATCTCAACTCAGGGTCCTCAACTTCTTCCAGGACAATCATTATCCCTAAGCCTATTTCTTCACAAGAGAAACATCTTCCTCAGAACCCTTCCTAACCATTATTGAAGGGCAAGGCGCGATTGCAACTGCCGAAAACTCCCTCAGTCCTACACAACAAAATTGAGTCTCCAAATGCATTCTCCCTCATCTTAGAAGGCGATACTCCTGATATTGGGACAACTCCACCTACCTCACCTCGGTAAGAGTCACCAATATCAGGTTTCCTAACGAAGGTTAACGGGTTTCTCAACCTAAACCTCCCAAGGACTATACTAACCTCTCCTCATACTTTCCTTACTAAGCCCAAGATTCTCCATTCAAGTAAATTTCCTTTCTTACTCAACTGCCGATAGATCACCTCACACCACTGCTAGAAATCTCCTCAATATCTCCTCCGAAACCGGGGAAAACAAATACCCCCGGATTCAGCGTACCCAAATTATGCTACGGGTATTGTACTTCTAATCCTATCCTTTCCTAGACGACAAAATCTAGGCGACGTCTGAAACGAAACAAGAGCAATTGTTATCAGAACATCAGTCAAGTGAATACACTTCACAGAAGAAAATAACGCAGTGAACACAACAGTCCTATTTATAGGGCTTTATGTCAAGAACGTTAACGGAAGAATGCAGAAACTCGCACAGATCCTAAGGACTCTAGAACCTGATGCTCTGATACCATCTGTCACAACCCGCCTAAAATAATAACGGGTGGCCAGCCCTATACTATATTAAATCAGGAGTTTCAGATGGTCCAGTCCCAACATCAACTGTCGGTACTATATAATATAGGACTAACTACCCGATATCATATAAGCGGGATGTTAAAATTTAAAGAAAAATGTGCAACAAACAACCAACTGACACTACTAAAAAAGAAAAGTAAGATTCACACAAGAACTATGATAAATGAAATGCTAGAAATAAAATGAAATAAATAAATACAACCGAATGAACTACAAAAAGTAGACCCGAATAAGTTGTCGGGTCACAGCCAATACAATAACTTAAATGGAATAAATATAAACATGTATATAAATATCCCTTGGGTACAAACCCGATATACAACATGAATCCTACCTAGAATTTTAAAGAAGTAGGAAGCGGCTACATGAAACATCCCGCAACAGTCCGCACCTGTCACGGCTCCCAAGACTATGGATAGAAGGTCATCTGGCATCCATGCGGTAGGATACCTGTGGTAATATATATATATATATATATATACAAGCAGGAGAGAAAAGTAAACGGGTCAGAGACCCGATTGTGAAAAATATTTAGCAAGTGTGTTAACCGTGCATAATAATTATCGGTGCACTTATTTCATAATTAAAGTGGAACCTCACTCTCGTGGAACCCCAACTCACCTCTCATCTAAAGGCGCGCACCTATTCGCATCCTCAAGTTTTAGTTAAATTACCCCCATTGTTATTAGGACAACCTAACTTACCATAGGCCTAGCCTATATCCACGAGAGCTACTTTCCCGTCATAATCTAAGGATCCACCCTTTTTATAATTCTAAAAGATTATGATTACAAACATTTATATTTTCATGAATTATAATTCTTAATACGTTACCCCTATATATATAGGCTAAAATATAAGAATTTATTTCTAAATATCATGCACATGGATTATTGGCAAAACTTCTTTCTAATCTCGCAATTGTGCTACGTTTCGTGCGTGGGGAGTCTCGCAAAGCGAAATCCAAACAAGGAACCGCCCCGTTACACTACTCCTGACAAGGTCAAGACCAGAGATCCATTATGCCATATATGATTACTTCTCTCAAATCTCGACATTTCACTACGTTTCGTGCGTGAGGTGTCTCGCAAAGCGAAATCCAAATAAGGAACCACCTCGTTACACTACTCCTGGGCAATGTCGATCCTAGAGATCCATAATTCTTCACATACAATTTAATACTACCATTACTACTAAACTTTTAAACTACAATATGAAAACAACTAAAAATCTCCAATAATATCCTTGGGATGATGTAACCGAAGTATTCCTTAAATGCGATACATCAACCCCCAAATAATCTGGTACACCATAATCATCCAAGATGTACCCCATAGAAATACCATATCCTTTCATCTAGGATATATAGATATATATATAGGTATTTTATTCTCACGATATATATATACATGCCATCATCTATATCCATGACCAAGTGTACATACCATATATGATGTACAATTGGCCATGCACATATAATACCCGACTATATATAGCGCCGATAAAACTGCATCAATGCTATCATCTTCCCAGAGTCCGGCTCACGTAACAACTGGGGACCACCTGGTGGGGATCAACGACACCCACCTCGTGATAACTCACACACACGACGTCCCGGGAAGCGGTCATAGATCCAACCGGCAATGAGACGAAACATACCCACCACGTCTCACCCCAAAATATATATCTATCGTATAATAACACACGGGGCGACTATGACCTGGGGAATATCCACACCCTGCTCTATATGCCAGGATGCTCACCCTCTGCGTGGAAACTTCCCAATGATAGCATGAGCGGGGTATGCTTAACCACATAAGTATATATATATCGCTCACATGCGTAATATACATACATCCATATGATCCCATCATATGATCCAATATAGTAAACCATCATATACGGTTTAAATATCCATACCATGTATGTCCACAACATAAATATATCCATATATTCATATTCATACATAGATATATGTACATATATTCACACATCGCTATATCATTATATATACAAACTAATTCTCGTTCATATGTATAAGAGATATAAACCCGGCTATAAATATGCATAATCCTCAATATACAAGCCGTCACCACAATTTCCATTAAATGTACCTCGATATGTGAATACAATCCATCACTTAAAACATATTCAATCATTTTTCCTATGGTTAATAGTCTCCCAAAACCATATGTATATATCTATACATATACATATTCAACATTAGGGTTATCACCCAAGAGTTGGTGTAGGAATCCATCACTACACATTTCATCCATATCCAAAAGTACCTAATTACCTTTAGTACTATTTAACCATAGGTACCTACATGACTTAATAGTCTAAAATCTCAAATTATTCCAACATCGTTTCAAGCATTGGAATCTCAATGATTATTTCCCCACAATTACGTGTAAACTACCCTAACTAGAATTTATGCTACCGCTTATTCTAGTCGATAGTGCGATCCCAAGCCGTTCCCAATTTTACCTATGGTTCAACTAATTTTATGAACCCTTACTCTTATTGAGTTATCAATTGTTCCTTAATCTAAACGTTTCTAAGGATATGAGATCCCTCATTCTCTAAGAGTTATCAACCTCACCTCATATTTATACCTGTATTTATAATTGGTATTCCCAGCCTCAATGAGGTTTCCCCCCACAATAACCTTATGAAATCCCAATACATACATGGGTACATTTCTCCCAAATTCCCTATGGAGTCCCCAAAATCCTCATATGTGAGAAACTCCTTATATGTCTCCAAGACCATATCTTTTACATCATAAGAGAGGGCCCCAAATCAACAAACCCAACCAAAAAGGGCTAGAAGTCCTCCTAGATAAACCCCCTAAAACAACCATTAAGGAAGCCCCTAAGAATAAACTCCAAAAGAAAAGGGGAAGGACAACTCCAAATTTTGGGCTAAAAATAGGGGACCGGTCGACCGGTCACAGACCACCGGTCGACCGCGGGTCAAAATTTTGCCTACGAAGAAATGCAGTAGGCTTTTTCCTTAAGGCGTGGCTACCGGTCCCCAGACCGCGGTCGACCGGCCATACCAATTGCCTTGGCCGATTTTCCATTTTTAGTAAACCCACAACCCTCAAACACCCAAATATCATCACCAAGCCCCCAAATCTTTAACCCAATAATATTATTAATAAGAAAACCCATCCTACATATCATCCCAACCATTTATGTGTTATTAAACCATAGAATGACATTGATTTCAAGATTTAAACCCAAAAATCTAGGTTTTGGTATTTATAACCAAAAATCCATTTCTTTACCCCACAAATTATGAAATGAAATACACAAATAGCTATTTAGCAAGATTAAACACTTGCCTCAGATTTGTAGAGGTTGGATCGTCCTCGTTGTCGCGGTTGGGCCGAAAATCCCCAAGCTTTTTCTTCCTCTCTCCCTTCTTTTCTTCTTCTTTCTCTCTCTAGGGCTTTTTCTCTCTTTCTCTCAAATGAGAAATGGCTTCATCCATAAGCCTCCACATCCTTTAAAACAAAATCCCAATTTTAAATGTTAATACACACTTTAAATGACTCGTTTACTCCAATTCAAGTCAAAATAACTTAAAAACATTCCGGAGCCGAAATAAAACCCAATGACAGTCATTTTGACTATCTCGACCCTTCCGGGATCGATGGTACCCTCAAAAATATCATCCGAAATACTTTAAAATATTCTATATTTTTGGGCCTCAATTCCCAAATTTTGAAATTCTCCAATTTAATTAAATTTTATCTTCCCAAAATTTAATTTCTCAGTCTCCAAAAATCGAGGGTTGTTAAAAAATAAAAGAATAAAATATCAAAGAAAAAATAAAAATGATTCAACTAAAAAAATATGCGTACCTTGGGACGTTGCCAATCAGTGATGTTCAAAACTTATAGCAAAATACTAAAACTGGCTTCTCTTCATTCTACCATAAAGTTCACGCTTCATTTCATCCCCCTAATTTCATAACCATCTTCTCTTCTCTTTAATACACCTCTCCCTCACGACTCTCTCTATCACCACCATCTCCCTCCATGGCATCACGTTCACCATATTCATCACGGCATCCCTCTCACCTTCATAGATTGAATTTTTTTTGGCCGGCTTAGAATATGTGATTCGTAAATTTTTTTCCTCCCCAGACTTCTTTTCTCACTTTCACTTAGATATGAGAGAATAAATAGAGAGTTGAGATATGTGCGTGTGCTGAGATTTTTTTTTGGGAATTCCAAACGGTTTTGAGACTTCTTTTCTTACTTTCACTTATAATGACCATTTATGTCAGTTTTAGAATTTTTCAAAACTGATATATAAAGTCCTATCATAAATGTTCGTAAAACTGACATAAATAATTTCCTCATATATGTTAGTTTTTAAAAACACACATAAAAACTACAGCATTTAACATGTTTTTAATCACAATTTCATGAAAACTGTGATAAATAAATTCAAATTTATCACAGTTTTAATAATTTTATGAGAATTTTTTCAAAACTGACATAAATGTTTATATAAAAAATAAAATCCCTACTTCATCCATAAACAACTATTATTTGAGGTTAAATCATTCCTTGTATCGTCAATTTTGTCCTATTATAAATAGAGAATAACCAATGTCATAAATATCACAAAATTAATATACATCAAGATATTTACAATAAACAAATAGTGTTCTGAGCTACATCATATCCAAAAACTCTTTAGTATGTAAGCTATGTGATAATATCCAAAAAAATAGCCAGTGTGAACAACATAATAACATCCAAAAAATAGTGATCCTTGGCATTCTTCCTTTGGCACATCAATAAAACTGATCCTCAGCATTCTTCCTCTGGAACTATTACGACCATGAGGTGAAATGTCACTTTTTTATCGACCTTCAATCTACGTCAAAAAACAAGTTCATTGAATGAGGATAGTGTAATAGTAAATTAACACTAGTCAACTAAATCCATTATGAATTGATTTACATAACTATAAAGGGAGAAATGAATTTTTCTACCAAACAATGTATATAGTATATACTACTAAATTATCATTTAAAAGAAATGTAGTTCAAACTAAAGGATGGCTTTATTTATTGCATCCTGATGAGAAATAACCCATTGACACCAAGTTTACAACTCAATCAGGTGAAAGAACTCATTGGATTACCATCAATATGAGTTCAGAGAAACAAAAAAGCTCCCAAGAAATATGAATTTCAACAAAACGTTCAATCTGTAATAAAGATGCATAAAAAAATTAAAAAGTTCTTAAGTCTTCCATGATCATGTAGATACATTAACCCAAAAAATTTATCACTCAAGTATACCCGCGATGCCTTAACCATGGGCGGCTTGCCTTGGTGCATGGCATCGTCCAACCGACATGAAGCATCACTTAGGAAAACGCCGAGAGAACAAAAACAAAAAAAAGTATAGCAGCAAACAGAGTCAACTTTTTTATCAACAAAGTAATGGGCAGTTAGTTAAAAATGATTTCGACTTTAGGATACAGTCCCTCTTCCTTGTTAGATAAACTTTCTATATTTTCATGTGGCATACTATAGGTCACACATCATATTATTGAACAATAATGTGACGACCTGGATATGATTATGATAAACCATGTTTAAATCATGATTACCGTATAGAATGAGGATAATGTGTTATTAGAATATATAATGTTAAGTTATTGTGTTTATTATAATCCTACATTCATAACTTATGAAATATTGAATTAGTCACAAACACAAATTTGTGAAGTCTTCGGAAGGAATCTTCGAGTTCGGGACTAGTTTTGGCCACTATAATATAATAATTAACTTGAGGTGAAAACTATATAGTTGTATATATATTAGTTAACTTTGTAACACACCAAACGGTGTGTAAAACAAAGGCCCGAGCAAGAAGTTATACTGGAATTACGAAGCAGGGGCAAATCTGTCCATTCGTTAAGTGGTATTTTATCTTATATGTATAACAAATGGATGAATTTCATTGGTTGGAAGGGGGAAAGCTTAGACAACTTAAACCCCTTGAAATAGACTTATCCTTCATCAAAACTCATCCATTAGAGAGTTTGGCCCGAAGAGAGAGAAACGAGAAGTTTAAGAAGAGAAAGGCGAGGAAAAATTGGAGAAAAATCCATAGGAAATTACGAAAACATCCCTAAGGTAATTCTACCTGTAAATCTTGTATATTGTTGGAATTATTTATTTAAAATGATATAAATAATCATTTTTGTACTAAACTTCCATGTTTTTAGTGATACGCATGGATAGATGCGGGTTTAAGCAAGGTTGAACGTGTAAATCATGTATACTAATTCGATTGGAAACCCTGTGTATTCAAACTCCTATAACTTTTTGTATACTTATTGGAATTGAATAATTCCAATTGGATAAGAAAATATACTCATATTTATATAACATATCCGAATATTATGTGAAAATACCAAGAAATGAATCTTTGGTGATAGTTTGAAGTTCATGTATCAAATCTGCCCCAAAGGTGTAAGTATGCACACCGGGTGTTCGATATTTTGCTTGACATAGCAAAAGAACCTTACAAATTATGAACCTTTAATTTTGTATTGTTCAGTATGTTTATGGATGTTGGGTGAAATATCAAAGGATGTTATGATGCATAAAAATTATGAAAATTCTTCGAAGTTGACTGGACGATAAAAGTGTCTATAGGGTTGATTTCATTTGTAATAAAGAAATGGACACATCTTGCTCTAAGAAACTTGAAATGATGTGTTGTATTTTATATTGGTAACCTTATATGATAAGAATTGGATTACCAAGAAGAAATTAAAGAATATTTGGGCTATGGATTGGATATGTTAAATATTTTAACAAGAAATTGAATGGGACTTCATTTATGATAAATGATTAGAATGAGATGCTATAATGCTTATGAATTCGGTTAAGGTTAAGTTTTCTTTGGATTGTTAAAATATTTACGATGATACTAATATTATAATAATGAATATGTCGAAGGAAAGAAGAACTGGTTGAACTAGTGCCAGACAAAGGCAAGGGAAAAAGACATGAAGTGGCTAAGGTGAGTGTACTCACTAGTAAGATGTATTTATACATGATTATGGATATTATATGTTGTACTTGTCGGGTTGAGTCTAAATATGAGATGTTTTACTTATTGAGATGATTATGGATGTTATATGTTGTACTTGTTGAGTTGATTATAAATATGAGATGTTGTACTTATCGAAATGATTATGGATATTATATGTTGTAATTACCGAGTTGATTATAAATATGAGATGTGGTACTTATTGAGATGATTATGGATATTATATGTTGTACTTGTCGAGTTGAGTATAAATATGAGAGGTTGTAATTATTGAGATGATTATGGATGTCATATGTTGCACTTGCTGAGTTGATTATAAATATGAGATGTGGTATTTATCGAGATGATTTTGGATATTATATGTTGTACTTGTCGAGTTGAGTATAAATATGAGAGGTTGTAATTATTGAGATGATTATGGATGTCATATGTTGCACTTGCAGAGTTGATTATAACTATGAGATGCGGTAGTTATCGAGATGATTATGAATATTATATGATGTAATTACCGAGTTGATTATAAATATGAGATGTGGCATTTATTGAGATGATTATGGATATTATATGTTATACATGCCGAGTTGAGTATAAATGTGAGATGTTGTACTTATTGAGATGATTATGGATATTATATGTTATACATGCCGAGTTGATTATAAATATGAGATGTGGTATTTATTGATATGATTATGGATGTGGTACGTTGTACTTACCGAGTTGATTTCAAATATGAGATGCCATACTTACCAAGTTGAATATGGATATGATATGTTGTACTTATTGAGTTGATTATGGTTAGGATATGTCGTACTTACTGAGTTGATTACGGATATAATGTGAATGTATTATAAGAGATGTTATGGCTTATTAATAGCCAAGAAATGTTATGGCTTATTAATAGCCAAGAGATGTTATGGCTTATTATAGCTAAGAGATGTTATGGCTTATTAATAGCCAAGATATGTTATGGCTTATTAATAGACAAGAGATGTTATGGCTTATCAACAGCCAAGAGATGTTATGGCTTATTATAGCCAAGAGATGTTATGGCTTATTAACAACCAAGAGATGTTATGGCTTATCAACAGCTAGGAGATGTTATGGCTTATCAACAGCCAAGAGTTGTTATGGCTTATTAACAGCCAAGAGATGTTGAGATGTTTTATATTGTTACATAGATACGACTTATTGCATATAATTTTATGCACTAGTGTAGTAGTAATGCATTCACTAAGCTATTTTGCTCAGATTCCTATGTTATGTTTTTTTTTCAGGTAATGAAATGTCACTGCCAAATCTAGGAGGTCGGGTGGAGTTAGTAAGGGATGCGTAAAACCATAATTTTGGTCAAATTAAAAAGGGGTAATTTAATCCTACTTATCCTTTGAGCAAGTCTGAATAAGCACGATTACAAAAAAAAATAAAAAGTTTTTAGTGTTATGGCTTCATGCTGATATTGAAAGAGGATACTTGTGTTTATTGTTTTGTTAAGGAAATTATGGTTTGACTCACTTTGACTTTCAAACTAAATTATAAGTAACTGGGTTGGGGTGTGTCAACTTGGTATCAGAGCCTAGGTTTTAGAGGTTCTGGGGTGAGGAACGCCTAGATTTGGCAGTGGAAGTAGAAATTGTTTTGAGTCGTAAGTAAATTGGCTTTTGTTGACTAACATTTGTTAGTTATACATACATATTGTTTTACGAGATGTGAAATGCAAGGATATTACAGGAAAGGAAACGAGATGTTGAGGTTTATTCAGGGATGACCGCGAATGTAGGTATTTTTATATGAATAATTGCATTATTTTATATGTAGTATGGACAAACATTTCATTGAAGGAAAATTTTAAAAGACAAAATGTGGTATACGAAAATTGTGAAGTATTGGAAGTAATCCCTTCTTATACTGGAATATGTAAACTTGATTAGTGTCACTTATTAAGCCATGGTTTGGTGTGTGCCCATTTATGTGGGAGTGTGAGGTACGGGAACCCATATTCCGTTAAAGGATGAGATGGTAAATTGTTAGAGTGTGAATCAAATGAAGATTCACATGGTAAAGGTGAAGTGAGAAGATTAATAGTCGTATATGTTTAAATTTAATATGTGAAATGGTCCGAAATTCAATTACTAGTCAATATATCACAATTGATCCGAATATGGGTTCATACTGAATTATGATAAGTAGAAGAAAAGAGTAATAAGAATTGAGATGTATTTTTTTAGTATGCGTATATGTAGTGAATATTAGTCCTGGGATGTTTTGAAATGCTTATATGAATAGCAGAGTTGAGACGAAGTGTTAGAGAGTTGGAAGTTTAAAAATATTGGAGAGCCCTTTTAAGAGTATGTGTTGTGTACGAGTATAGGAAGTATGCAAATCGGGTTTGAATGTCGACAACTGGTTTGGGTGGATATTGAGTTATGTTTGTCATTGTACGTACGTGTTATCACTAAGAGTATGACATATAATGAATATGATTCACATTATACGGAGTCATCAAGAAGTATGTCCAAGGATAATGTGCTATGTGAGATACCGTAAGGGGATATGTTAACATATTTGTATAGGTTATTTGAAATAAACACGACATATAATAGTTAAGATAAGTATTATGGGGTTGGTATGTGTGGTTAATGTTTTCAATGGTGATGTTATTTTTAACATCCATGTTACCAAATGTGTAAGATGAGTGTATTTATAATGTTGCATAGGACTATAATGTTAATAAGGATTGGGGTAAGATTATGATTGTAAAGTTATTGTGTTGGATAAATGACTTATTAAGGTCATTGTATGTTTAGTTAAAAAACAATCAAATGATACTGAAAAAGGGAATATAGTGAGAAGTTAGATTCAGTTCATAGTGCATGACTGCATAATATACATGAAGGTGAATATGAAATCTTGGTCAAGAATAAACATTGAGTGAATGATTGTTCAGTTTCGATGGATGAATAGTAGTGAGGCTATATTTAAATTAAGAAATTGTAAGGATGAGATTTAACATAATCTTAAACATCAGAAATGATATGGATAGTAGTTAGGTTCAAACACATGTATTTTGTGTTGAATGGAACATGAGAAGATGGCATATAATGAGTTAGTCTGGGTAATAGAATATGTATTATTTGAAATAGTACACGATAATAAGGATGGACCTTAGGAATGAAGGTATGAAGCAATATATGAGTTGGGAATTGACTTCCATTTATAAGAAATCATTAGATGATTATTCTTACGTGTAAGTGATAAATAAAATGAATATGATATGAGAGAAGATTTTTTTGGGCATGAGGAAATAGTATTCCCAATTGGTTGGTAAGTGAAATTCCTCCGAAATTTCGAGGATGAAATTTTCTAAGGGGAGGAGGTTGTGACGACTCGGATATGATTATGATAAACCATGTTTAAATCATGATTACCGTATGCAATGAGGATAATGTGTTATTAGAATATATAATGTTAAGTTATTGTGTTTATTCTAATCCTACCTTCATAACTTATGAAATATTGAATTAGTCACAAACACAAATTTGTGAAGTCTTCGGAAGGAATCTTCGAGTTCAAGACTAGTTTTGGCCACTATAATATAATAATTGACTTGAGGTGAAAACTATATAGTTGTATATATATGAGTTAATTTTGTAACAAAACAAACGGTGTGTAAAAAATAGGTCCGAACAAGAAGTTATACTGGAATTACGAAGCAGGGGAAAATCTGTCCATTCGTTAAGTGGTATTTTGTCTTATATGTATAACAAATGGTTGAATTTCATTGGTTGGAAGGGGGGGCAAGCTTGGCCAACTTAAGCCCCTTGAAATAGACTTATACTTCAGCCAAACTCATCCATTAGAGAGTTTGGCCCGAAGAGAGAGAAACGGGAAGTTTAAGAAGAGAAAGGCGAGGAAAAATTGGAGAAAAATCCATAGGAAATTATGAAAACACCCCTAAGGTAATTCTACCTATAAATCTTGTATATTGTTGGAATTATTGATTTAAAATGATATAAATAATCATTTGTTTACTAAACTTCCATGTTTTTAGTAAGGTTGAACATGTAAATCATGTATATTGATTCGATTGGAAACCTTGTGTATTCAAACTCCTAGAACTTTTTGTATACTTATTGGAATTGAATAATTCCAGTTGGATAAGAAAATATACGTATATTATGTGAAAATACCAAGAAATGAATCTTTGGTGATAGTTTGAAGTTCATGTATCAAATCTGCCTAAAAGGTGTAAGTATGCACACCAGGTGTTCGATATTTTGCTTGACATAGCAAATGAACCTTAAAAATTATGAAACTTTAATTTTGTATTGTTCAGTATGTTTATGGATGCTGGGTGAAATATCAAACGATGTTATGATGCAGGAAAATTATGAAAATTCTTCAAAGTTGACAAAATGATAAAAGAGTCTATAGGGTAGATTTGATTTGTAATAAAGAAATGGACACATCTTGCTCTAAGAAACTTGAAATGATGTGTTGTATTTTATATTGGGAACCTTATATGATAAGAATTGGATTACCAATAAGAAATTAAAGAATGTTTGGGCTATTGATTGGATATGTTAAATATTTTAACATGAAATTGAATGGGACTTCATTTATGATAAATGATTAGAATGGGATGCTATAATGCTTATGAATTCGGTTAAGGTTAAGTTTTCTTTTGATTGTTAACATACTTATGATGATACTAATATTATAAGAATGAATATGTGGAAGGAAAGAAGAACTGGTTGAAGTAGTGCCAGACAAAGGCAAGGGAAAAAGACATGAAGTGGCTAAGGTGAGTGTACTCACTAGTAAGATGTATTTATACATGATTATGGATATTATATGTTGTACTTGTCGAGTTGAGTCTAAATATGAGATGTTTTACTTATTGAGATGATTATGGATGTCATATGTTGTAATTGTTGAGTTGATTATAAATGTGAGATGTTGTACTCATCGAAATTATTATGGATATTATATGTTGTAATTACCGAGTTGATTATAAATATGAGATGTGGTTCTTATTGAGATGATTATGGATATTATATGTTGTACTTGCCGAGTTGAGTATAAATATGAGAGGTTGTAATTATTGAGATGATTATGGATGTCATATGTTGCACTTGCTGAGTTGATTATAAATATGAGATGTGGTACTTATCGAGATGATTATGGATATTATATGTTGTACTTGTCGAGTTGAGTATAAATATGAGAGGTTATAATTATTGAGTTGATTATGGATGTCATACGTTGCACTTGCTGAGTTGATTATAACTATGAGATGCGGCAGTTATCGAGATGATTATGGATATTATATGTTGTAATTTTCGAGTTGATTATAAATATGAGATGTGGTACTTATTGAGATGATTATGAATATGATATGTTATACATGCCGAGTTGAGTATAAATATGAGATGTTGTACTTATTGAGATGATTATGGATATTATATGTTATACATGTCGAGTTGATTATAAATATGAGATGTGGTATTTATTGATATGATTATGGATGTGGTATGTTGAACTTACCGAGTTGCTTTCAAATATGAGATGTCATACTTACCAAGTTGAATATGGATATGATATGTTGTACTTATTGAGTTGATTATGGTTAGGATATGTCGTACTTACTGAGTTGATTATGGATATAATGTGAATGTATTATAAGAGATGTTATGGCTTATTAATAGCTAAGAGATGTTATGGCTCATTAATAGACAAGAGATGTTATGGCTTATCAACAGCCAAGAGATGTTATGGATTATTAATAGCCAAGAGATGTTATGGCTTATTATAGCCAAGAGATGTTATGGCTTATTAATAGCCAAGAGATGTTATGGCTTATCAACGGCCAAGAGATGTTATGGCTTATTAATTGCCAAGAGATGTTATGGCTTATCAACAGCCAAGAGATGTTATGGCTTATCAACAACCAAGAGATGTTATGGCTTATCAATAGCCAGGAGATGTTATGTCTTATTAGTAGCCAGGAGATATTAACAGCCAAGAGATGTTGAGATGTTTTATATTGTTACATAGATACGACTTATCGCATCTAATTTTATGCACTAGTGTTGTAGTAATGCATTCACTAAGCTATTTTGCTCACGATTCCTATGTTATGTTTTTTTTTCAGGTAATGAAATGTCACTGCCAAATCTAGGAGATCGGGTGAGGTTAGCATGGGATGCGTAAAACCTTAATTTTGGTCAAATTAAAAAGGGGTAATTTAATCCTACTTATACTTTAAGAAAGTTTGAATAAGCACGATTACAAAAAAAAATTGAAAAGTTTTTAGTATTATGGCTTCATGCTGATATTGAAAAAGGATACTTGTGTTTATTGTTTGGTTAAGGAAATTATGGTTTGACTCACTTTGACTTTCAAACTAAATTATAAGTAACTGGGTTGGGGTGTGTCAAATAAGATCATAATCCGCTTTTGTGCGTCTGCACCGAAACACGAAACCCAAAAAAGTACAACTAGCATAATAAACTTAGTGAAGTTCTAATATATATATATATATATATATATATATATATATATATATATATACACGCACGCACACACACACACCTTAGTTTTCATGAATATCACAAGTTCAATATGTTCAAAAGAAATTGACAGATACGGTGATTCATAAGGGCGGATCGAATCAGTTTTTCTCCGCAATATGGTAGCTGCCCTGATTTGGGGGATCAAAATTGCACAAAAAAATCATTAAGGACGAATTTACCTATGAAATCAGACGTACAGATGTTAAATACATCGATTCAAATGTTCATTTTAATACACCAGTTATTCGTGTTCAAACTTTATACTCCACATGTCCTATTATTAACAGCATTAGATAGAAATAAAAAAAATAATAAATCCCACGTTGAATCGCGTGTTGGTCCCAGCCTCAAGGCTCCCTCATTACACGACGGTGTGTTAAAACACAAGTAAGCTATCTCCACTACTCTGATTGAAGGAACAACTATATTTTCTGATGGTACAGCTAATGAATACATGATGTACACTAGGTCTGATATTTTGCCTATTATGAGAAACATGCCTTCTAGCATTTCCTAAGTTCGACATGGGTATAAGGTTATGAGCAGGCCATCGAAGCTTAGATCAACGGATTTTATCTCTCTAAATCACTTTTCAGTCGTAAAAGAAGGGACCTGTATAGCTGGTACATCTACTTTGCTAGCTAGTCCATCTACTGCTACGTCATATCTGCAGCCCACCTTAGGCAACTGTGTTCCCCCTTTCACACAGGTGGGGATGCCTTCTAGTTGTAAAAAGTCACGTGATCTCTGTCATATTTCCCCTCCTAGCAAAGAATTAGACCAGCTAGCGAAGTAGAGATCGATCTTAAGGAATCCATGACTAGAGATCAATATTTCTTAAAGTTGATCAGATGCATATAACCACATAGCTCAATACTAAAGTTGTAATAAAGACTTAAGGAAATTACTTGAAATAAAGGCTATGTTTATCAGATTAATTTTAATTATAAATCTAATCTATTTTTTTTATTATTGAGTGCGTTTTAATGTCATAATCATTAAAAATATTTTTTCAGACCTTTACATAAATGTGATTATACCATTACAAATGTGTATATATACATATACACAAGAATAAATGCATGTAAATAATTGTACCTCAGTGCCAAGGTTTGAAGATGAGAAAGAGGAGAAACTGGATGAGAGCTAAATACAGTCTATTACGGCTACCTCTAAGCTGTTATTATAAGTAGTAGTAGAATCTGCCCCTCTCAGTATCGTGTTCATGTTCTCCAGTCCAAGCAGCCAGCCATTAGGGGTCTCCTCATCCTCCTGCTAATAATTATTAGGCCATATTGATAGTCATATCAACCATGAAACTAAAAAGCAATTGAACATTAATTATATACATATGGTTTTTATTATAAAAGTTGTTTTAACTACAATGGACTATAATTAGCTCTCCACAATGATTTTTCATTATTTACAATTGGGTATTTTAATTGGACTAACTGAAAGAACCATTTTTTATTAATAAATGTATTATATACTCAATCATATTAATTGGTGATTTATGTACAGGCAGTGAGATAATTTAACAATGATTTTCAAAGATGCATCAAACTTTGAAGCGTATATACCCAGTGATTGAAGAACATAAGGTCATGTATGCTTTGATGCATGGTAAGGGAGAACACTGCTCATTGGTCTCCCTTACCATGCAAAATGCATATGATACACTACACACCTTGCATCTTTTCCATAAATGTAACTTTTAAATGCAGTCATATCTGAACCATGATTTAATTGATAAATTGCAATTCAGATGGAAGTTTTCTCTGACTTTAAAATTGAGAAAATGTGGAAGTTCGTGGATCATTAAAAAAGTAGACTGAAAAATATAATAGTCTAAAAAACAACACTTACGTTTTATTAGTCATCTTTACCACAAACCTTGGCAACCCAATCGACAATTATTTTATAGAAGTAATAAACACTCTTACCGTATGTTGCTGAAGCTTATAGTATACAAGCGTCTGTGTGACAAATAGCCTAGTACATTTTCTGGCTAAAGGGACATCTGGGGACACAATATGATAATTATTAAGTTAATGGATCATATTAAAGAAATGCAGTTAAGACTTTATTAATCAATCACCAAATATTACATGTTTATGACCTTATCCTACAAGTGAAGTATACCCAATACAACAGTAATAATCAACAGTGAAATCAGATAATTCAATTTAAGGGTTTATTCTAGTAGAGTGGGTCATAGAATTAAAAAAAATAAGCGATAAAAATGGAAGACCATTGACCAATTCCATGGAAACTCTCTATTACTATGACTTGTACCCAATTCATCTCTCAACAGGTGGAAGTAGTTTCAACATGAGCATACGACAGTCAAAATAAAATCATTCTAATTGGGAGAAAATTATCAAATTTGGCAATACTATGATTCTGTTATTCTCTCCATTTTGTCAATTGATTTAAGAATATTATACCTTTTTATCAAGACCAAAAGTAGCTACACTTGGAGGAAAAACTGTCCATATTGAGAATACACGTGAGCAAAAAAGAGTAGCCACAAAAACCCTAAAAGACTATATGAAATCATTCCAATTCAAGACATAGTAAAAAAAGGATAACGTAAACCCCCAAAAAGTGGAGACAACTACGCTCAAGAAGTCGATGTAAAATTGATGTTTTCCCAAATGCCCACCTTCTCGATTTTATTGTCTTAGAAAAAATCTTGTGTTTCTCTCCTTCAAATTAAGCCAAAAAGTAACCCCGACCATGCATATACAAAGATGTTATCTCCTACTTTTGTCTCTTAGAAGCAACATATTCATAATGAATAAGTCCTTAGCTTTTGTGGAAGAATGAATAAGCAACATATTCTATTACTAGTTAGAGGAATATAATTATCACACATGACTTCACTTGACAAATTTTCACTGGGAAGAATGATTATGAATGTTGATTGGTCTAACCAGGAGATTCTAGATTGGTGAAGGATTGAACCCTTTGAAACAGGGTGTCCTTAATCAATAGGTCAAGAAATCTACATCGAGGCTCAGTGTGAAGGTTGAAGAAATGATTCTATACATGATCACCCGACTTGACAGATTTTCACTAGGAAGAATGAGTATGAATGTTGATTGGTCTGACCAGGACATTTTAGATTGTTGAAGGATTTAACCCTCTGAAATAGGGTGTCCTTAATCAGCAGGTCAAGAAATCTACATCGAAGCTCAGTGTGAAGGTTGAAGAAACGATGCTATACATGATCAATCTGGCAGGTGATTGTCCAGACGCTAATCGTCCTACTCATAATCATAATATCTAGAATCGGGATATTCGCACGTTGAGTAGTTGACAGAGTAATTTATGTCTTTATTCATATTTGTTGTGTTATTGAACTTCTAGGAGGGAATCAATCACTTTGGTTTAGGAAGTGTAATACCTTAGCTTTAACTGTTTAAAGTATAGGTTAACTAGAAAGATTCCAGAGAAAAGCTAAAGATCTTGTTAGTTGAAATTTGATGCCATTAGAGTATTGATGTGTTAAACTACTACAAATAATGTGTGGAATTAAAAGCTGTAAATAATGTTATATAGGACACATTATGGTTAGCAATTAATATGATGTTTTTTAAGTTAACAAAATTAAAATAAATAAATATTGAAATGTCCATCTCTCCTCGTCACCTTAAATATTCATCCAACTGGTGATGAAATAATCATTTTATTGAAATAATCTGCAAAAAAAAAAAATAGAAACCGCAAGTGAGAAAAATGAGAGAGTAAAGGAAGTCGAGCATAGTTTTCTCTTCATCTTAGCTTCACATTACTCGCATTCTAATAATAACAAAGTATACAAAAGGGTAAAGGAAGTGAAATACCATAATGTAAAATGTAAAACTTGTTTGTTTCATTACTTGTATAATTAAAGAAAAGTTAATAGAAAAGCCCATCAAAACTTGTTTGTTTCAATTCAAAATGTAAATAAAAACCCATGGTGTATGTACCTCAAATGGATTGGATTCCATGAAGCGGGTACTAACATCTTCAGTGGGTACTAAAAAAAAGTAGAAAATTATCACTCTAGAAGGGGATAGAGAGATAGATTAATATACCCGATAAATAAAAAAGAAAATCCCATGCAAGGAACAAAAATTGATTTCAAAACCTAGCAAAGTAAAAAATGAGGAAAAGGAGATAGATTAATATACCTCATGCTCGCAATTCTCACCACACTCAGTAACCTTTCCACCCTTTCCTTTCCTAAGCCCTTAACATCCACACACACCATCATGACCATAACCTCACACACCCATCCTACATGCTATGCATCCTAAACCCACGCATCCACAAACCCATGCCACCATAACCTTCTATCCAATCCTCACCACCCCTCACAATCCCACACCCCGTGACCAGCTATGAACTCACAAACCCAAGGATCCTCTACCCGCCTAAAACCATCACCTTCTTTAACCCACATCACCCACGCAACTCGCATACCCATCTCCCATACCCCCATAATCCATGCAGCCCTCTACCTACCCTGTTGTCAGTACCTTACTGCCCTGTGCGGTTTTTCCACCAACTCCTCTCACACCTGCTCTCATCACCTCACCCACTCAAAATCCCACACGTCCTTTTTCTAAACACAACCTCACCAAACACTACTCCCATAACCCCCATTACACCTACCATAACTACAGTTAGGTAATTGGCAATTCAATATGTACAAATATGGTTACACGACTCATTTTCTGAGATATTGGGATGTTCCATGTTGTTTGGTTACACCATCAATCGGCTTTTGAAGATCAAAACTTTAGGCTTTTATGTGAGTAGTAAAAAGTAGGGGTTAATAAAATAGGGGTTGCTCAATGTTGATCAACTTTTAACTGCATCACAACCCAAATTTTAAATGCGTCACGACCCAATGTTGATCAACTTCCAACTCATTTTGAGTTCAACAAATTTGTAAATTATATGGACTGAAATAACTTCAGTCAAATATAAAATATCAAATGTAAATCCTTAGTTATCTATGTAGGCTAGTAAAATAACCACCATCAAATACCCCATTGTCATCTGCACAACCACCAAAAAACGAGGTACATGTACAATAATAGAGAATGACAAAGGCACAATGCGGTGAAATGTCATAAAATGAAAAGCTTAAACAGTTTTTAATTAAAAATATGATATGAACATTAATTTGATAAACTCATTTGTTAATGCAACCTGAAATGTAGAAGTACCACATGACATGGTCAACACCAAATGGGAACTGCACGATAATTAAAGCAATTAAACACTGAACAGATCCAAATTCAACACAAAAGTGATCTTTAATTAAAACCATATGTGAAGGAATTTTTTCTACTAATAAAATAAGTTCAGGAACAAAAGATTGAAACCCACTATTTATGAACCTTCATAACCGTATTGTCGTTTTACCTTTGACACCTCGTCGGAACCCTTACCGAGATGCGCCTTCAGATCCACAATTAGTTTACTGCCTAGTGAATTCACTATAATATTCGCAAATATGACAAAGAAACAAAAATCAAGGTAATACCACATAAAAAGCTATTGACTCATATAATAAAAATAGATAGATTAAATCCCACAATCCACCGGTGCTCTAAACACAAATCATAATTAACCTAATAGTATTCATAGAATCATTTACAAATGAAGCTATTATTAATGTAAGAATGTAGACTAAATCCCATGCAATTAGTATGAAAAGCCACACACCCAAATGAATTAAAGTCAAAATTCATCTTGAATACATACATCCTAACGCAATTAGTATAAAAGCCACACTCCCAAATAAAATTAAAATAACAATCCTTTATAACACATAAATTATGAAACACCGTTTATTAATATTGGGATAACTACCATGAAGCAAATATATAACACTACAAGTACAATAAAATTCAAGTTGTAAGACTATGAACCAATTTAAGGGTAGAAATCCGAGACCATTACTTTGATAAAGATTTAAAATTGGTAAAGAACGATATCTGTGAAGTGCATCTGATGGTATGAATTTCCGTGATTAATATACCATAATTTTGGCCTTGAGGATTTGCGTATTATGAAACAAACATTTAAAAAATCATTTGTATTCAATCCTCTTAGTCAACATCTACAAATTAAACATAAGAAACAAATGTAATGGTGTCTCTACATCTAAACACAACTAAATAGTAGAGCTTTTATAGAAGCACCATCTTCTTGAATTGTTATTTTTCGCGGACCATAATTGGTATTAACATCGAAACATCACTGATCTTCAACACTCAACCCAAATATTTTCCATACATACACCACACCTCTCTTGCAGACTGAGAAGTGAATGAAAATAATACGGATGCAGTCATAATAATGAAATACTTCATTCATACAGTGTTGTACACCTCACAATGATCACCAAGCTCCGCAAAGTGCTCCCAAATCTTTTACTCTAAAGATAAGAATTGAAAGAAAATTAGTAGAAATGAAAGAAAATAAATATATATAAAGCTAAAATTATATTCCCGTGAAATATAGAACTTACGAAGCTAAAAATTATCTTGAGATCTGATATATTCAACATAAAAAACTCAAGGATCACAAAAACAAAAAGAATAAGATGGTTCAATATAGAATTCCTAAATTCATATCAATTGGTGCTATATGGAACTCCACTTTCATAATCTAAGTATAGGCTTTCCTTCTTGAAGCAAGTATAGTATTTTAATCATATGCATTAAATTTCATTTCTCAACTCAGCGTATATTAGTCAATAGAAATAAGTCTTAATCAACACCAAGCTTTCAGAGAATCTGAAGCCTGGATGAACAAATGAAATCTATCAAGATAACCTATAATTAATTTGGTCTCATATAAATAAATAGTGACTAACAATATATAAGGTCAGAATAAGATGGAAATATTATCAAGATGAAAGAAAGTTATTTAGCCAAAACTTTAAAGTAAGAGTGTTATGTGAAAATACATTATAATCAAGGCCCATATTAAATATTGAGTGTGAAGGTTTACACCTTTTGTTTCTCCAGCTCCAATGCCTCCACGGTTGTTTCAAATAAGAACAAAGTCATACCAAATACAAGGAACCCCTAAACATATGCATATGTGTTTCTCTCCATGTCAAATTGTAGATGTAGATAAACAAAAACAAAAATCACAAAAATCAAACCATATTGATTACTAATATCAACAAAATCAGAGAAAACCCTTAATGTAAATTAATGATACGCAAATATTGCGTATTTCATCCTCCGAACGGACGCATTTTAGCCCCCTTGGGTATCTTATTCCCTATATTTATTCCCGTTAACCAGACAACCTCAGTTTATATTGTTAACATGCTATATGAGGTATAATTGGGCTTTTGTAGGTATTTAGGTACTTAGTATGAAGTTCGGACGCATTCCGATGAAGTTCCGTACGCAATCGCAAGTTCAAGGGCATTTTAGTCTTTTCATAGCTTGGATTCCTGGCCTGACATTTCATGAAAGCTATATCCCTCCTCGCTAGCTTCGCATGGACGTGAACGGTGCACGATTTCGAGTCCGTATGAAGAAGTTACAGCAATTTTAGCGGAGGGAAAAATAAGGAAAGCAAAAGAGGAGGAGAAAAGAGAAGAAAATAATGCAGACGCTGCTACTTGGCTCACCCCTACTTGATTAATTGATCGATCGATCATTCTGTATTGTCAAAATTTGGCCTTGATCGATCGATCGACCCTTTTTATCGATCGATCGATCCCCTGTTTTCAGGAGATATTTTGGCATTTCTTTTCTTTTCTCTTTTCTTTTCTATTTTTATTCCAACTTACTATATAAAGCAATTTTGGTTGTAATGACAGATATACACGATTTTAGCTTAGGTTAGCTTAGGGTTTTGAGGGTTTTGGAGAGTTTGGCTTGGATTCTTCTTGGTTTGACACCCAATTGGGTTGTAAGTTACACTATTCATCATCCTCTTCCTTTAATATAGTTGTATTTCATTAATTTCTTGCTTTGTAGTGTAATTTACATGCTTTCTAAATTAGGTTTACTTGTTTTCTTTACACGCTTTCTAGTGTAGTTTTACCGCGTTTTTAATATGCTTTCTAGCTAATTTAAATTAGGTTGTGTTTGAATGGAACTCACTCGAGTTGACGCATTGCTTTGCTTTGGTGATGGTGTTTACGAGTTTATTTCGGGTGCATTGTTCTATTTTTTACGCCTAGGAGATTTGAGGGGGCCTATCATGTATGTCCCGTGCTTACGACCTTTCGTGCGCAATTTCTGGGATATTTGTTGACGCCAAAATCATATTAGGCTTTTATGAGGATTTAGGGGCGTAACAACCCTAGGTTCACTTAACTGTCGAAACGAGACGCATTTGTAATAACTCGTCGAGCCATGTAACCAATTTATACAAATTAACCCGGGTGAGGGATATTCGACGCAACCTATAGTTTTATCCGCTTTCATAATCTAGTTTCAATACCCTTGCCTAAAATTACATTTCCATTTATGCATCTTTTTACTTTTTAGTTTGTAATCATATTTTAAACTTTTATTTCGGAATATTAAATCGCCTAACTTCTAGAAACTCGTCCTTGTGGATTCTCGATACCCGACTTACCGTTGTGCTTGCCTTGCAAGTGTAGTAGTAAATTAGGTTTGTTTGTATAGTCGCGGGGAGACGAAAACAACGACTGTGGCCTTACACGACCACAACTTCTCGCCCTCTATAAAAAATGCAATCTCAAGTTCGAATAAACAAAACACACAATATGATTTGCAAAAAACCATAGTAATTATAAAACTTCAGCACCTATTAGATCAAGAAAGTTTCTTAACAATTGTTATACATAAGACAATGAGAGTCCTGGAGATGAAGGAATGTTTTGAGAGCAATACAAGAAACATAAAATATACGTTAGTAGATTCACTAGGGTTAAGAAAATCATAAAAATAAAGCCATATTCATTACTATTGACAACAAAATTGAAGAAAACCTGTGTGTAAATGCAAGATCAAACGGACATAAACAAATCGCACAATCTGATTTGCAAAAAAACCTAGTAACTATAAAACTTCAACAAATAAAGATAGAACCTAACCTATTACATAACAATAACAACAAATTCACATACATACACCACACCTCTCTTGCAGATTAAGAAATGAATGAAAATAATACGGATGCAGTCATAATAATGAAATACTTCATTCATACCATGTTGTACACCTCACAGTGATCGCCAAGCTCCGCAAAGTGCTACCAAATCTTGTACTCTAAAGATAAGCATTGATAGAAAATTAGGAGAAATGAAAGAAAATAAAGACTTATAAAGATAAAATTGTATTGCCATGAAATATAGAACTTACTAAGCTAAAAATTATCTTTAGATCTGATATATTCAACATCAAAAACTCAAGTATCACAAAAATAAAAAGAATAAGATGGTTCAATATAGAATTCCTAAATTCATGTCAATTGGTGATATATGGAACTCCAAATTCATAAAATAAGTATAGGCTTTCCTTCTTAAAGCAAGTATATTATTTTAATCATATGCATTAAATTTCATTTCTCAACTCAGCATATATTAGTCGATAGAAATAAGTCTTAACCAACACCAAGCTTTCAGAGAATTTGAAGCCTGGATGAACAATTGAAATCTATCTAGATAGCCTATAATTAATTTTGTCTTATATAAATAAATAGTGACTAACAATATATAAGGTCAGAATAAGATGGAAATATTATGAAGATGAAAGAAAGTTATTTGGCCAAAACTTTAAAGTTAGAGTGTTATGTGAAAATCCATTATAATCAAGGCCCATATTAAATATTTAAGTGCAAAGGTTTACACCTTTTGTTTCTCCAGATCCAATGGCTCCATGATTGTTTTAATAAGAACAAAGTTATGCCAAATACAGGGAACCCCTAAACATATGCATATGTGTTTCTCTCCATATGAAATTGTAGATGTAGATCAAAAAAACAAAAATAAAACAAATCAAACCATATTCATTACTAATATCAACAAAATCAGAGAAAACCCTTAATGTAAATGCAAGCTCGAGTTTGAATAAACAAATCACACGATTTGATTTGCAAAAAATCGTAGTACTTATAAAACTTCAGCACCTATTAGATCAATAAAGTTTCTTAACAATTATTATATAGAAAACAATGAGAGTTCTGAAGATGAAAGAATATTTTGAGAGCAATACAAGAAACACAAAACATATGTTGGTAGATTCACTAGGGTTAAGGAAAATCATACAAATAAATACATATTCATTACTATTGACAACAAAATTGAAGAAAACCTGTGTGTAAATACAAGCTCAAATGGACATAAACAAATCGCACAATCTGATTTGCAAAAATCCCTAGTAACTATAAAACTTCAACAAATAAAGATAGAACCTAACCTAATACATTACAATCACAACAAATTCATATATATAAACCCTGGCAATATAGTAGAATAAACTATATGTAGTCTGATTTATTACCTACGTAGGCTTCTATGGAAACTGGAGCCAAACGGGACTTGAATGCAAACATAAACCTTTGTCGCCGTCGGGACTTGATTGAAACACAAATAGATGTTGGAGCATCGTCGGGTGGGGTGGCGTGGGGGGGTCTATAGCGTCATCGGTGTGGGGGTGGGGGGATTAGATAACTAGAGATGGGAGAGATATCAGGAGAGTTGGCGAGTGGGATTAGGACTCGGAGTGTCAGAGTGTGAGAGAGTTGAGAAAGGAAATGAGAAGACCTCGTTACTTTTCTTTTGCAAAGGGACTTTTCCGCCCAATTTTTCAGCCTAGCGGGAATTAGCGCTCTTTTTTTTTCATTTATCTCAGTTTTGGATTGGAGAGGGATAAAACTAAAATAGGTATATCACGGCTCTATATAAATATTTCTTTTTTTTTACATCAAGTTAATTATAACTGACATAAAAATTAACCATTAAATTAAAATTGACATAAATATAAACATTTATGTCATTTAAACTTTAATTGACATAACATTAATTTTTAAACTGACATAAATGAGTGTTTTTCTTGTAGTGATTCTACCCTAAAGTTCACGCTTCATTTCATAACCATCTTCTCTTCTCTCTAATACACCTCTCCCACACGACTCTCTCTATCACCACCATCTCCCTCCATGGCATCACGTTCACCATATTCATCACGACATCCCTCTCACCTTCATACATAGAATTTTTTTTGGCCTGCTTAGAATCTGTGATTCGTAAATTTTTTTTCCTCCCCAGACTTCTTTTCTTACTTTCACATAGATATGAGAGAATAAATATAGAGTTGATATATGTGCGTGTGCTGAGATTTGTTTTTTGAGAATTCCAAACGGTTTGGAGGAAGTGGTGGAGACTTCCATTTTGACATTAATTGCAGGGTTGGGAATTCCAAAAGACTTGAAGGAAATGAGCCAATCGAAAATGATGGAAACATCCATTTTGACATTAATTGTAGGTTTGGGAATTCCAAAAGACTTGAAGGAAGTTATAATAGTAAGCCTTTATTACTGACACGTGTCATCCTCAAAGGATTTGGGTCTACAATTTTTATATAGTTATATAGATTTGTTAATGACTAATGTGCCAATCTGTATACCATTCAAAAAAAATATTTATTCAGATGGATAATAATGAGTGAATACAACACAACACGTTAAGAAAACATGGTGAATTATAATGTTTTTTATTCACATTATAAAAAAGTTCACACACATGAAACTGGTAAGATACAAACATGATAAAACCGACACTAGCATGACCCATCTACAAGTCTAATGTACACGAGTAGTATTTTGTTATCCTAATAATACCCTTCCATTCTAAATTATGAGTCCACTACTTCTTTTGGGTTATCCCAAATTAAGAGTCTACTTTTCTTTTATTGAATATAATTAAAGAAACCAAATTCCACGATAGTGGGAAAGTGTATATCTTTGCATTAAGTGGGTGTATCATTAATCTATGAAAAAACTAACTCTTCTCATTTCTCAATTCAAGCACAAACAAAAGTGAAACTATCAACAGAGGAGGATTTGAGCCATATTTTTCACATTTATATTTGAAACTTCACATTCAGTAACCCTTTATATAAAAATCTTACTTAAGACCCAACGAGTATTGTCATACACTCTCTTTTTTTCGAATTAAGAGATCACTATTTCTTCTTATATTGTTTTGAATTAATAGTTCACTCTAATTTTTTAACGTAAACAACACACCAAATTAAACTATAACTAACACGTGTTTATTTTGATAATTAATTGAGTGTGGGTACACAGATTAAGAATAACGGGCCTGGACGAGTAGCCTAATTGAAGTAGGCCCAAAGTCCAAACCCTCAGTACCATAACATCAATTCGGCTATGACTTGGTCTTTTCCCATGCTCTCGTAAAAGAGGTGTTCCAGGAGAAGATGGGAAATGTGGGGGAGTCCAACACCACCACTCCTTGAAAATAACATGTATATAATAAACCCTAAGTTTGGGGCATAAGACACGCACTGTATTCTCTGTAATCGCTCTCCGGAGTATATAGAAATAATACCGACTGCACCACCGTGGACGTAGGCATTTTTGTTGAACTACGTACATCTCCTATTGTGTGATTGGCATTTTATATTTCTTACTTGGTGATTGCTCTTCTCTTATCTATTTGTGTTGAATAATAATTGTCACCACAATTGGCGTCGTCTGTGGGAACGTTTAATCTTCCCTGAAAAAGCTCACACAAACAAAGAAGTCTGAAATGTCTAGTCACAGTAGTAATGCTCCTCTGGCAGGAGATATCCAAGAACAACCTGCCCCTCGCAAGATCAGATCTGAAGTTCGGCGCTCAGATCAGAGGGCTCGCCTAGAAAGGCCATCCTCAGAAGAAATCTAAGGACCAGCGAGGTCCACACAAATATCCAGGTTGATTGATGCTTATGAGGCGAGGCTTCGAGAGCAAAAGGATTCTTCTCGTAGGCACGAAGCTGAGAATGCTCACCCCAAGAGAAGGTTAGAAATAATGGAGATAGAGCTCCATCGTGGCACTAGGAGACGTCCATACCGCACTCCTAGCCCTCAGGCGAGCAAGTCTCGCAGCCGAGGAAGGAGCCCTAGACACAAGTCCTAGAAAGTTGAGGGAAACGAGTCAGAGGAAGACCTACTCGAGCAACTGCGACTAGCTCGCAATCGTAGGAGCCCAGCTCGCAGCAACGAGAACATACAGAGTCTGGTCTGAAGGGAGATAGACCAACACCCTGCGCATCGTGGTACCAGATCGACCCGAGAGCTCGCTAGGCGAGCTCTCAAAACTCAGATAAAATCACCTTTCTCGAGGGAAATAGAAGAAAAGTAAGCCCCCAAGAAGTTTGCTATTCCAAGGTTCAAGATCTATGATGGTAAGACTGATCCCATTGATCACGTTAGGCAGTACAGTCAATCCATGACCCTCTGGAACCATCGAGACGCATTGATGTGCCGAATTTTTCCCTCAAGCTTGCATGACGTGGCCCAAAAGTGGTTCGAAAGGCTCCCCCATCTATCCGAAGCTTCGAGTCCCTGGTCGAGATCTTTACAGCCCGTTTCATTACTAGTAGCTCCCATCCCAAAAGGATGGATGCCTTACTCACAATGAAAAAGACACCTCAAGAGACCCTCCGAGACTATGTGAAGAGGTACTGGGAATTATTCAACGAAGTCGAGGACTGCTCGGAGCAGCTAGTAGTGGCGTCTTTCAAAATTGGGCTACCCAACTCTTCCCTCCTATACTAGTCCTTGACGAAGAAAGAGGCCACAACTATCTACGACCTGATGGCTCACATCGAGAAATAAGCCAAGGTAGAAGATGTTACTTGCCTCAGCACTCGAGAAAACGGTCGAATCAAGCTCGCTGTCAAAAGCAGTGACAAAGATGAGAACCAGAAAAAAGGAAGAAAGAATGGGGGCAAGAGTGGCAGCAACAAAGGAGTCAAGCATGATGTATGGAAAGCATTTCAAGCAGTCAATACTGTCTTCAAAGAACCAATCTATAAGATTCTCGCAAAGATCAAGGATGAGCTATTAATTAAGTGTCCTAGAAAGATGGGAGGAGATCCCTCAATGAGAAACAACGCGCCGAGATGCGATTTTCATAAAGATGGGGGACATAAGACCGAGCATTTCAAGGCTCTTAAGTCCCACCTCAAGGAGCTAGCCCAATCTGGGCATCTGAATGAATTTGTGGACAAGAAGGCAGAGAAAGTTGCTGCCAATGGAGAGGCGAGGCCTGACAACATGCGCGAAGATGACGCTGGGGATGAGTTCGCTATAATTCATGGGGCGTCTGATGTCAAACATATTCAAGGAAATTCAGCTCGAATGGAGGTAAAAAATCTTACAGCGGTAATGCAGGCTTTTCAGATCGACCCAGCAAAAACACAGTCAGGAAAGCGTCGGCGAGAAGATGACGTCGACTATAGTAAGCATATCGTGTTCACAGATGAAGATTTGGTGGGAGTGATAACCCCACATCATGATGCTTTGATCATTACCCTTAAGATAGCTAACTATGACATCGATAAATTGCTCGTCGACCAAGGAAGCTCATCTGAGGTAATGTATCTCGACCTATTCAGGAAATTGAAGTTAAGCATCGGTGACCTAAGGGAAGCCACTGTCCCTTTAGTTGGCTTCACTGGAAAAGTAACTATGCCCTTGGGAAAGATCGTGCTGCCAGTACGAGAAGGAAATGTCTCCAAGATGATTGAGTTTTGGGTAGTTGACATCGACTCACCATACCAAGCCATCCTCGGTAGAGGATGGCTGCACGTGATGAAGGCAGTCTCCTCGACCTACCATCAGAAACTCAAGTATGTGACCGAGCGAGGAGTAATGGAGATCCATGGCGATCAAGCAATAGCAAGAAGGTGCTTCATAGTGGCCATCCATCTAAGCCCAGAGAAGAAGGTCGACAAGCCCAGAGAGAAAGTCAAGGAGGAACAAGAAGGTCTGACACCTTTGAAATAGCAGTTAAAGTATGGAAGACCCGGAGTAGAGGAGACCAGGCTCCTCCCCTCTGAACGGGTCATCGAAGACCTGGAGGAAGTTACGGTTGGAGATAACAACAATGACAGGATTTTCTTAATTGGAGCTTTTATCACAGATCAAGAGAAGAAGGAATTGATAATTCTATTAAGAAGCAACGTAGATGTTTTTGCATGGGAACCATACGAACTACCGGGAATCGATCCCAGTGTGGCTTGTCATTAGTTGCATGTCGACCCCTGTTTCAAACCTATCACGCAGAAGGCACAGCAAATCGCCCCCGAGAAGGTCAAAGTCATAGAAAAAGAAGTTAAAAAACTACTAGATGCAGGATCCATATGGGAAGTTTAATTTCCTAAATAGTTATCCAACCCATTAGTAGTTCCAAAAAGCAATGGGAAATGGAGAGTTTGCATCGACTTCACTGACCTTAATAGAGCATGCCCTAAAGACAGTTTCCCCCTCCCAAAAATTGATCAACTAGTGGATGCCACAGTAGCTCACGAGAGAATGATTTTTCTGGATGCATACTCAGGGTATCATCAGATCCCTCTGTATACCCCAGACCAGGACAAGACAGCATTCATCACCATAGTTGGGATATACTGCTACAAGGTCATGCCATTCGAGCTTAATAATCCAGGGGCAACCTACCAACAATTGGTTACCAAGATGTTCAAAGACTAGATGGGGGACACCATGGAGGTCTACATCGACGATATGCTCGTTAAAAGAAAGAAGAAAGAAGACCACCTCTCAGACTTATCAAGGACCTTCGAAATCCTCAGGAAGTACTGAATGAAACTTAACGCAAGCAAGTGTTCTTTCGGTGTCCAGTCAGGAAAATTTCTTGGGTACTTGGTCAGTTAGAGGGGTATCAAGGTTGATCCAGACCAGATCGATGCCATAAACAAGGTATAACCTCCTCGCACAATCCGAGACGTAGAGAAGCTCACCGGCATGCTCATTGCCTTAAACCGTTTTATCTCAAAATCCTCTGAGAAGTGCAAACCATTCTTCCAGCTCCTAAAGGGAAACAAAGCAGTAGAATGGAATCAAGATTGCTCGTGGGCATTGGACGAGCTCAAGGCTTACCTTAGCTCGCCACCACTGCTCGTTATACCCTAAGAAACAGATTCCTTATACTTATACCTCACAGTTTCCAACCACACCGTCAGTTCTGCATTGATGTGCGAGAAAGTGGGAACCCAACGCCCCATTTACTACGCAAGCATCACCTTACTAGACTCCGAGCAGTGGTACCTACCACTGGAGAATCTCGCTTTTGCACTAGTAGTGGCTTCAAGAAAGCTGAAGCACTACTTTGAAGCCCACACTATCATTGTGCTTACATCGTACCCCCTTAAAGCAATCCTGAGGAAGGCGGATTTGACGGGAAGACTGTCTGAATGTTTAGTCGAGCTCGGATGATTTGACATCCAATTTTAACCAAGGAACGCAATTAAGGGTCAGGTCCTTGCTGATTTCATAGCCGAATTCACAGGTGAGCAGCCTTGCCACCAACCTCAACCAGCAAAGCAAAGAGGGAACCACGCGATGGAAGGAGTCTAGAAATTATTCGTTGATGGAGCCTCCAACTCAAAGGGGGCAGGAATAGGCATTGTCCTCATCACTCCAGAGGATACAATCCTTGAACAAGGAATCAGGCTTGGATTTGCAGCCTCCAATAACGAAGCAGAATATGAGGCATTGATAGCCGACCTCCAGAAGGCACACACTTTCGGAGCAAAGCATTTACAGGTGTTTGATGATTCTCAATTAGTCTCCAATCAGATAAGTGGAGACTATAATGCAAAAGATGAAAGAATGGAAGCCTACCTCGCCTTAGCAAAAAGGCTAATGGCTAATTTCGAGGAAGTCAGTGTCCAACAGTTTCCCAGAGGGCAGAATATCCATGCTGACGCCCTAGTAGCCCTGAGTTCGGCAATCGATTCTGATTTAAAATGAATAATCCCCATCGACTTCCTCCCTCGTTCAAGCATTAACCATGACGATGAGCCATCAACCATAAAACATGCGCTTCAAATTGAATCAGCACCCAGTTGGATGGACCCTTTAAGGGACTATTTGAAGGATGGCGCACTTCCAACCGATAAGATGACCGCTCACCAGATAAGAGTCAAAGTTGCTCGCTTTCACTTATCTCCTGAGGGCAAGCTATATAAGAGATCATTTTTCGATCCCTACCTTCAATGTGTTCACCCAAGGGATGTCGAGCAAGTTCTACATGAACTTCACGAGGGAATCTGTGGAAGCCATATTGGAAGAAGGTCTCTGGCTTTCCGAGCAATGAAGGAAGGCTATTGGTGGCCATATATACAGATGGATTCTGCGGTATATGTTCTCAAGTGTGAGAAATGACAACGTCATGCCCCTATGGTCCATCGACCTGCTAGCGACCTAAAATCACTTTCCAACCCATGGCCATTCGCCCAATGAGGAATGGACATTATAGGACCACTTCCTACGGCTACCGGCAATCGCAAGTATCTATTGGTCGCAACTAACTACTTCACCAAATGGATCGAGGCGGAACCCCTAGCGAACATTTGAGATGCAGATATGATAAGATTCATATGGAAAAATATAATCACCCGCTTTGGCATCCCCAGGACCATCATCACTGATAATGGAACGCAGTTCGAGAGCGGCTCCTTTCAGAGTTTCTACGATGAGCATGGAATCAGACACCATTTCAGCTCGGTGGCCTATCCTCAGAGCAACGGCCAAGTTGAGGGTTCCAACAAAATGGTGATCGACGGATTAAGGAAACGATTAGAGCGAGACAAAGGGGCATGGGTAAATGAACTACCGCATATTCTATGGGCCTAACGTACCACTCCACGACGAGCAACGGGGGGAATGGAATGGAAGCAGTCATCCCATTAGAAGCAGTCTTACCAACAATGAGGTCCAGCCTTGTCGACCAGGGCCATAATAATGCAGCATTGATCGCTAAGCTCGACCTAGTCGATGAGCGCCGAGATCTAGCCCTAGTAAAACTAGTGAGCTATCAGCAACAGCTCGCAAGGCACTATAACAAGAAGGTCAACACGAGGGCATTCCGAGTTGGGGACTACGTCATAAGGAAAGTCCTGGGCAGCACAATAAAATCATCAGACGACAAGCTAGGGCCAAACTGGGAAGGACCATTTAAGATAACAAGAGATAATCTACAAGGCACCTATCACTTAGAAACGCTGGAAGGCAGAGAGATACCCCGAGCATGGAATGAAGCCAATCTCAAGAAATTCTATTTTTAGATTCTTCTTTTGATTAGTTATGAAGATGGAAGTTCATTTAAGACTCTTCTTTTGTTCTTTAGTTATGGTATTGGAAGTTCATTTTCCTTGTCATTAATAAAAGTCGTTTGACAATTGCATTCTACGAAGTATCAGTTAACCAATGTATGAACTTTATAACTCCACACACCTTTTCCAAGTGACAGGCACATTGATCATTACACTGTAGTAGGGAAATGGCCCTCCTCAAGTTTTCGTTATGAAACACGAAAGACCTCTTAGCATTGACCTTGGCAATATATGAAGCCCTACAGGAGACCCTTAGGCAATATGGCCAAATTAAAATTGGTCAGCAAACTATGTTTGGTTGAATAAAATCTTGATCGGATAGAGCATCCAACACCAAGTGTGTCCTCACCAATTGCCACACTTCGGCCTAAGGGAGTGTGACGACACAACCTAAAAGGTAAAGTGGGGCATAATGGTATCTCGTTAGCATACTGGACTGGAGGGACACTTACTTGATAATGAAAATTTACAAATCTAGTCAGCCAAGAGAGGCTCAAGATTATTGAACAAAGATATGGAAAATATAAGACAATTGTTTAGTCGGCAAATTCTTCCAAAACATAAATTTTATATTTATTCATCATATTTACAACAAATACAATACATGTCTAGTCGGCGAGCTCGTCCAAGTCATCAAAATTACATCGTTTCATTACATTTAAACACTGGATTACTACTGGCAAAAATCTTAATGAAGTCGAGGCCACCGAATAAGATAATCAGCCACTTGAGCTCTTCGACCGTCGTCAGGATGGGGGTCCAGCTCCTCCTCGACTTCTTTCAAATCTAACTCCAGTAGCTGTCGAGGGATGGCATCAATGGGGATCCACTAATCATCTCTCCGGAAGGGGTTAGGCATCAGGGAGTAAGGAGATATCTCATGTCGATACCAGAGCATCGAGTTCATTGGAACTTGCAGATCCTTCAAGGCACTCAACCACCCCCTAATGAAGGTGAGTTCTTCAAACTCTGTCAGCCTTGTTGGAGCATCTAGCCAACCCTGGTCATAATCGTCGGCCTGTAACACCCCGCCCGCCCGGAGAGTGCAAACGGAGTGCTAGTGCGATAAAATAAATCCAAATCCACAAGTGACAAGGTATATTGCATCTAAATAAACCCACAATAATATAAATCCACTAATCTCAACCTCTTCAATTACAACAAGTCTCTCGAATTAAAATTATAACTAACTCGAAAATAAAATACAAATCTCCAAAGCTCTATACATCAAAATAATACAAATCTTTCCCAAACAATCCTCGCTAAAAATCAATCTCCATAGCCCCCCAAAATCCGCGCTAACCTGCCACTAAAAGAAAATATGGGGAAGTACACAATACGACAGGAAAGATGCTCAACAAATATATGTTAGCGATGAATAAAACGTAACAACACGAGTACGAATATTCAAATAAAATGCAAATCTCAAAGCATTTATCAATAAATTTCTCAACAACACATCAATGGGTCACCAGGCCTCACCACATCCGTATATGCTTTATCAAGCCATAATCCGGGAAACAAGAATTTTAGTGGGTGACCAACCTCCGTGCCATATTAAAATCTCATGACAACGTGCTCATCAACAATATAATGATACCACATGAATCAAAATAATTTCAATAATTATTTTCCAGATTTCAATGAATTTATCAATTCAAATATGAGTTCAATTAAACAAGAATTCAACGGAATAGCACTCGCGAGATTAAGGAGCATATTGTGCAAAACCCCATACTTCAAACCATGATGAGAAACTAATGATCACATCCCCAAGATCAACTCAAAAGATCTAAAAAATCTCCTCCAAGAACCTCCAACAAAATAGTTCCAAGAACACCTCTAATATAAGGTTGGAACTCACAAATCTCAAGTGCCAATGTATATATAAAAAGAAGAGCAATATAAAATATATTTGCTGCCAAAAAAATTAAGACAAGATGATATTAAAAGGGTTACCCACGACTTCCTTTTATAATGCAAAGAAATGAAGAGCTGGAATCCAAAAGACTCCTTTAAATAAGGCAAATAAATGAAGAGTTGGAAAACAACTCCAAGAGTTTAAAAATATTTAAAAATCCGTTTTAACTCCGTTTTCAAAACCGTTTCAAATTCTCGCCTTTAAAAATAATAACCAACATATTTGATAAATAGAAATAATTTTATCAAAAACTTTATTTTCCTCCATTTTTCAGAAATTAATTAAAATAGCCCCAAAAATACGCGGGTTATTGCACGGCCCATACTTGCCGAGGTCCTTTTTAAAATAGATGCCTCAACCGGGTGACGTCCCTCTGAAGCCCAGCAGTAATCACGTATGCTCATTGAACATCCCCTTGGAGCTCTTCCATTTCCCTAGCTTAACCCCTTGCATTTCTATTGGCTCGCAGAACGATCGACGGGGCAGAGCCTCACAGCACCGAAAGAACATCGCTTGGTCCAGCCCCAGCTCGCGACGAGGAGGAGCCTCGCAACACTGCAAGAGCGATGCTCGGTGCATGCTCCCTGAGTTGTGAGACTTTCCTCCTCAAAGCTTCATTCTCTTGCTGAAGAATTTCTCCAACCTGATTGATCTCAGAAACATCTAGAAGCCTTGCTCTTAGATTATTCACCTCTTCCTGGACTGAGGCTCCGACCTCTTCCATCTCTTGGAACCTGTCTTTCAGTTTCACGATGAGCTCGGTCTGCTCTATGAAATGCTTGTTCCTCAATTGCAGTGATTTACAAATCCTCACAAAGGTATGACGAACCTCAGAGTTTACATTAGGACCGAACATTCTTCCCAATTGAGAAGTGGATGGTATATAATCATCCACATCAACCAACTACAGGGCATAAAGAAGCGGTACAAAAAAAATAATCAGTGCACTGGGGAAAGAAAACCTTTTCATTTCATTAATAAGGATCAGAGTACATCGAGCAGCAGAAAGGAAAATTACAAGCAAAGATACAAAAGCAACCCTAAGGGTAAAATCAATAAGAAACCTCAGGCTGCTCAGAAGATGCTGGCTGCTTCCCCTTATGAGCAGCAGTAGAAGCACCTCCCTCAACAGGTATAACCTCTGTCGCCTAAGCAGGAGGAGAATCAACAAGAAGTGTCTGGGAGGTAGGATCAACTCCTTCAGTAACTGGGGCAGGGACTTCATCCACAATTGGCTTTGGACCTGGGTCATGCTCGTCGAACAAAGGAGAGGCAACATCGACACCAGCAGCTATGAGGGCCTTGTTCCATCCTTTCTTGAAGTTCAGACGGTAGATGTAGCCTATTTGAACCTCGACGTCTTCATATTAAGTAGCCCACCCAGAGTTATATGAGTCCTCCTTGATGGTGGCTTCCTGAGACTCTTTCTCCTTCAGCTGCTCGGTCATCACCTTGTTCTCCTCTACAACGGCCAACTTGCTCGAGCAGATCAGGTCATAGGCTTGTCTCAGCTCGTTTAGCTCTTTAACGGCCACATCCCTTTCTCGGTTGGAATTGGCGAGGGCCAGGTCAGAAGAAGCTCGGGCGGTATCAAAAGTCTTCAGACTGGCTTCCAATTGTGTGCCCCTCACTTTCAGGGTAGCATTCTACTGCTCCAGCTCACCACTCCTATTCACCAGCTCATCGCGAGAGTGATAGAGTACGGCAAAGTCGGTCACAAACTATAAATAAAAGAAGATGTCAGAAGAAGGAAACAACTGAAATTCATCAAAGCATGAGAGAAAGGAAAAGGAATGGTCATACCAAGGCTAGCCTCTAACTAGCTTACAGAACCAATTGATCAGACCCCATCACCCTTTGGCGATCCATAGGAAGGACTGCCCTCTCGAGCAGTACAGGGGACGGTTGAGGAGAAATGGCAACTGAGGCCCCCTTAGGCAGTACGAACACAGGGACTAAGGCCTGCCCAGCCTTCGTCCTCAATTACATTTTACTCCTCACTTCCTCCCTCTCCTTCTCCTTCTCCTTTCTCTTCTTCTCCTCCATATTTTTCTTCTCTTCTATCTTCTTTCTTTCCTCTTCCTTCTTCCTCTCTCTCTCTCTCTCTCATCTGTTCTTCTTCTTTCCTCCTCCTCTCCTGATCCTGAGCAGTAATCTAAGAGCCAGTGGCAACAGCTCCATTACTGGACTTCTGATTCTTCGACCTCTGAGCAAGGAGTATATAATCATCATCATCGTCATCCCGTATCAAATTCTTCCTTGGTGGCACCATCTCCTCGCTAGAGCTGTTGGATGAGCTCAAAGATTTTAGGGCTTCAGAAACCTCTTCCTAATTAGAACTATCACCACTAGAGCTCTCCTCACCAACCCCACCTGCAGCATCTCCCCTAGTATCACTCCCAGAACTGCTCTCCTCCTCGTCCAACTGGATAGGATCAGCAACAGTTTCCTCGGTAGTGTTAAACTCAGGAATACTGTCCCCAGGCCTCGCTATAAGCTAGATCCAATATTCTTGTACTCGAGCAGAAAAGCGGCAGATCGGGGATGTTCGCCGTCAGCCAAAAGCTCCCTAATATTCCAAGCCTTGAGCAACTCTGAAAGCTGGACCTCACCAAGGGCAGGTTCTAGGTTCTTCGACCTCGCTGCAGAAAAAACAAGAAAGAATCAGAAAGATCACAAATCAGTAAAGAAATTGAACGAACAGAGCAAAGACTACCTATATAATCTTCCCCATAAAAGGGAACAGAGAACCTATCAGACCTCGACCCCTCAGTCTGGGGGGAAAACTGCCAATTTCTAGCAAGGAAGCCATCTTGCCAATAGTCCTTGTGGGAATCAGGTAGGTTTAATACCAATACCCTGTCAGGACTCCTGGCTTTGAGATAGTGGACAACATAACTAGTTCGAGAAAAGGAATAGCAAAAGCAGACCTCGGCAAGCCCTAACTTGGTGCCATAGAGCTGATTTATTCTATGAACACCATTGATTATCTTCCACACATTAGGCGAACACTGTGCAGGAACGATATTAAAATAACCAAAGAAGTACAGGAATAGATTATTTGGAGGAAAAGTAAGCCCCCCTTGGGAAAGCAACAAGACATGAATCCAATGGGCACCCTCTATCTCTCTATTATTTCTAGGAGGAGAGGCGCATTCAATCTCTACCCACTCTGGGATATTGTAAAACTACCTAAACTCAGACACTGATCTATTACCAATATTTGCCATTTGAAAACCCTAAAACTACAAATTCAAAGATAAAACACAAAGAGAAAGCACAGGAGAACTTACAAAATGGAAGTTTGACTTGAACGATGAGGAATCACAAGCCCAAGTGACGAAGAAGATCGAAAGAAAAAAGAATGAAGACCTGGAGAAGAGAACGTGAATCACTAGAGCTCGCAAAAAATAGAAGAATACTGAGAGGCTGGAAACGACGATTGTGAAATGACTGCTCTGAATAACTTTTGAATGTTACTAATCATAATGCGCAGAACACGAAGGAAGTGCTGCCTAATTCAGTTCTCAAACTTTAGGAAGAGTTTCATGATGTACAAAGAAGCCATTATGACAAATCATTTAAATTTATTGAGCCCAAAATTGCGGCCCAACAAACTTAGGGGAAATTATGGGTACATGAATTAAGAATAACGGGCCTGGATGATTAGCCCAATTGAAGCAGGCCCAAAGTCCAGACCCTTCATACCATACCATCAATTCGGTTATGACTTGGTCTTTCCCCATTCTCTCATAAAAGAGGTGTTCCAGGAGAAGATGGTAAACGTGGGGGAGTCCAACACCCCCACTCTCTGAAAATAACATGTATATAATAAACCCTAGGTCTGGGGCATAAGACATGCACTGTATTCTCTATAATCGCTCTTCGAAGTATATAAAAATAATACCGACTGCACCACCGTGGACGTAGGCATTTTTGCTGAACCACGTACATTTCCTGTTGTGTGATTGACATTTTATATTTCTTACTTTACTTGGTAATTGCGCTTCTCTTATCTGTTTGTGTTGAATAATAATTATCACCACATTGAGTATATTCATATTCTAATTAATTAGATTCATGTTCTATACAAAAGGATATTATTTACTTTTGATTTGAAACGGAGATACTTTAATGTAGTTTGACCCAAATCCATAAAATGTCAACTAATCACAGCACGTCACGTCAATCGATAATTTGAAAATAGGGATTAAAAATGGAAAAAAAATGTTTATCTTCCTATATACATAATCAATATTATTTTAAGTCCTAAAATTGCAAAATCTATATCTTTTATTGCTTATGTCAAAAAAAAAGTAAGCATGAAGAATTGCAACGGCTCGGAATATTCTTGGAATTTCAACCAAACAAAGCAGCCAAGCAAAGAACTTAAGAACCCAAAGTCATGCCTTTTCATTCTCTTTTTTTTCTTGTATAAATATGTGCATGATTAATTGCATTTAGACATAATTAAAAGAACTCATTCAAAGTGTAACCCTCCAAAACCTCTCTCCTCATTCCATGGCTGGCCATCAATACAACTTCTTCCGTATTGATTTTTTATTTCCTCCTTCAAAATTCGTTAATAAAGATATCACCCCTCTTCATGTTCTACCCATCAACACTCCAAAATTATAAAAAAATCATGATGTCAAACAGTCCTTAAGCTTGGTTCGCTATGATATCAATAGCAAGATTATTCTCAAAGTTGTTTCGTCTTCATCTACACCAAGAGTTTAGTGTCCTTGGATAAATAACCTTGATTATACTACACATAGTTTATTTTGGATTTTTTGTTTTGTAAATTTTTTGGTTAGGACCATTTACATAGCCTCTTTGGTGGTATATTATTGGGAAATTTGTTAAAAAAAATACCTTTTTCTTAATGCCTCAAGGTCATCGGTATACGTAAAAGGTGGATTGTACCCAATTCTATTTCATCCTTTTTTTTTAAATCTCTTTCTTGCCCATCTCTTTAAATTTAGCAAAATTACGATGAATCCCAATATAGTCACCTCTCCTACTTTTGAGAATTTTCAATTTTGTTGGCTATGGATTTAATTATCTATGAGGGGATTGTTGTGTAATTAAATGAAAGATGGAGTGCGATATCATAAAGAGTAATATTACGTATACCTTTTTCTCTTTTTTTTTGGTGGAATGTAATGAAATATATAAATCAAAGGAAAAAGCCCACAAGATATACAACACAACCCAAACAAAAAAACACCAAACAAAGGCCCAACACTAGAAGGCTAACCCGACATAACCCAAAACACGGATCAAACTAATAAAAAAAACCAGCCAAGACTACCCGACCTAAATTCTATACAAACACTCCCAACTTTCAACCACAATTCCACGCGTAAACATAAAATGGATCACCTCCACACAGACTAATCAAATACAACCACAAATAAAACCTTGTCTGCCACTACAAACCCTTCTTGGAATACCAAACCATCAAACCAAACCAAAACCATCAACGAACCTCCCTCAACGAGTCTAAACAGGATATTTCTTTCTCATCTTTTCAAAGATACCAAACCTACTACAACCGAAAATTCAAAGCAGAAAGATTCAATCTTCCAAACAAATCACAAAACCTTCAATTCTCAAACAACAAAGAACCTCTATCTTTCATGAGAATCAACCCAGCTGAAACATCGAAAAATAACACTCCACACCCATTAGCATTCAAAAGATGATGTTTCTCACCCAATTGAGATCAAGCAACAACTAGTCAACCCATCAGATCCCTTTCTCAGCATGAGGTTAGAAGAATCCATAACTCAAGTACTTGATATCCAAAAACTTTCCCACCAAACACAAGAAGAACACCATTTAGAGATAAGAGGTCGCTACAACCATCCCCAACCACTGGAAGAATCCCCCAAAGTCACCAAGGGACCACTAGAACGACATTCAAAGTTATTAGTCACCCAAGCTAAGTATATTAGAACTTATACCACATTTCCTGCATAAATCTTCATTAACTGCACATTTCTTGAACTCCTTCCATCTGCATGCACTTTCACTAACCATTTTCACAATACTTACAAAGGTCTTTCCCATACCGATGAAGCTATTTTTAAAAAAATTCTCAGTTCTTGTTTTCAATATATGGTAAACAGAAATAGAAAAAATAAGTTGTTGAATCAGAATATACATTTAATATCATAATTTGTTCTGAAAATCTTCTATCACAACTTCTGTCATTGAGACTATTAACTTTCCTCCAAATCTGTCTGGAAAATTGGCAATTAAAGAATAGATGATCTATGTTTCCTTCATGGATGCCACATAGCACACACACATCATTATTTATAATCACCCAATTTTTCAGTTTCTCTCTAGTCCATAGCTTATCCAGATAACTAACCCATAAAATGAAGGCACATTTAGGAATTCTTTTACTAAACCAAACAGAATTTGCCCAACAAACCACCTATTTTTTCTGTCTAAGCTTATCATAAGTATCTCTGCAGTTGTAGGCACTATTTTTATATATAGACCAAGTAACCCAATCTTCATAATTAATTTGAGGGACAACTATATTATTAGCCATATCAATTAGCTCATCAGAGTTTAGCCTAGGAAATTTCCACCCATCCCTATCAATGTACTCCAAGACTTTAACTTTACTATGACTAACTGCATCATATATAATTCTATCCCCATATACTTGAATAAGAGGCCCCTTCTCATGCCAATTGTCAATCCAAAAGTGAGTATTCTACCAATTCCTAATATTGTATTTGATAAAATTTCTAGCATAGTCTCTCAATTTCCATAATTTCCTCCAAGTCCATAAAGAATCATTCCCCAATTTAACTGTCCACAATTACCCCTGTTTAATAATGACTGAATGCATCCATTTAACCCACAATGAGTCTTTCTTACTAGCAATATCCCAAATGTGTATCAACATACAACTTTTATTCCATGCCACCAAATTTTTAATTCCCGTTCCCCCTTCCTCATAAGGATAGCATATATATTCCCATGCAACTTTAGCTCTAGACTTCTTAAGGTCCACTCCTTACCAAATAAATCTTCTTAAAATATTATCAATATCCTTAATCACCTTCTTAGGAATAACAAAAATATTTATCCAGTAAATTCTTATGCTTCTAGGAACAACAATAACTAATTGAATTCCCCCAGCATAGGAAAGCCATCTATTGGTCCAGTTCCCAACATTATTCATCAATTTCTCCACTAGAATGTTACAACCACATGCCTTAAGTCTGGTAGAAATAAGAGGGACCCCATAAGTATTTGACTGGAAGAGTTCCAATCCTCATACCCAATAAATTAGCTAACCTAGTCTTCTCATCTTCTTCCACACTAGCAAAGAATATTTCACATTTGTTATAGATAGCACTCAACCCAGAAATGGATTTAAAATAATTCAGAACTTTATCAATCACCAAAATTGAGCATCCATCAACCTAAGCCATAATGAAAAGATCATCTACAAACATGACATGAGATAAGTTGAGATTCCCACACTTAGGATGAAAATTAAATTGGCCTTTATTAGTCTCATCATCAATAATCCATGAAAATGCCTCCATAACAAATAAAGAAAAATAAGGGGAGAGAGGATCCCCTTGTCTAAGACCATTAGTTCCTCTGAAAATACCATTAACACCCCCATTCACATTTATAGAAAAACTAGTAGTCATCATGCACTCCCAGATCCACTGGATGAAAGTTTATGGAAATTCCATAGCATGCAACACATCAATAACAGAACCCCATTTCACTGAATCATAAGCCTTCATTAAGTCAATATTCATAGCACATCTAGGCGAACCATCATTCCTATGATAACCCCTCATAATTTCTTGCATCAGCAGTACATTATCAGTAATCTTCCTTCCTTGTATAAAAGCAGAATGTTTATTGTTCACCAAGGTAGGAATAATTTTCCCTAACTTTTTGACTAAAATCTTATAAATGATTTTGTAAGATGTATTACAACATGATATGGGTCTAAAATCCTTCATAGAGTCAGGACTAGGAACTTTAGGGATCAAACTGATAACAGTATTATTCCACTCCTTAAGCAATATTCATCCATTAAAGAAAGATAACACAACTTTAGTCACTCCATCCTCAAGAATATCCCAATTATGTTGATAAAAAGCAGTATTATATCCGTCAGGTCCAGGGGCTTTATCAGGATTCATATCAAACAGAGCCAACCTGACTTCATCTTTAGTAACTTGATTCTACAAAATAATTCTCTGATCATCATTCAAACACCTTTGTCTCATAATTATCAATTTATCATAAGTGGATACCCTTCTATTAACCTCAGAACCAAGGAGATTTTTGAAAAAACTCATAGCTTCATTATGCACAGCAGTGTGGCCAGAACAAACAACACCATTCCCATCTTTTATAGACAAAACCTTATTTCTACAAGTATGACTCTTTACTTTTTTTTTAAAAGAATGAAGAATTCTTATCATCAAGATTCAGCCAATTAATTCTAGATTTCTGCTTAAAAAATTCCTCCTCAAACTCCCTTAACTTAAGGTATTCCATTTGACATTTCATCTTTTCATCAATAATCACAAAATCTCCCCCCCCCCCCCCCCCCCCCCCATCCTGCATAAGATTCTCCTGAATATTATCAAACTCAATCTTGTTATCATTAACTCTATATGAAATATTTAATTAATACTTTTGATTCAGCTTCCTAAACTCCTGTTTCAACAACTTCAATCTCCTAGTCACTATGAACATAGGGCTTCCTTCAATATACATCTCCCAACCTTCCTTTAAAATATCTCTAAATGAAGAGTGTTTCATCCAAAAATTAAAAAACTTGAAAGGCTTATTTATTTTTTTCTCTACTAAGAATAAAATCAATAACTAATGGAGTGTGATCTGAAATCCTAAGAAGATCAACATGGAAATCACATTCCATAAATTCATTCAACTAACACTCATTATGCATAATCCTGTCAATTCTACTCTGGATATTAGCATATCCTCCTCTACCATTACTCCATGTGAACCAATTACCTCTAATAGGAATATCATCAACCATAATTCTTTCAATACATTCATTAAACTCCCCTATTTCTTCCCAATCAACACCATTACCTCCTATTCTTTCAAAACTTCTTCTCACAACACTAAAATCTCCCCCTATAATCCATGGATCATTTTCATAATAAGGAGCAATATTTTCAAGATATCTCTATAAAAGTTTTATAGTTTCTCTAGTATTTTCCCCATACACTCCAGTAAAGAAAAAAAGTTTATTATGATCCCTAAAGGTTATTTTTTCACTCAATGCTTGATTCATACTACTTAACTCCTCAACCTCAACACAATTAGGATCCCATGCAATCCAAACCCTTCTAGGCTCATTAACAGTGGTATTATGAATTATATTCCAATGGGCAAAACACCCATCCTTAACAGCCTTGATATTATTCCTTCTAACTTTTATTTGAACAAGACAAACGATACCAATATTATTATCTCTAATATATTTATTAACCTCTCTCTGCTTGTGAGGGGCATTACAACACCTAATATTCCATATCACAAACTTAGTCATGTTCTATTCTTTGATTTGCTCTTACCGCCTCCCCCCCTTTCTTCTTTGGTTTGTTGCTAGTCTTTTTGTAGTGTTAATATTTTTCCCCACTATTGTTCTGCTGGACTATAATTTTCTCCATGTCACTCAGATCATCTGTCACTTCATCATCATAATCAACATGATCAATTAAACTTCATGTTTCTTGTTGTAGCACATAAAATGAATATTCCATGACTATTCCCATTTTATCTGTCTTATTAGTGCTACTCAAAGGCATAATAACTGTTGTATCTTTATGAAATTCCTCTTCCTGATTATCTGAATTTGTACCTCATCTTCCTTCTCTTTGGTCTTGTCTATCTGCATATTCTTCCATCCTTATCCTATAATATCTCCTCTTTACCTTCATTATCTTCTAATTGTTTACTAGTTCCAGTTGTCTCAATCATTTTATTGTTCTTCACATTCTCAACTTTCCTCCACATTTCATTAGTCTGTTTGGCAACTTTATAGGTATCTTCCTTATGCCCAAAGACTTTGAAAATATTACACTTAGCTGGAAGCCATTCATATTCTACTTTCTGATAAATTTTCTCACCATTATGATCCATTATAGTTACCATTTTAGGTAAACTACTTCCCATATTAATCTCAACACAAACTCTAGCATATGTAAGTCTTTCTCTTCTTGCTGTCATCCTGTCGGTAAACATAGGTTTCCCCACCAAGCTAGTAATCTTGCTTAAAACTGAATCTGACCATAAATGCAATTTTAAACCTGGAGATCTAATCCAAATAGGCAATTCCATCATTCCATCTTTCTCCAGATTAACCTATACACTCCAAGGCTTCACAATAAGTGGTCTATTATCAAATGACCATGGTCCCAATTCCAAAACTCGTAATTGAGCCTCCATATCTTCAAAAGAAACTACAAATACTCCAGTTTTAAGCATAAAGACTTCATTGTTGCCAAATTGACTCTATTTCCTCAACACATAACTTCTCATAGCCCCAACAGAAATTTTTAAACCAAACACATAAACCACTACTGCATATATCCACCTGTTAATTTCATTCTCCACTTCAACCTTCCCAATTTTAACATATTCACCACCATTAACATCTTTACTACCAGGAATTAATTGTAATTTTGTGCCTGCATTACTGTCCCGATTTGATGCTGCTATACTTGCCCATGACTTCTTATTATTCATAACAATGTCTGATTTGATTTGATTTTGCAGATTCACATTGGCATTTACACCCCTTTCTTCCATTATTTTTGTAAATTGATCATCAACCTCACATTCAACAATTAAAGGTTCTTTTCCCTCCCTATGTTCAAGTATGGCATTAACATCCAAATTAATAGATCTAGGTTTTTCATTATCAACAGACTTAAATATTGTAACTTTCGTACCTTCATTACCTTTTAAGACTTGACAGATTTCTTCCATCTTCCTTTGTTTAACAGCAGATGGCCCAATCGTTTTATCCATAATTTTCACCTGATCAAAGGAAGATTCGATGTCTGGACTCAGTGGAGTCCAGAATTATGATTAGCTACAACAGGAATCATGAATTTTCTCTTTCACCACCTGTAACTTGTCTTCTCATAATTTTCCAACCTTCACCAGTAAATTCATTTGTAAAATTATTTGACCATTTTTCTCTGTCATTTTTATGTTACTCAACGGTTGTGTCTAATACACATTGGCTAGTGTTTATAATTCGCATGGCTCTATTACAAATACCAAACAATGTATGCTTGATACGTTAGTTGGGTAATAAAAAGGTACATAAAAGGGAATACTTAATATTAATCTAACATAAAAACAAGAATATATGTATTCAATTTGAAACAAAATACTAGCAGGGAAAATTTTACTTTTGGGAGTTATTGCGAGATGCTGATCTCACGGTTAACATCAATCAATCACCTCGAAAGTTAATTAGATGTCAACAATTGTATTATTTTATATATTGAATTATTTTTCATCAATGTTATCATAGGTATTTGAACATAGTGTTCTAAATTTTTGGCACATGTTAAAAATTACATGTAATTTAAAATATAAAAATTACTTATAAAAAGTATGTTAAATTCTAATCCATTAAAACTTATAACAAGGTGCTCATGGATTAGTACCTTAATATGTTCATTAAATTGATTCATAACTATAGTCATTAATTACAATGCCTACAGATAAGTTTAAAGGCCACTGGTTTTTAGCTAAGTCGATCCATAATTGTCCTGGGTGAAATACGTTAAGATAGGGGATTAATGGATGATACTTGAGGGGAGTTCACAATGGGAAGTGATAAAAATAAGGGAAAATGGTAAGTGTTCCACGCTTGAGGTTTAAAAAAGTTATTTTTTCATAAGTGAAATTGTTTCACTTCATAATCTTAGAAAAATGAAAATGTCTCACATCTTGCTTAGACGTGGGAATGTCCCATGTTTAGACCCTAAATGTTCAAGGTTCTCCGTCTGAACTCTTGTCTCTCCCTTAGCAAATCCTCTATCTTTATTTTAACTTTGAGGGAGGGTTAACGAACCCCCTCCCTCTTTTACTGGTTCTCTCCCCATTGTGTCACACTTTAAAGAATCCACAATGGGTTTATGGTATCCATTGTGGTTGGCCTAAGGCTCAATCATGGTAGAAGAAAATTTGTCTTTTCGTGAAGCCCAACATCCATTTAGGGGACAAAACCTAAGTTTTGACGTCAACACCTACTTTTCTAATTATAAACCCGTCCCATCATTATTGTTTAATTATTTCCCATGAAACGAGTAGTAATCTGAGCTAATACAATTCGAACACTACTTTTGGAAAAAAGTACTACTATTAATTATAATTAAACAATGTGATAAATCCTTAAACTCTTTAGAAACGAATGATAATGACAAACTAAAAACATTTTTTTAATAAGTCTACATGTGTTACAATTATTAACGTGGATACATGAGTATAAATTGAAGTTCACTTGTTAATGTAAATATAGTTACACTTATTGATGTAGATATTTTAAAGGCAAATTTCTATTTGACTTTTATGTATGTATTGGTTTATTCTGTTGGTCAAAACACGTAGGGTTAGATGTGTTATATATCTGTTACTCAAGCCTATGAATCAGGACATGCAAGCGACTACACTTGGTATTACATAATTGAAGGCGCTACACGTATCTCGAGATCAAAGGTATATGCTATTTTATGGTCAAAATATTCATAATGGTATTTGGATAAAATTTTCATAGGTTATGTATCTTTAAAATGTTTTCAAGAGAAAAATATTTTTTAATTTGTCATTTTAACGAGATGGCAACGAGAAAGCCATTCTCGTTCGAACGGGGGGATCTAACGAGAGGCCATTCCCTTTCTAACAAGTTTTGAATGACCTTCAAACGAGTGACCTCTGTTTGGTATAAGTCCACATGTTTGATACTCGTTGAAAGGGCATTCGAACAAAAATCCTTATTCGTTCAAACGAACTTTGACCTCGTTCCAATGAGGTATGCAAATTCTTTCGAACGAACTTACATTCTCATTCGAACAAACTTTGCATTTTTTAAGAAAATGATTTTTGACTTTGTCTAAAGGCTACACTCATTTAAACTAGGTTTTCCATCCATATTTTGTAGCCTCCATTTGCAGGAAAACATTTTTGAGCCTCTAACCATTAAAATGACTTTTTAAACTTAAATCCAAATATAACTTTGTTTATATTGATCACTGTTTAATATCAAATCCCAAACTCTTCACTATCTATTTTCGGTATGGTGGATTCTAAATAAGTGGACTACAGTTAAAGCTATCAGATGATGAGTCTGAGGCAAGAAGATGTTGTGATACTGATGTTGCATTGTGCGGTTGTTATAGGAGGAGGTGTAAAAACATGCATCCACATAGGCTTGAGGAGGCAAGTTTTGTAAGTTGTTTGTGTCTTTTTGTAAAACATTCATCATAATGATTTTGTTTAGGCTTCGTCGTCCGAGGTTTTTCCCAATTGGGCTTTTCTCGTACAGTGATTATGCTTCTTGATACTTACTGAACTTATCTTGCATGCAAACTTAGTAATTAAGTTAATCAAGATTAAAATTGGTAATAATTTGGCACGCGTGTTTAGAATGGCTTAAATTGTATTTAGTAATTCTAGTATCTTTTAAATTAATTGATTCGTAAGTAGAAAATCAGATTGTTAATTATCGCAGGAGCATCATCTTTAAAGGGGACATTTATTGATAACATGTTATTAGCTGTTTTGAGGTAGTAAACTTTATAGGCTTGACTATAAGATGAATAAACTAAAAATATTCCATCATCACTCCTAGAGTCAAACTTTCCTAAGTTCTCTTTGTTGCGAATAATGTAGCAAGGACTCCCAAAGACACATAAATAAGATATGCTGGACTTTTTTTCCAATCCACAATTCATATGTCATTTTAGTGATGTGTGGACGGAGATAAACCTTGTTCAACGTGTGACATGCGGTGTTAACTGCCTCTGCCCAAAAACATCTAGGCACATTTCGACCAAGGAGCATAGACCTTGCCATCTCCTGAATGGTCTTATTCTTCCACTAAACAGTGCCATTTTGTTGAGGTGTGCCTTCCGTTGATAATTTATGTTTGATGCTCAACTCATCACAAAGCTCCCCAACACCGGCATCAATGAATTTCGTGCTACTATCACTTTTAATTCGATTTATAGTGATACTATGTTGATTATGTAAAACAAAATATTTTATTATAAGAAACTCAATAACGTCGAATTTTTCCCTAAGGAATCCCACAATAGAATACCTCGAAAAACCATGGACCATCACTAAGATATATTATTTACCACCTAGGATCTCCGTACGTATTGGACCCGTAAGATACATGTGTATCAACTCTAATACAGTGGAGCTAGTAATAGCATTTAAGTTCTTATGTGGACTATTTCTTATTTTCCATATTGGCAGGAACCACAAACCAAAGAAGTTCGTTTTTCTAGAAATGGTAAACCACGGACTAGGTCATTCCTCACAAGACGATGGAGATCCCTATTATTTATATGACCTAGTCTTTGGGGCAAAGCTCAATAGAGGGACCCTGGTACTATTACAGACGAATGAACATTTAGGAATGATACCATAAAAGTTATTGGAAGTCCTCACACATTGCAATACTATCTTACCCCAATCATTGTAGACACAACATTCTGACTGGTTAAACTTAACCGCAAGATTTTCATCACGCAATTGGCTTATGCTATTTTTCTTTCAAACCCATTAACATAAAGCACGTTGACTAGTTTTGGGAACCCAAAAATGTCAATGGTGCCCCGTCCCAACACGCTAGACCGACTGCCATCACTGAAAGTGACTTTACCTTCCTTGTGATCCTCTGGTTTGGTAAAAAGATATTTATCAAAATACCACTGGGAGGTATTTTGATCTTCGAGAGAAACATGAACAAAAAAAGTGTTTCTATTATTTTCTTTCACAACCCACGTAGAAGTGTAATGAGTGGGAATTACCTTTCTTTTGCTCTTTCTATTATTCTTACTATAATTTGGTTTGAATGAGTTTCCGTGAGGCTAGAAAACCTTTATAACTCTTCCATTAACCCTTTAGAAGTATGAATAGGATATTAAACTTGTTCCCTCAAGTTAGACAGGTGGATATAGTGGGGGTGAGGGAGTACGAGAATGATAACCCCTCTTAAGCTTATAACAAACATCATTAAAATGTCTCGTCCTTTTTCAATAAGTACAAACATAGGGTTTAACAGATTTTATCTTCTTAGAGTTTAATTATAATTCATGTGGTCTCAATGCTTTGTTCAGTTCAGTCTCACTTGAGAAGTTCTTCCAAATCATGATGTGTGGAATGTATAAGGAAGCTTGGGACACATCATGTCTTTTATCTTAAGAAATCCCTTAACGGATTGATTCAATCTCCTCGAGCTTGGTATGAGAGGTTTACTTCCTATCCACTGGACCTTGGTTTCAAGAGAGGGGGAGTTAATATGACATTGTTCGTGCATAGAGATAATGTGGATATTTTGGTTGCATAAGTCTATGCTGACAACATAGTCTTCGGTTCCACTTGTGACCAACATACTCATAGTTTAATGAAGGAGATGACTAGTGAGTTTGAGATGGGTGAGGTAGGTGATCTGATGTTCTTCTTAGGTCTTCATGTTCATCAATTAGAGGATGGTATTTTCATATCCTAGGCCAAGTATGCGAGAGATCTAGTGAAGAATTTTGATTTAGACATTTCTAGGCACGCATGTACACCTATGAGTTCTTAGACTAAGCTTAGCAAATATATATTGGGAAAGGACATTGATCAAACCCTCTTTAGGAGTATGATATGTAGTCTTCCTACTTAACCACTAGTTGTCCTGATATTACCTTTAGTGTAGGTGTGTGTGCTAGGTATCAGGCATCTCCAAAAGAGTCACTTTTATGCGCTTAAAAGAATCATCAAATTTATGGGTGATACTTTAGATTATGGCTATGGTATTATTTGAAATCGATGATCGTTTATTATCATATTCTAATGCTTATTGGGCTGGCCATGTATATGGTTGCAAAAGCACCCTCGTGGGTGTTTTTATTTTGGTAGTGCTTTAGTCTTATGGTTGAGGAAGAAATAAAATTTGATATTTTCGTCGACCGTTGAGGCAGAATACATTGTAGCTGGGAGTTGTTGCACATAACTCTTATGGATGAAACAACTATTGGGCCAGGGAGGGAAAACTGAATGAGAGGGTAAGAAATAAGATGAACATATCAAAAAAGGTTAATGCCCACCGACTCAGGTAAAAATGTTATGATGATATTAAGGGGTGAATGGGCGGAACCAAGGGGAACAGACCAAGGGGACTCTGAAAAAAGTCAAAGAATATAATCGGGTCAACTTGTACTTGCATGCTCGACGAAAAAAAGGGACCAATAAATTGTCAAACAGACTAGTGCTGACTTTGGTGAGTTTTAATTTATATATATATATATATATATATATATATATATATATATATATATATATATATACATGTTATATTATTATTATTATTAAAATCGTAGTCCTAAATATAATATCATGCTATAGAAAATGATAAAGGGCATGTCCAGCAGTCAGTCTGAGTGCGGCCCTAATGACATTCAATTAGATACCCTAACAAAGTTAGTTGGGAGGGACCAAAAAGGGAGGGAAAGATGTGTGGGATCACGTATGCCAAGTAACAAATTACAACACAGTTCACCTTTATTAGATGAGATCTCTTATGTGAGGGGTGAGGTGGTGATGGGGTTAGAAGAAGATGTTAAGACGAAAGGATAGGTGCCATAGCTTCGGAAGGACAAAGCACTCTAGACGAATGAAATCTATGGGTTCGTCAAACTCTTAAAATGGTAGTCCCCTTGAAGGCCGGGGGTATAATAATACAAACAAAGGCATAACCCCTATAGATATGGTGATAAAATAGTAACCCAGATATCCTCAACTATCACAAATAAAAATACAGTATTGTATACAATACACACTTAGATTGGACTCACAAATCTCTCGTGTATAACTCAAATAATGATAAAAGGACTCCAGAAACAACTCATTCAAAGGGAGAGAGAAATAAGCACCCTAGATACACCTTGGCAAGCAGTCAATACGCCACTCCCTGGTTAGATAATAAAAGCTTCGTAATAAATGTCAATGGTGGATGGATAAAACTCTGGTTTGCAATAACTCTTTTGCTCTCAATGTATTTTTCTCTTTCTAAAAATAACTCTCTCTTCTCAGAAGTGGTTGAGGCCAATAAATAGCCCCACACTTTTTTCGAGATGTCTCAGTCCTCATTAATGTGAAAGACATTCCTCTCATACTTTATGTCTCAAGCATTAAAGTCCTAACGGGTCAGCACACCCTACATCATAATCATTAAATGCCAGTACATGCCTTTTACCTACCAATTGTGCCTCAAGGGACTGTCACGATAGTTGTTGCTCACCAAACCGTCTGGTAGTACCAATACTTTTTATGATTTTTAATCAAAATAAACTTTCAAAATATATGTAAAAGTCAGACCAATATGACTCCCATCATCTTCCTCGTTTAATTTCTCTTAATTTTACAACATAGGTCATTAAGCTAGCACATTGACCCTTACTAATGACAAAACAACTAATATCCGTCTAATTTATTTAATTTTTCATTTTTTTTATTAAAAATATCTTGTAATATATCCAAATTATTTTGTGTGGCATTGCCAATACCAAAAAGTAAAAATAAATAATGATGTCCACCTATTTTAACGTGTCGCGTGTTAACTAATTAAAAAAACTAGTCAAATAAAAATTAAGTAAATTTCATCGACATTCAAATTAAATAAAATATATTCATAAGTTTTTTATACCTAATTTATTATTAAATGATATCAATATTTTTCTTAAAATTATGGAAAATTAGAAGAACAATTAATGTTAATTAATGGCTGCTCAAAATTTTGTATTAAGTGCCCTAAAATGTTCTATTTATAGGTGAAAATACATGTGATGAAACCTCCAAAATACTCCCAGCTAACAAACCCTTTTTCACAAATTTGGGTATGTTCGTTGTAGTGAGTCGCTGCAGTGAAACACCTGTGTTGGTCGCGCGAACCATGACAATAAACCCTGAAAGGAACTGCATCCAACGAAACCCCTCCGCTGCAGCGAATCGGGATTTTAAGCCAAATTCCACATAAGCAACCTTTCCACTTAAGATATCTCATAAATTTACATTTTCATCATCAAAACACCTCATCCTAACCTAATTTTGGCATACTCATTCCTTTTGGTGCATTTGGAATGAATGGAGTTGGGTTTGTCACTGTTGCTCCACCCATGCGTCACCTCTCATCCATCGTTTCCTAGTTGTTAAGCCACCAAATTCTCTACAAGGTTTAAATGAATATCAAACCCCAAATTTCATATTTACTTCATTTCCTACTTTGCTTTTATCTTTATTTTCTTTATATTTCCTAGTAATCTTTTTGTCATCCCTTTAGTGAATACTTTTTAATTCTATTTTCACTTGTATTTACATTTAAACCTTTTTTCATAGCTCAAAATACCAACCTAGGTGTTCATATTATTTTTGACAATCTAATGATGTTTCACATTTAATTTTTACGCCAAATAGGGTTGTAACATCCGTTTTCGTCCAAAATGGCTTTACACCCCCTTTTCTCATACTAGGGGTCTTACATCAACTTTTTAACTCAAAAACAGTAGTACTAAGTTTCAAGCACATTGTAAACCTGCCATTTAAAGCCCGTTTGAAAACCTGCCATTTAAAGCATATTTAAATTTGTCAAGATTGTTGCTAAAGATATTGATAAAGAAATAAGGGACATATACCAAATGGTTCCTCGAATTTTTTTTAATACACGTGTAGCCCAAGCCTTTTTATTTTGCACCAAAAAGTCCTTCACCATGCCAAAAAGGCTTTATCGTGCCGCTGGCGCGGACCTTTAAAGATAAGAGAGTAAGGGACTTTTTGGTACAAAATAAAAGATTTGGACTAAATGTGTATTAAAAAATGTTTGAGGGACTTTTTGGTATTTGGTCCAAGAAATAAAAATTAAGCCAATATTTCATGAAAAATGTAAATCTTAAGTATTTAGTCCTATTTTTTAAAATGTATTTATACTCACTCCCATGTATTTATTTTTTAAGTTGTTGGCGCTATTGTAACCACCATGGAAAATGTGTCATTATCTGCGAAAAGGAAGAAGGAAGGTTACAAAGTAGCTATGGACGGTTTTGGGTGGTTACGGGACATACTACCATTTTAAAAACACATGGGATGGGAGCCTATCAAATCTTAGGATATGGGACTAAAGCCAAAAAAACTAATATATATAACAAAAAATATTTTGAAGAGAATCTAAATGACGAGGTTAGACAATGACCGGAAGAATATTTTAGAATAAGTACTCCTTACATTTAATAGATCAAGCTCTTATTTCTCTTAGAACAAGATTTGAACAATTTCAAAAATATGATACTTTTGAATCTTTATTTGATTTGAACAAGTTAAAATCTTTAGATGGAAATAGTTTGAAGTGTTCTTGTATTAAACTACAAAAAAATTTCAACACATGACACAATTTTGATATTGATGCAAATGAATTATTTTTAGAATTGCATTGAGGTATTAAAAGAATGAATTTTTATTTTTCAAATACTTTGGTTGTTTGTAAAATAATTTTGACTATACTCATTACGGTTGCCTCATCCGAAAAAAAAATTTAGAGTTAAATATAATAAAATATTACATTGGCTCTACTAAGTCACAGAAAGATTAAATACATTAGATATGTTATCGATTTAAAAATATTTGAAAAAAAAGAGACTTCGACTTAATTGTAACTTTTGCATCAAAAAGTATGAGAACAAACTTATCTAATTTTGAAGCATATTTTTCATTATTTTATTGCGAATATGTATAGCAAATAAGGCCCCCAAAATTGTCAGCGTTACCTTGCAAATGAGCCATGATAGCTATACCAAAGGATAAAAATTCATACATAACCGATTACTAGAAATTACTTTGCTTGTATGTTATTGCCATTATCAAGCAACATGAATAGGATAGTCGGTGAAGTATCTACCATTCTAATTCAAATGGATTTAATTGATCATCATAAATCTTAATTAACTGTAGTTGTGGGAAAATGGCTTCAAGCTCAATCTTTGATGGTTCGACAATTAATTACACGTCTATGGTCAATCATTTATAATTTCAAGATCTATTACATTTTTTCTCTCATTTGAAATATCAATAAACTTGAGTTGTGGTAATTTTTCATTTACCTTCACCAAATTCAACCATTTTTCCATTAAACTTGAAATTCTCTCAATATGTTTACAATACCTCTATAGGGGCAATTGATCAATAACTTTACCAATCCAAGTGAGGATTATTGCATGTATGTACTTGTACTTGGGCCATTATCACACATTTTATTACACAAGCGCAAGTTTGGGCACGGTTGTCCAGATTTGAACCCGGATCTCTCGCGCGAGAGTTGAGTATCCCTCTCCAGATTTTGGTGATATTTTTCCTTCACAAAAGCATCGCAAAAGGTTAAAATGAACCCCAAAATGCATTAAGAACAATTATGACCGATATTAGATCCCAATAAACCTTGATTTTATCAAATTAAAGCTTAAAGAGAGGAAGATTCAGAGCCGAATTCTATGATATCTTCTTGGATACGAATAAATACAAATAATAAATGTTCAACGTGAACAATTATGCATGTCCACATAAACCCAACTTGAGCACATAATTACACTAAGGGCATGTTTGATAGCATGACATGACAAATAAGAAATCTTTGGACTTTGTCGCCTTTTGACATGTTTGATAATCTTTATTTGCCTCGAATTTTTTTCCTCTTACATAAAAGTACCACCACTAGTTAATGCACATTTTGATGATTTCAATTGGACTAATTTCTTTGCGGAGGGTTGCGAAGAATGTTCCAAGGAAAATGTTGCCATGACAAATTTTGCCATACATGCTATCAAATAGACCCTAAGAAAAATCCTTGACAGCCAACATTAATTCGATTTTGATTTATTTTCTGAAAATGAATGACTAGTTGAGAGAGGAAACATAATCTCTTGAAAATTGTGGAGCATCCCTTTATCGAAAATGTTATTCTTAACAACCTCCACATCCTCCAAACGGGATCTTCGAAAGAAGGTTTTCCATTTTCTCTCTGCAGGCTTCTCAAATCACCAAGACTTTCTTTGAGTGCCACAACACTTTCTTTTGCCTCATTTATTTTCCTCTGCCAGCTTAAGTAGTCTTGCCACTTGAAAGTCTGTTGTTCCATAGAAAAAATAAGGAAATGCAATTACTATTTTACCACACAAGAAAATCGTTCATGGTAAAAGACGTGATTCTATCCAAAGACCTGTCCGTCTACTTTTTTACTCGGTATCAGTGAGATTTGGTTTTGGGCAAGATGAAAGAGTACATTATGTAGATAGGAAAAAAAATTAATAGCAAGTCTTGGTGAGTGGCTTGTTGACTCGCCAAGATTTTTGCCCAAAAAATTAATGGCAAGTTGTAACGATGAATCTAACTGTGGAATGATGTATTTATTTAAGCTAAAAACAAGTTCTTTACACCAGGAAAATATTTTCCTAGGGGAGCGGGAAAACAAAAATTAAAAACTAGAGCTTTACCAAATTCTACCTATGGATGAGTAGATAATATTTTCCATGAAAAGTATGTGATAACAAACACTACCAAAAATATGTAATATGTGATATTTTGGCCATTTTTATGAAAAAAGTGCGCCGATATACACTTAAAATCCTTAACATTCAATGCTCTTCAATATTTTCTCAAGGGGAATAGAAAAAAACGAAACTAAAGGTAATTGAAATAGACCTCATTTGTGGTGGTGTTTGTGAAACAAAGGTTGGCATGATACCCAAAGAAACCAGCTAGCAGCAGAGAAACTATGAGCAGGAACACCATTACAAGTATTTGTGTGTTATAGGAGCCTAACAACCACTGTTACAAGCCAGCAAACCATTAACATAACAGTAAAAGAGTAAGAGCAATCAAAATGTACAAGATATGTTCTTAAGCAGCATATGAAAAAGCCAAACAAGAAGATGGCTAAATAAAAGGTTGGCGATGTAAAACGCAACTGAATTAATAAAACTCTCCCACAAATATCGATGTTAATATAAATGCAATCCTTATATTGCAATAAACAAAGAACAATCTTTGATTGAATTAATAATTGATTGAATAATTACAATGGGAGAGGCCTTTATTTACCGACTCATGAGCTAGAGTCCTAAAGGAATTAAACACTATATGATAATTAAAAATAGCTAAGATGAATCTTAAAATTTAAAGATAATTTCTACAAATTAAATATAAAAACTCTTTATCTCCTTAATTATCGATTCACGTCAGTTTGAGTAACAAATTTATTCAATCTAAAATAGAAAACTGGGTATCACAAGAATAGGTTCAATAACACTGCATTTATTCTAAAATTTATGTTGTGTCCCCTTTAGTATTTACATAATATAGACACGTGTTATTCACTTCTTGAGCTCTCTCACAACTTTAGGTCGCATTTAATTGAAATGATGAAAAAGAAAATGTTATCTTGGGAAATACTTTACCTGGAAAAGTTTTGCATGGTAAATGATTCCAAGCCTTTTTTATTTTCATGATGGAAAAAAGATGTGATAGAAAAGATAGTGTATATATATGGTAAACTTTTCCAATTTACTTGGAAAACGATTTCCTCTGGGGAAGGTGGGAAAGTAAAATATGGAAAACTGAAAATTAAAGCTTTAGGTACTAGTACATTCTCATGGAAAATTTTTGTATTAAACCCTACCAAAAGTTGGAAAATGTCAGATTCTATATTTTCATGCCTATCAAACATAGACTTTTTTTTTAAAATATTTTTTATTATCTTGCACAAGTAAAATGTTATTTTACTGTTTGATTGATCAAATTAAAGATAACGATTCATATAAGTACACTCTGCACCAACTTGTATTTTATAAACATTTTAAATTTCAACAACCCCCATATAAAGATGCATGTGTTTTCTGGTGTATTCTTCAACCAGATGATGGAGAGACCATGGCCAGTGGCCACTCTCTGAAGGTGCATCAAATGCACAAAAAGGTTTCTATGGATCTTGGTTAAAATAATTTCCAAAATGACAAAATAGTCGATGAAATTTGGTTCTGGATAACCAACATGTTTCTGAATGAATTCAATTGAGACGAAAACATAAACCAAAAATTTTGAGTACTGTCTCTATGAAGAATCCTTCACTCCTGGAGCTATCAATCTTTTCTAATAAGTATTTTGAGTACTGTCTCTATGAAGAATCCTTCACTCCTGGAGCTATCAATCTTTTCTAATAAGTATTATTATTATTATTATTATTATTATTATTATTATTATTATTATTATTATTATTATTATTATTATTATTATTATAACTACGAATAAAAAGAAGAGTTAATATTATCATTTGTAGTATTTTATTGCTCATACACCCTAAACATAAAATGCTCCATCCCAAATATATTATTGTAACTTTGTCATTGTACTTTCTCGCTCATAATAATGACCTTGACTTATATATTAAAATAGGTAGGCTTCAGCTTAGAGTATGATACTATTCAAGTTGATGCATTAGCACGAGGTCTAGATAGTAAACAAGCTTATATAACAAACGTATTAAACATATAATAGGCCTATATTATAGGAATTAAACATATAATACATGTATTAATTAAAGGAAATACCGAATGCTACTCGTACATATAATGTTCTTTATTTTATTAACTATGCAAGGTAGTTTAGAAATTCCATACCCTGTTCGTAAGGCCTGCAGTGAACGTCCCTTGTATTTTCCAATGTCAGTAGCAAGACTAAATTATTTCATTATGTGTTGCCTTAAGTGGTTTAATTTTTTTTTTATAAGTTAAAGTTCAAAATTATAAGTAACAAACACTTAAATGTATTAATTTTTCTTAAGTACTACTACACCAACAAACACGGGATGTCTTTTGGCCTCCAAAGTATTGATTGAAATTGAGTTTAGCCAACTGTTTCATCATATGACCAATACCTATCAATCGATCATAGTGAATGGCCAAAGTATTCCTACTCAAACATTCAATACTTTGATTATGAAAACATGGGAGTTAAAGTCGGTTTTGTCCTAAACTTTCGGGTCGAAAGTTAAAATGTCCCATATCTATATAATAACTCGGCATACTCTCAACTTATCTTCTCAAGTGGTGGCTGAGATCAATTTATGCCACATATAGATCACAAACGCTCCAAGAAGTTCTAACAAGACAATTTCACGAGAATAATTAACGCCTAAAACTATTTACTACCCCCAATGGGTAATGTCAGTGATCATCATCCAGGTATGCGCACTTCCAATACTACATATCTATTTGTGCAATTGACATTACGGCATACTAGGCTATGGTAGAATGGAGTCGTATTTAAGAGTTTTTGTGAGATCTGCACCCACAATATGAGCATGCAAGGTGCAAGTGTCGGGTAGGTATCGTGCCCCTTACTTTTGTTTATAAGGTATTCTCTAATATACAAGTCGAGGAAAGCAGGAAGAAGGCTATGTTTCCTAAGACTGATTCATAAGTATTACTGAGAGATCTGTACTTTCCACCCAACAATGAAATAAAAAAAATTTCCTCCAAGGGAGGAAGACAGAGAACCCCTCCAGTTAACACAAGTATCAGTTGTTCCGTTCAGGAGACCTCCCTTGGTACCCAATGTAGCGAATGAGTCTGCAATTGTTGATCGTACCTCTCTCAAACCAAGATATATGTTTATTTAAGATGTTGATCTCAGACAAGATAATGCTTATCTTCGACAAAGGTTAACTCAACTTGATCTCCAGTTCACTTAGGTTGTTCCTCCCACCTCTAAGTTTGCTCAGACAAGTATTTCTCATTCGACACATCATGTTTTCGCATCATTCGGTGTGCTCCCTTGGATCATTAGCTCTGGGGTCACTGATCATATAACTAGTACGGCATCTGATTTTTCTACATATTTATTCATACATTGTATATTCTGGTGGGGGTAAAATCAGAGTGGTTGATGGATCGTTTGCTTCCATTGTGAGGAAGGGCACGATTCCAACCTCTCAAAATATAACCCTGTCCTCTGTTCTTTATGCTCCAAAACTTACCAACAATCTTCTTTTTGTCAGTCATATAACCAAAAGTTTGAATTGTAGTGTGACATTCTTTCTGTCTCATTGTGTTTTTCAGGACTTGGTTACGAGGAAGACGATTGAAAATGGGCATGAGGACAATGGCTTGTACTTGCTGGATGTCAGACTAAATTTAGTCTTCTTCTGTTACAAATCAGTTGAGTGTTAGGGCTAGTAATGTGAATAAGAATCTGCCAATGCGATGGCATAATAGACTAGGTCCATTCCAGTATTGAAACATGTGCTTCTTCAATTTGCTTCTGTTGCACATGTTGAGTTAAATTATGGACCATGTATTCTTGCTAAATAATGTCATATCCTTTATTCTACTATTATTAATGAAACTGCAACTCCTTTTGTAGCTTGTTCATTCTGATGTGTGAGCACCTGAACCTACTACTTTCTTACATGGTTTTTGATACTTTGAGGTATATGTTGATGACTTTAGAAGGTATACTAGGCACTACCTCATTAACCATAAAAGTAAAATGGTTTGTACTCGGTTTGACTGCCCCTCAAGATATTTCGATCTATAATAGAGGGCAGTTTATGTACGGTGGTCTTGCCTTATTTTTTGAAGATAATGAAACCTCGTGTGTTGATACACCATAACAAAATGATGTAACTGAAAGAAAATATTGTCATATTACAGAGGTAACTGGTTTCCTTTTTATAGGTATAGAAGTTCCTAAACAATATTGGGCTGGTCCAACCTTAACTGCGATTGATCTCCTTAACCGCATGCCATCTTGGGTTATTGGCAAATCTCTTCTCTATTTTACACCCTACCTCTCCTTTGTTTAGTGTTCCTCTAAAAGTCTTTAGGTGTATTTGTCATGTTCTCCTTTATCATAGGACGGATAAAATGGACCCCAAGGCAGTCCGGGATGTGTTCTTAGGATACTCTGCCACTCAAAAGGGCTATCATTGTTATAACCCCACCACTCGTCGTTATATTTTCTGCATGGATGTTCATTATTTGAGTCAGTACCTTTTTTTCTCTACCACTAGGGATGCTCTATAGGGGGAGACTCCTCTCTGTATATAGAACCAGAAAAACAAACCAGCTTCATCCCAAGACCATGAAGTCTCCCTTAATCTAATTAATTCCTCGACTGATATCGATGTCCCTATTGCCCTTCGTAAAAGTGTTTATGATTGTATGAAACACCTTATTTCTCAGTTCGTCTCTTATAATGCCTCATCTCAAACATATCGTGCCTCCACATCCTCTGTATCTTCTGTTTCTATTCCTACTAACGTTTCAGATGCCCTTCGTCAAATCCAATGGAAGAGAGCCATGGTTGAGGAAATGGAGGCTCTTAAGAAAAATGGTACATGAGATATTATTCAATTTATTAGAGGGAAAAAGGCATTAGGGTCCATACAATAAAGTAACAAGTTGATGGAAAAATTAAGAGGTACAAAGCCCGACTAGTTGCAAAGGTCTTCACTCAGACTTGTGGGATTGATTACTGTGAGACATTTGCTACAGTTACCGAGACAAAATCTATACATGTCCTTATTTCTTTGGCATCAAATTTATCTTGGCCATTACACCAGTTGGATGTAAAGAATGTTTTCCTTCATAATTATTTGGAAGAAATGTACATGATTATGCCTACAGGGTTCAAATTTGTTGAAGGTAAGGATTTAGCGTGCAAACTAAATAAGGCCTTGTATAGGATGAAACAATTTCCACGTGTCTGGCTTGAGAGGTTTAGCACAATGGTGAAAAGTTAGGCATATCATACTCTTTCCAGAAAAAGGTATCGAGGCTGCAACACTTCTTTTATTGTATTTACGGATGATATTTTTATCACTAGAGATAATCCAGATGAGATATAGTGAATGAAGTATTTTTTGGGAACAGAGTTCGAGGTTAAAGAACATGGATTACTGAGATACTTTCTTGGAATTAAATTGTGTAGATCTAAGAAAGGACTGTTAATATCTCAAAGAAAGTATGTGTAAGATATGCTGGTTGAAACAGGTCAACTAGGAGCTAGACCCTTTGATACTCCCATTGAGTGGAAATATAAGCTTTAATGACATGAATTTTGAGTTGCTTAATGATTTTGGGAGATTTCATCATTTGGCTGGGAAACTAATTTACTTATCTTTTACTCGTTCACATATAGCGATTACTTAGTTTATGCATGCACCACGGTCTTCTGATCTCGAAGAAGCTTATCATGTTCTTCGTTACCTCAAAAGTTCACCTGGTAAGGGGATATTATATGGCAGATATGGTCCCTTGTGTGTCAAAGCTTATACTGATGTTGATTGGGTTAGGTCTTTGACTGATTGACTTCGGGATATTACACCTTTGTTGGTGGTAATCTTATTTTCGGCAAAAACAGTCTGAAGTAGCTAGATCTAGTGCAGAAGTTGAGTTCAGATCCATGGCACATGAAATTTGTGAGTTATTAAGGTTATAAACGATGTTAAATGAGTTGGGATATCCAATACGGGAGCCAATAAACTTGTATTGTGACAATAAGGCCGCCATTAGTATTGGTCACAATCCAATTCCACATGATAGGACAAAGCATATTGAAGTTGATCGGCACTTCATTAAGAAAAAACTTCATCATACGCTCATTTATACTCCGTATGTCGACACGATTGACCAAGTCGTCGATTTATTGACTAAATGTGTGAGTAAAGCTATCTTGCACAAAATGTTAGTCAAACTGGGTATGATGGGAACGTCTAGTGCCAAAGTCACTTAATGGGTAGGTCACCAATCCCTAAAATGAACTATATAATGTACTTTATCTACCGGATTACGGGCGGGCATTTTATAAGAGGTTTCTAATCTATCCTTGTGTGATTCATGTTGAAGAATATAGTCGGGGGTGAGTGTAAGGCGAACGATTTTAAAGAAGACTCCCCATTCATCTGATATAGAAAATCACCAAGATTTCATGATCTGCTACCGAACTTAATCCAATTCTAAGAGCTCGGATTGAATCAGTATTAATATACCAATTCGATTCAAGATCTCTTGTTGAATTTCTCATTCAATGAGCATTCTCAATATTATACCTTGACGAGGACTCGAACCTCCACGCTCTTTAGCACGAGATTTTGAGTCTCGCGTACATGTTGAATTTTATCAGCATTTCATCAAGAAAAAACTTTGTCTTGGGCATCAGCACGGCTGACCAAGTGGCTGATGTGTTGACTAAAGGTATGGTTAAAGCTACCTTGTACAAAATGTTAGCCCAGTTGGGTATGATAGATATCTTTGCACCGAGTGTTGTGAGGGGCTTATTTGTAATAATTTAATTATGTCATTTAAGTATGTAGGGACCTATATGTAAATATTGAAACATTATGTTATAAATAGAATGTGAAGGGAGATAAATGACCTAATTCATTCATTCATTCTCTCTCTTCCTCTTCTTTTCTTCTCTTCATTTACCCTTATGTAAATTGGGTATCTTATAAATCTAACATGAAGTACATTTTCAAGCTTTGTTCTTTGCTTATTATATTATAAGACAATTTGGGTGTTGATTGATTATTGTTGAGATTTGAAATTGTGATTTATGCTTTTCGGATGAGTTCTCCTTTCTTTCATTTTAATTCTTTTTTTAAGATTTTGATTTTATGTGATGTAAATAAATTGGTTACACTGTTTAGATGTTATGTTATCTTTTCTTTTTTTCTTTTTTAAGATTTTGATTTTTCGTGATATAAATATATTATGATATCGTCTACAATGAAATTAGAAAAATAAATAAAAAAGATATTAATTAATCAAGAAGATCGATTGGTGCGAGATTAGAGCAATGCCAATTGAGTTTGCGAATTCTAATCCCATTACTCATCTAAACTTTTCTTTTTCACTTACACACATATAATAGTGCAAGGCTTCATGATGTGAGGCCTGAATTTGGTTTTTATTAACTTAGTCTTTGTCATTTGGTTTAGATTATGAATAACTTTTTTTACTTTCTAGAGAGTAAATAGATGAATTACTTTAATTGGTTAACCCTTACACCGTAAATTACTCTGACTGATTTACAATTTTAACTTTAAATATAATTGTACATATAATGTTTTCACATAACAAAAAGTTGAAAGGCAGGGTTGAATTTATAGTTTCAATAAATTCTCTTTAGTAGGCAGGTAGTAAGAATTAAAGGCATTTGGAATTAGATATACGCATTAGTTTAACTTGTCAAGTTTTTATTAGACCATACTGAATGCACAAGCATTTTATGCTAGTGTTAGGTTAACTGGTAACAAGAAAAAAAAAGTTGGTGTTGGACTAAGATAGGCTGGACAATCATTGTAGACATAAAATTAATTAGTGCTATTAGAGAGAGCAATTCACCATAGACACATATAGTTGTATAATTTAATTACCGTGGACTTTGGTTATGTAGTAAAAATTAATTAATTTGTCGTGGGAATTTAAACTAGTAGCGTCGTGGGCACGGGTATACCTAGTATATATAATAAATTAGGACCTACCAACTTACCCAACTTATGGTTGGGATTAAACTAGTGTTGGCGAACCAACGATCGTTAATGCTCCAAAAAAATAATGGCTATACGAAAATTCTCACTTGAAAATTAGGTATTGGTTAACACTGGATATTAATCTGCCACCACCTTCTGTCAGCATCATTTGATTGAACAAAAGTCTACACTGGTTAGATATAAACAAAAATATTTCACCATAGGGTAAAATCTATACAAACCCACATATATACAAATTCTCTGTTGGCTTCACCTATAACACCCGTACCTATTATCACTCTTCCTCTCTCCCTCACTTATACAAACTCTATGCCACTGACGGTCTCTATATTCAATGAGAACTTCAAATTACAATGGACAAACCAATAAACTATTCAAAATCCCTGTACTAATGGACAAACTCATGGGTTAACCTTCACCATACCTACTAGGCTATAAAATAAAAAGAAAAAAAAAACTACCAAGTTTCTTAGGTGTTACATATATCTAAACCACTATTTGTAGTGTGACATAATCTGTAAGCCACAAAAACATGAAAAAAAGGAAAAGGAACTCTTGCAACAAAAGCAATACAAAGGAACTCACTTCTACAACATGTGGAGCCAAACTAGTAAATGAATTTTGAATGTCGTAGTCTGCTGTAATGACAGGAAAAAAACTATTCACAATCAATTCTCAAAAGCAACTTATCCCTGAACTAGACAATCTTTAAGGACAAATTGACTTTACCTGTTACAATATGTATAACTTGTAGTTCTTTCAATCGATCAGCAAGAAACAATGCAACGGCTACTGTTCAATATAAGCAAAGAATGAAATGCCTGCAGAAGCCCTGAAGAGGATTTAGTATACATAAAAAAACAAATATCCAGTTTTATGTAGCATATCTACTTTAAGTATATCCATTTTAAGAGTTAGGTAACATGGACCTCCCCTCTTCTTTTCAGATATTACACTAGTCATTTCTTTTCTTTTAACTAATACACTCCCTCTCATCTTGTTTTACTATTGTAGTGTGCGTCTTGTAGTGGATGTCAAATTTTTAAAACAAGAGGGGAACAAGAGTGTAATATTTAAAACAAGAAAGGAGGTGGGTGTAATATATCAAACGAAAGGGTATTATTATGAGTTTACGTCACTAACAGTTGACGACAATTGAGATTCGGGATGGTACAGTCAGAGATATCTATCCGTTACGTATTCAACTGTGACAGAGTGAACAATCTGGCCCACACAGCCTTCTTCTAGTGATGGACGAAGAGTCACGAGCCCAGAGGGTGATTACGATTAGTTGTTCCAACCTAGTGAAGACCTCGAAGGGAATCAAGCTCCTGTTGCAAGAGAACAGGTATGTAATGAGACAAAAACGTGTACAGCGATGCTTTGCAAGGTGACATCAAGCTGTGGCAAGCCTTTGGGTGACCAATATCCCACTGTGGGAAGCAGCAGCTCCCCGCACCAACACCTGTGCCTCTGACATCTCGTTTAGCCTGTCGAAAGCCCACACAAATCGTCGGTAACCGCTGTAGTGGGAGCAAAGTAAAGCGGAGTGGATGAGGTCATCACGAGGCCATTTTCATGTTGATTTGGGTAATTCTTCACCAACTGGACTGAAGTCCCCATTAGCTTCCACCGTTCGCAATGTACAATGATTCCACAATATATATCCGGCTTGGATCAACCCACATCCATGAGGTCTAGATCAAATTAATGTCATATGGAACGTGGGTCGCTTTGGTACGTGATACGAATACAGATTTGTGATTTGTTAATTTAGCTAGATACACTTAGTTGTAATGTTTAAAAAGGCAAAAGAGGTGTACGCTTCGAGGCGAGGCACTGAAAAAAAGCCTCGAGGATTAAGCCTCAGTACTGTTCAGTGAGGCCTATGCCTTTTGTGTCTGAGGCATTATGCCTCAAGGCGGTGAGGCATTTGCAACTTGACCTAGTCCATTTCGGGCATCCCTTCTCCTATTCCAGCCTTTGGTTCTTCAATTCCAACCTTCGGTTCTTCATTTTCGGCCTTCATTCGTAGAAGGTAACCATTTTCGGCCTTCCTTCTCCTATTTTGGCCTTCGGCCTTTCAATTCTGTCCTTCCTTCTCCATTTTCGGACTTCGTTTATAGAAGGTTACCATACGAAACCTGTTTTAGTTTAGTCAGTGTTAAAGTTTAGTCAGTCTTTTTTTTTAAGCATACGAAACTTGTTTTTTTTTTAACCATAGGAAACTTGTTTTTTTTACTCAGTGTTTTTTTTAGTTTAGTTAGTGTTTGTTTTAAACCATACAAAACTTGTTTTTTTTTGTAAAACCTTGGTTTTATTCAGTGTTTGTAAAATATTCAGTGTTTGTAAAAACAAAGATATTCAGTGTTTGTAAAAACTAAAATATTCAGAGTTTGTAAAAATTTTCTTTAACTAAACTGAATATATTTTAAGAAACTAATATATTTTAAAGGTTGATGTTTTTTTTAATAAACTTAGGTTGATATGTTTTATTATTTTTTTAATAAAGTTGCTATTTTTTTAGAAATTATGCACTTTTAAGACTTAAAATAATATTGGTTATGGATATAGGACAACAAACATTTCGTTTCCATTTTTAGTCCCCATTTTCAAATTAAAGGCCTAAATTTACAAAGCCCCTGTTTTTTAATCTTAGCTTGAAAATCAATGATTTTTTAATAATTTTGCTTGCTAAGTTGCATTAATTAATTTATTGCCATATTATAAAATAACCAATATGTGGATGAAGCTAAAAAAATGATTTTTGCCAATATAATTTTGCATTGATTAATTTATTGTCATATTGTAAAATAACCAATATGTTAAAATTAATTTACTTTTTCTTAAAGTTATCTCCGCTGAACAAAAAAATGTCAAACTATGTGAGAAAGTCCTCAAAGATGTTTTTTTAGTTTTATTTTATATTTCTTTGTTTTTTTATTTTTATGGTTTTATTAGTATTTTTTTAATATTGTTTTGCTCTTTTTTATCTTTTCGGTGAGGCTTACACCTCACCACGACTAAAACGCCTCACCTCGCCTCGCCTCGTCTTTCGCCTTTTTAAACATTGCTTAGTTGGTTCTCTAGGAATTTAGGCAGTCTATAATGTATATAACATATAAATAAAATAAATAACCATTCTTCTAATGCCTTCTTTTTTGTGGGCCGAGAGTTCTTTTCTTCCCATTCATTTCGCTTAAACCAAAAGCATCATTATTACTAATAATAGGTAAAATCATAAATGTTAACTTGAGTACGCCATTTTTAGGGTTTTAGTGTGCAAACCAATCATCTTTTTGCTCGTGTGATTGATCGCGGTACTAAATGTGGAAATGAGTTAAGGGGAAGAAACAATATGGAAGGTCATGCCACAACTCAGTGATGTGGAGGTGAAGCCTTTTAAGTGTACTACCCCTAATGTTATTCAATCAATAGCATCTAGTAGACGGATGGTCCTATCAATATAACTGTTGTTAAGCTGAGGGAGACTGGTCCTTGATGGTTAAGTATTCCCTGGATTCACCATCGAGTGAAGCTGGAAACACCAATTGGTTGTTTGCAACCATAGTTGATTTTACACCCGATGTACATCTACAGGTCATTTGGGAAAAAATATTATTGATCGTAGATCTAGTGATGATTTTGTGTAAGGATATAATGGAAATTTTGAGATTTCATGTTGAGCCTTTGCTAAAACATAAAACTACACCACATTGGTCAATAGGTTGGGGATGGGGAGGCCCTAGTTCCCGATAAGAAATGTAGGGTTCCATTCTCCATTGATTAATACTCTAATGAGGTGTTGTGCACAGTGTTGGGCATGGACATATGCCATCTGCTTTTGGGTGGCCATAGTAGATTGACCACCATAACTTTCATGGGGTGATATCTATACTTTCAATCATGGGGGAGCAGATTCAGTTACAGTCCATGAGAGAGCTTAGACTACGTGGACCACTCAAAACTTTTGGAGTCCAATTCCACACTTCAAGCCTCACACCTGAGACAGCCAGTGACTGTATTGAGGGTATTATGGATGCAGACAGAGACCACCCCGACAGGCCTTAGCATGCAGTTCCTTATCAAATGGCTTAGTTGTCTTGAGGGAATTCAAAGGCTACCTCTGCCGCCTTTCAAGGGAGCGAGTGAAGCAAGAGCATACTGTATTTAAGCTTTATTTCCTTGATACGGGAGTATTCTTGCCATCTTTGTAAGGCTCCAATATTTAAGGGTAGTTTATACCTACTTTACTGATGAAAATAAGATCGAAACCCTAATTTCTTGTGTAGTGTTCTTGTAAATTCACTTTTGCTTGTCACGTCAAATTTTACACTAAAAGTTAACACGTCACGAACATTAATAAAAAAAAGGCCAGATGCCAACCGAGTGACTTTGGACTTCAGATATTTCGCAAAACCAAATTTAGGTCACCTCAATATGGGTGTTGATCCTTTCCGAATCCATCTTATGACTATTTTCCTTTAGGCCCCCGTTTTATGCGCCTGATAAAATAGTGGGATAGGATAAGAATTATCCCATACCAACTTGATAAAATAATTCCTCATAGGTGGGATGGTTTTATCCCTTAACTAGTGAGATAAGAGGCGTACTTGGGATAAATTATCCTACTTAAAACTCCATCTCATTAAACACCAAAAATGAGATGGAAAAAAATCCTATCCCCACCTCTTTATCCTGATCCTGCACATCAAACTGGGCCCTGGGGAGAAAATCACAAGTCCAAACCACTAAATGATCCGTTCATTAAATTTTACAAATTAAAACCATCAACAAAGGTTTTGTTTCATATATGTTTTGAAAAGCGTGCCTGAACACAACTTTTTTTTATTTTTATTTGAAAAATAACAGGCATAGAAGAAAGCAGAAATTCAAAAACGAGTCCCAATCATAACAAATATTTCCTCGTTATAATAAAGGGATATTGATTCCAATAAACTAACCATATAAGGAATCCCATAAAGTAACAAGTGTTTCTCTCCCCTATGCAATTGTTCTACAGTAATAATAAACAAAACAGAATTTTTTGGATTCAGAAAACAACCATTTAACAATATAGACCGACCAAAACATCAAATTTCCCAACACAAGAAAGAAGTGTAATAAAAAATCGAACCATCCATCCACAATGATGATCAAACCGAGCAACATAACGATCACATATGCTGCAATGATTAGACCTAGCAAGTCTGAAATGTGAGGAGAAAAATGTTATCAACGTCTATTACACTAGTTTTAAGAGTCCTATAGCCAAAAAGAAAAAGAAAAAACAAATCACTCACTTCGGTATCTTGCAAGTTGAACATTCTTTCTTCGAATAAATAATATTATCATATGGATAAGCATGGAGATATTGAGAAACATTATCAGGATTCACAGTTCCTGGATCAGAAAAGCTGGTCAATAGAAAGAGTAGAATACCCACGCCAACTGCCAACAAGATTGTGTACCTGCCAGAATACACGATGTCTAAGGAAATTCATAAAGAAATAGGTAAGGAACTCTGATTAAGTACGAGTTGAGAAAGATTCAACGTGTATAAAATACCTGTGAACTCCACTTAGATAATACCCAGGAATATAGCTAAAAGTTGAGTTTACAATAAAGTAATATGTTGCTCCAATTATTGCCAAATATATGCCCTGCAACAAAAAATATCAACATGGGTCGTTAATATGTAGCTCCATATATTGCCAATTGCATTAACATAAGAGTGAAGGGAACGGGGTGCATCTGTCATTTCTTCATTTATTTTGTCATTTCGTGACATTGCTTAGATATTAGAATATTCCCTCTAGGCATATAAACATTGGACACTCCTTTTGGGTAAAAGCACTCAATTATGAGAGCCTAATCACTCCACCCATTGTTATTATTGTATTGAAAATCATAAACAAAGCAATAATGGCACCAAGGAAAAACGCTCACCACCAGAATCAAGGCATTGCATCACCTGATAGGAGGACCTAGTCGGATCAATTTTGATCAAGCTAGAGTACCTCATGGATACTAATAGCCCCACTTACCCATGCTTCCGCCACCATCCCCACTGCACCAGCTTGTCCATAGACTATTCCACCATCACCATCAAACACACCCATAACAATAATATCCTGCGCAAATAGCCCAAATCGCTACTTCCCTAATTTGCCTAACATTGTCGGAACACTCGGCGACCTCCGATAAAGATCTCACGAGATGTTATTCCTACGACAAACCACCTGGGCTGTCATAGCTCACACAAAATTCCAACCAGAGAATCTGACCACGGAACCCTAACCACACCATCCACCGGCGGCTTTGGAATCATCCAACAAGGAAACAAGCCACCAACAGACTCTAACCCAACAATTCATATCCACGATCCAGAAGGCAGTGACTCTTCGAACAACTTCAGAGACGCGAAACATGTGTCACAAAACTCATACTCGAAGTTCACGCACCTCAGTCAAGTTGCCTCAGCCTATAACGGTCTCTCACTCATTTCTGCTTCACAAAAGAAAACCCAGTAACGTCAAAAGGGGTAAGGGAAGCAGAGCTAGGGATACATAGGTTTGCTCTGGGTGATGATCATATGCTTCACAACCAACATGGGCTGTTGGTGTTCCTTGATTCAAAGAAGCAGATGGGAACAAACGGTGTGGGCCTACCTTTGGTAGATTCTTGAGAGAAACTTGGGAACTATCACCCCACATTCTGCTTACCTATTTAGTGTTGGACCTTTGTGGACCCAGGCCCACTATCAATAACGGATTTTACTGGCATGGGACCTAGTTTAAAAGAAATATGGCTTGGCTTGTATTTAAAGGGGCTAATCCATTATATGTGGCCTTTCATTGGGCGGTGCTGAGACAACTTACTAGACTTGGTCTTGACCAATATTTTCAAGGGCCAAACGATTTGATTCATCACCAAACAAATTCAAGGAAATTATTTGTGGACTCAAATTTAAACGATAGAACTTTCGAATTTTCTATTTGCGCGGCGCGGGCATTTTCAACAAACTTTGAGTTCAACACAAACTCTTTTCACCGAGGGATTTTTTGGTTGTGGGGGGGGGGACGTGCTGTCATGAAGGGCCAAGTTGCTACCCGGAGGACTAAACTCGACTGCCGAATGGATATATTATCTTCCCCTTACCAGCAGGTGATAGTTGCATTACAATAACATCCTTAGTGAAATCACCGACATCATATGGATGCTAGAACATTTCTGTTAGTTGAAGAGAATATGTCTCCTAGAACCTTCTCTCTAGGCTATACCTTTTTTATTATTGGCAAACTTGGTCATGGCAACTAATTTTAAAATTAGTGTTATAGATAGATTGAAACAAAGGAGGAGGAGATGACAAGCTTAGAACCACGTTAAGGACTTCTAAGAGTCTCAGAGAGAATCTATGCTGTTCTCAGAGTTCTTGCCATAGAAAGAATACATAATTCTGATGATATTTTTTACTCATTAAATTTCTTTTTAATTGACAATATAAGGCATGCTTATACAAATGTGTAGTCTACTGAAACAGAAACTGCAACCTCGGAACACATAGTCAAGAAAAGATTTTTGGAGTATGACTCAAGTCACTCAACCAACTCCAAACAAAAATAAGACCTGATAAATCCCCTGACAACAACTCATCAAACTAAATGAAATAAATATCACGAAAAGTGTGTGATGCCACGTTGGAGAGGTTTCCTTCTCAAAACAGAACACACTTTACAGATATAAAAAAAAGCCCCAGTGGTGTGATATATTAATTCAATGTGGTCCCTCCAACTAGCTTTGTTTTTTAATGTCAATTTTACTCTTTTGTCAATCCCTAACCCCATAGGTGACTCCACAAATTTGTCCTCTCTCACTCATGATCTCATTGCTCAGCCACTTTGATGACCATCCAAACTGATTAGGCATTGCATATCGGACTTGACTCGTGTGATAAAAATCTCTCACTCCTATACAAACATAATACATATGCATATTGTGACACCCTGCCTAATTAAATACCGGGCGATCACTCCTTTATTAAATTAAAATCAAGGAGAACAGTTGGTTCATTCTTAGCATAACTGTCGTAAAAATAAACTTTTCCAAATTAACACCCTAATTAATTAAGCTAAGTGTCAAAACCATTTTTAACCTTTCTAATCAAATTGTATTTTTTAAAGAAAAACTTATTTAATTAATTATTAACCACATTTTCAATAAGTAAGAATCATACAACAATTATCCTGGAACATAATCCAATTAATTGAAACATTCAACATTCAAAATCCCAACATTTAAAACCTAAAGTAAAACATTCATGCTGAAATAAATCCCAAAGTAACCGTACTAGAAATAACTGAAATACAAATGTCCCAATAAAACAGATAAATAGTGGAAAGGGCGACACATGCCCAATAAATGGGAATGATAGAAGTGGAATCAAGTAAACGAAGTCGTCTATGCAAGTGGCCTACAACTCCCACCTAAGCTGCAGCACGTTCCTCCCAAGGGATCCTAAGCAAGACGCCCCTGTGGCTGGGCACTTGTAATATATACATATATATACAAGAGAGAGAGAGAGAGAGAGAGAGAGAGAGAGAGAGAGAGAGAGAGAGAGAGAGAAACGGGTCAGAGCCCGATATTGTATACGATTTAAAAACTATTTAGCAAGTATTTAAATTGATACAGGCCAATGCAACAACATATTAGTGCGACCCTCTCTTGAGAAATTCTCACCTCTCTTCTAATGTGCACACCTATCGCATTAACCTTCCCAGTGGTCTATCTCATCATATAACACACTATCCTTTCCCAATGGTTTAACTTATCTTAGATTATTCGCAGGATTCAAAATTTAACGATTTAATTGTTTGAAAATAATATTTCAATTAGTAACCAAAGTTCTCATTTTAACTTTATAAATCAATAAAGTTTTCCAGTGTCATATTATACTTTCTCAAAACAAGTATTTACAATTTGAGTCATCAACCATGTCCTACATATCAAATCACAGTAGGCAGTTCCAGATTTCAGAATTTCATATATATATATTAACTACTCGTATAATATATATATATTATAACAGCACCCCAAATAATAACTATGGTGCGGGCATACTCTACTATCCAAACCCCATATCACTCACATTACGGGGAATACAAATTCGGAATCACTCTCGAATTGTATTAACACATACTCAAACAATATTGAGGCGAAGTATAGATTCCAAGTCCCTTAGGACCGTCTGAACTATCACTGCGATAGCCTGTACCAAGGATATCTATACACAAACAAGATGAGGCGAAGAATAGATTCCAAGTCTCTAAGAGGATGGAACATGCCTGCGTCTCTTAGGACCGTCTGAACTATCACATCGATAGCCTGTACCAAGGATATCTATCTTCTAGGGTACAAGTCAATATCCCCCATAAAGGTCCCATCGAGATAAGACTGTCCCAGCGCGGAAACCTTAGGGATAGCAAGTAGCGTGGGCATGATTTTCACACATAGATAGTATATGCATACACAATCATATAACTATACTAATATTACCATATCAATATTGAGTATATTCTCAATTCCCATAATTACGACATTTTCCATATTATCATATTTTAGTAAACACTTATAACGGTTCGTTTCTAACCTTTGATTCGGTATTATTCCAACGTACCACACAACTTTCATGGCTTTATTCTCTAAATTATAGGATTTAGCAGGTATAAACATTTGTCCCAAAGTAACTCTCTTACGTGTCTCTCTATTTAAGTCATAAATTTACCGACCCTTATGTAATTATCCTAAAATACAATATTTGCCCGTCATCAAGGGTCCCAAAATTTATTCACATGTCCTACTGGTCTTCCCTATCTCCCAAAACATTTTATTAAGGATGCCCAAGAATTATCTCACAATAAATTGAATTTCAACTAATTAATAAGGGGAAACATGAGTCTTCCAGGAGGGGTCGATCGATCGAGGTCTGGTGCTCGATCGATCGAACCTTCGATCGATCGAAGCTCTAGGCTCGATCGATCGATCAAGCAGGTATTTCGATTTCTGCAGAATTGCAGTTACGGGTTCTACCACCTATCTTCATCCAAATCCATATTTTCTAAACCCAAACGTCCCAAAAATTCTACTACTAACATTATATAAATATACCAGATATTTCTAACGTATGGCATGTGTATTTCTATCATTTAAACATGGATTATCAACCCAAAATTTTATCTAATTATCAAGAACCCTAAAATTTTCTTAAACAGGTTTCTAACAAATTTTCTCCAGAATTTCCTTCTTATAATCATCAAAATTTCGTGGTTAAATTCCTCTACATGGCAAGGTTTCCAGAATCATCATATAAACCAATACTACATGGATTTTCCTATCACAAATTGGGTTTTCTTCCATATATCTCATCCCTAATCATTTCTAAACTAATATGGAAATTGCACCAACGAAATAAGCAAGATAAACACTTGCCTGGGATTTTCCACGTTCTGATTTGCAGATGTTTTTGGTGTGGTTGCGTAGCCCGTTGCGCGATCTACGCGTTGGTGGTGGTTGCGGTGCAAACGGATGACTTTTGGGACCTTAGATTGCCTTGGAAGCTTTCTTCTTCCCTCTCCTATGGCCGTCACTTGTGTTTGAGTTTTCTAACCCTAGTTGACTAACCTAAATGGCTGATATAGGTTTCTGATTTTCGTGGGTTTAATTACCCATAAATGTGAAATGTCCAAAATACCCTCCCGGGGTACCAATTAGGCCTAAAAACTCCCCGAGGCCCAAACTAAACCCCCGGGTACACTTTTCTGACTATCTCGACCCTTCCGGACGCGTTAGTGCACTCAAAATGACCATACGAACGACTTATAAAATTTTCACTTTTATTTATCAATAATTAGTCCCGACGCGACACGGGCGCGTCCCGACTCAAATTTCCAAAATTGTCATTTTATTCTCTCGTGACATTCAGTATAATCAATATTACATATTACTTTGCTCATTAGTAATATTCAACAAATTTCCCAAAATTACTAACTCTCGTCACGTTAATAATTATAATATAATTAATTTCCGGATTTTTATTAAATAATTAACTCACATTAAATTTAATAAATCCCCAAATCAATATAGCATAAAAATACGGGGTATTACATACTTCCCCCCTAATAATGGAATTTCGTCCTGAAATTCGGAAAACAAGGCATACCTGGTAAGAACAAATCTGGATATCTCTCGCGCATATCGGCCTCCCAAGTGGATTCCTCCACATTATGGTGCTCCCACTGGACCCGTACAAGTGGAACTATCTTTGACCTAAATCTCCTCTCACTATAGTCTAGGATAGCCATCGGTCTCTCCTCGTAAGAACTGTCAGGCTGTAATTCTATCTCATCTATCGCAATGTGAGTATGGGCCATAGCATCCCGAAGATACCGTCTCAACGACGAGATGTGGAATACATCGTGAATGTGATGTAAATGTTCTGGCAGTCCTAATCTGATGCTACCGGTCCAACCCTTTCGATAATGGGAAATGGTTCCACATACCTCGAGTCCAATTTCCCTTTCTTTCCCGAACCTCATCACTCCTTTCATAGGAGATACACGCAGTAACACTTGGTCCCCCACTTATAACTCCCGGAAGAATCGTTTCGCATCGACGTAGCTCTTCTGCCTGTCCTGGGCTATTCGAATGCGACTCCTGATCATCTCAATCCTCGCGGAGGTTTCCTGAATCACCTCTGGTCCTAGCAACTTGTTATCCCCCACCTCGAGCCAACAAGTTGGAGAACGACAAGGCCTGCCATACAAGGCCTCAAATGGAGTCATACCAATCGTAAACCGATAAGAGTTATTATAAGCAAACTCTACCAGTGGAAGATGTGGCTCCCAACCTCCTCTAAAATCAAGAACACACATGCGTAGCATATCCTCTAACATCTGATTAGTACGCTCTGTCTGTCCATCTGTCTGTGGGTGGTAAGCTGAACTCAACCTCAACTCAGTACCCATAGCCTCCTGAAAGCTTTCCCAGAAACGTGACAGAACTTAACAGAATAAGACTCAGCACCCTCGGCTAAAATTCGTACAATCTGCTCCTGGAAAAACGGGTCTGCGGTCTGGGCCTATATTACCCTCATAACAATCTTGGGTGTGATTGTCATAACAGATATGAAGGAACGGGCTACTGCGTCCTGGTGGCCTAAATCCTTCCACTTTGCTTTCCAGACATCCGCTACCTCATCTACCGGTCTATGACTCAACGCATCAGCAACTACGTTGGCCTTTCTCGGATGATATTGTATATCGAACTGGTAGTCCTTCACAAACTCTAGCCATCTGTGCTGACGCATATTCAGCTCTCGCTGAGTGAATAGGTACTGCAATGACTTGTGGTATGTGAACAAACAAAATTTCTCCCCCAATAAATAGTGCCTCCATATCCTCAATGCAAAGACGACCGCTGCTAACTCCAGGTCGTGGGTGGGGTAATTCTTCTCATGCGGCTTAAGCTTGCGGGAGGCAAAAGCTATAGCCTTCTCCTCCTGCTGAAGTACTCCCCCAAGTCCCCGTAAAGAGGCATCGATGTAAACCAGGTACTCCACACCCGGCTTCGGTAAAGCAAGGACTCGCGCTGAAGTGAGCTTATCTTTCAGCTCATCAAAAGCCAACTGACAAGCGTCATCCCAAACATATGGTACCCCCTTGCGAGTCAGATTCGTCAATGGACCCGCTATTTTGGAGAATCCCTGAATGAATCTCCTGTAGTATCCGTCTAACCCCAAGAAACTACGCACTTCCGTTGGTGTCGTGGGCTGTCCCCATTCCCTCACCGCTGACACTTTACTCGGGTCAACTGCAATCCCCTGCTCGGAAACAACATGGCCCAAGAACTGCACTTCTCGTAACCAGAATCCACACTCCTCGTACTTAGCATACAACTGATGCTCTCGTAGAGTCTGAAGAACCTGCCTCAAATTCTCGGCGTGCTCCTCCTTGGAGTGTGAATATATCAAAATGTCATCTATAAAGACGATGACAAACTGATCCAAGAACTCTCTGAATACTCGGTTCATTAAGTCCATGAATTCGGCTGGAGCAATTGTGAGACCAAATGGCATCACTCTGAACTCGTAAGACCCATATCTCATCAAGAAGGCAGTTTTTGAAACATCCTGCTCTCTAATACGTAGCTGATGGTATCCCGACCTCAGATCTATCTTCGAAAAGAAAGTTGCTCCCCTCAGTTGGTCGAACAGATCATCGATTCGAGGTAACAGATACTTATTCCATATCGTGACCTTGTTCAACTCCCGGTAGTCCACACACAACTCCCAAGGGTTAACATCATTAAAATTAAATAGGGAAAACTTTACTCATTCTGGGAAGGTCAATCGATCGACCTTTTCCTTCGATCGATCGACGGTGGTCGATCGATCGACTGATGAACATCGATCGATCGAACGCACCAGGTATGGCTACGGACTGCTTCGTTTTGCAGTTTTCAAATCATCCCAAAACACCATTAACAAGCATGAAACTCTAAGATAACGTTATAATATCATCATATAATCATCCTACAACAGTATTAACGTTCTAAAACCAATAATTCATCATTCAAGGGCTTTGTTTAGATCAAAACTTCATCAAGAATTCCAGATTTCTATTTCTTTCAAGAACATTAATAAACTTCTTCTAAAATCCGTTTTTAGATCATCAATGGTTCTATTTTGAATACATAATTCGTCCAGAATGTTTCTACATGCAATTCCTACCATAGTTCATAGTTTTAATCCTCAAATTCATGGGTCTAATCAATCTTCCAAGATAATTTGATGATTATCCTAAACATGGAAAAACATAGCATTGAATCAATTATAATTAAACCACTTGCCTCTAATCTTTCTCTGAATTTGATGTTGAATCTTGAAGGCTAAGTTGTTCTTTCTCTCTCTCTCTGCAGAATTCTCTTCTCTCTCTCTCTCTACAAGTTCTTCTTCTAAGGATGATGACAATGGAGGTGGGGGTTGGTTTTTGGCAAATTAGAACTATTTCTTAACTTCTCCCGTAGCCCATTAAGTCCCTTAGTGTAGTTAGTGGGTTTAGTGGATAAAGAATAAGTCAGATTTTTATTTCTAATTTTCGTGGGTTTTAATTCCCCAATTTCCGAAATTACCAAACTACCCTTTTGGGTTGCCGGTATGGCCTAAAAATGCCCCGGGACCCAAACTAAACTCCCGACTAGTGTTTTCTGACTATTTCTACCCTTCTGAACTCGTTGGCGCACTCAAAATGACCATACGGGTGATAAAAATAAAATTAACTTTTTAATTCAAATAAATATATTCCTGACGCGACTGTCACGCGCGTCCCAACAAAATTTCCCAAATTGTCGTATTTCAATCTCGCGACAATTTCGATAGTTCCAATATTCATATATTGCCATATATACACATTATAATCAAATACTAACTAACATCTCATTAATATTTTATCCGGATTAATTCTCAATTAATTCACATTTAATTTAATTAATCCCATAAATAAATATCATAAAAATACGGGGTATTACATACTTCCCCCCTAATAACAGAATTTCGTCCCGAAATTCGGAACTAGAAAGTACCTGGTAAGAACAACTCTGGATAACGTTCGCGCATCTCATCCTTGCGCTCCCATGTGGACTCTTCGACATTATGATGTCGCCACTAAACACGCACTAACGGGACTATCTTTGACCGCAGTTTCCTCTCACTTCGGTCCAAAAAAGCAATTGGCCCTTCCTCGTAGGAGCTATCGGGCTGGAGATCTATGTCCTCCAAAGCAATGTGAGAATGAGCCAAATCGTCACTAAGATATCTCCTTAGCGAGGAAATATGAAATACATCGTGAATCCTATGCAAATGCTTCGGTAACCCAAGTCTATACGCAATCGGTCCAATCCGCTCAATAATAGGAAATGGTCCCACATATCTTGGTGCCAATTTCCCTTTTTTCCCGAAACGCATAATCCCCTTCATAGGAGATACTCTGAGAAAAACTTGGTCCCCCACTTGGAACTCTCTGAAGAACCTCTTCGCATCCGCATAGCTCTTCTGCCGATCTTGAGCTACCCGAATGCGACTCCGAATCAATTATATCCTCGCCGAAGTATCCTGATTCACTTCCGGCCCAAGTAGTTTGTTGTCCCCCACCTCCAACCAACATGCTGGGGAACGACAAGGTCTACCGTACAACGCCTCAAATGGAGCCATGCCAATGGTGAACTGGTAGGAGTTGTTGTAAGCAAACTCCACCAGTGGAAGATACTGCTCCCATCCACCCCCAAAATCAATGATACTCATACGTAGCATGTCTTCCAACATCTGGTTTGTACGCTCGGTCTGCCCATAGGTCTGCGGGTGATACGCCGTACTCAACCTCAATTCCGTGCCCATGGCCTCCTGAAAACTCTCCCAAAACCGTGAAACAAATATCTTGTCTCGGTCAGACACGATATTTCGGGGTACACCGTGAAGTCTCACTATCTCTGAAATAAAGAGCTGGGCATACTGTCCCGTAGTGTAGTCTGTCCTTACGGGTAGAAAATGAGCGACTTTGGTCAACCTGTCCATAATTACCCAAATGGAGTCGTGACCTCTCTGTGACGTAGGCAACCCCGTGATAAAGTCCATGGATATGCTCTCCCACATCCACATCGGGACCTCCAATGGCTGTAGAAGTCCTGCCGGTCTCTTATGATCCACTTTTACTAGCTGACAAGTGGCGCATTTTGAAACAAACACGGCAGTATCTCTCTTCATCCCGCTCCACCAATACTGCCGTCTCATGTCTTGGTACATTTTATCCCCACCGAGATGTACCGCGAACCGTGAGCCGTGCGACTCTTCCATCACCGCGTGCCGCAATTCCTCCCCTTCCGGAACTACCAATCTCCCATTGAAGCGTAATCCCCCGTCTGAGCTAACGGTATAGGACTCGGCTCCCTCTGTTAATAATCGAACTATCTGCTCCTGACAGAACGAGTCATTTGCCTATGCCCTTACTACCTTCGTGACAATCTGTGGTGTAACGGTCATCACAGACATGAACGATCGGGCCACTGCATCCTGGTGTCCCAATTCCTTCCACTTGGCCTTCCACACCCCTGCCACTTCATCTGCTGGCCTACGGCTCAATGCGTCTGCTACCACGTTAGCCTTCCCCGGGTGATACTGGATATCAAACTGATAGTCCTTCACAAACTCAAGCCACCTTCGATGCCGCATATTCAACTCCTTCTGCGTGAATAGGTACTGTAGGGACTTGTGGTCCGTGAACAATCGAAACTTTTCCCCCAAAAGGTAATGTCTCCAAATACGAAGGGCCAATACAACTGCCGCCAACTCCAAGTCATGAGTGGGGTAATTCTTCTCATGAGGCTTTAGCTTACGGGAAGCATAAGCTATGGCCTGACTCTCCTGCTGCAATACACCTCCAAGTCCTTGTAAGGATGCATCGGTGTAGACTAGATACTCAACTCCCGTTCTCGGCAATGCTAACACAGGTGCTGAGGTCAACTTATCCTTCAACTCATCGAATGCCAACTGACAGGCATCACTCCAAATGAATGGCACACCCTTACGAGTCAGATGTGTCAAAGGACCCGCTATCTTCGAAAATCCCCGAATGAACCTCCTGTAGTATCCAGCTAGACCCAAGAAACTACGGATCTCTGTCGGCGTCGTGGGCTCTCCCCACTCCCTCACCGCGGATACCTTCCCCGGATCAACAGATATCCCCCGGTCGGAAATAATGTGTACTAAAAACTAGACCTCCTTCAGCCAAAACCCGCACTTCTCATAATTTGCATACAGCTCGTTCTGACGTAGCGTCTGCAAAACTTGCCTCAAATGCTCGGTGTGCTCCTCCTCTGTCTGGAAGTAAACTAGAATATCATCGATGAAGACAATGACAAACTGATCTAGGAAATCTCTGAACACCCTATTCATCAAGTCCATAAACACGGCTGGAGCATTGGTCAAACCAAAATGCATAACCCGAAACTCGTAAGAACCATATCTCAATAAGAACGCAGTCTTCGAGACGTCCTCCTCCCTGATACGCAACTGATGGTATCCAGATCGCAAATCAATCTTTGAGAAGAAAGAAGCTCCTCTCAACTGGTCGAATAGGTCATCGATTCGAGGCAACGGATACTTATTCCGTATCGTGACCTTATTCAACTCCCGGTAGTCCACACACAATCTCAGTGAACCATCTCTCTTCTTCAGGAACAACACAGGGGCACCCCACGGCGAAGTACTCCTCCGTATAAACCCCTGACTCAATAACTGCTCAATCTGATCTCGTAACTCCCTCATCTCAGCTGGAGCCATACGGTACGGTGCTCGTGCTATAGGTCTCGTATCTGGTAATAAGTCTATGACAAAGTCTATCTCTCGACTGGGGGGTAGTCCTGGTATCTCCTGAAACACATCGAAATACTCCCTGACAACTGGGATCGAATCTAAGGGAATCACAACCTCCTTAGAGGTATCCTCCTCTAGGTAATACAAATGAGCGGTCGAACCTCCCTCTGGGCGAGGCATCGCCACTACAAACATCTCTTACCCCGGAATGGCAAAAATAATGCTCCCACCAAAGCAATCAATCATGGCTCTATAATCTGCGAGCCAATCCATACCGATAATCACATCGTGCACATGCATATCTAATACCAACATATCTGCAGGTAATACCAGACTACCAATCTCTACCCCCACTCCACGGCATATAAAGAAAATAAGTGACCCACTCCCCAATGGTGAGTCTACACACGTCACTGTGCTCTCTGATGTGGCTAACAACCCTAAGGCTTTCGCAAAATGTGTAGCTATAAAGCAATGTGTTGCCCCCGTATCAAAAAAAACCCGACCCATAGTGCCATGGATAGGAAACATACCCTCAATCGCAGGTGGTGCCTGTGGAGCTGCTGCCTGGTGGACGTTATAGACACGTCCATACTGTAATTTCCCCTGCTGCACAGGAACTGCTGGAATGGCTGGTAGTGCTGGCACCTGGGCTGGAGCTGGGAGAGCAGGTGGAAAAAGCGGCCTCTGTGGCTCATGTCGAGCACCCTGCTGCGGAGCCCTGCCCCTATCAGGACAGTCCTGGTGTTTATGGACAGTCTTGCCACAAAAGAAACACTTCCCCGGGAAGTTCCCCCCTCTCTGTCCCTGCTGCCCCCGGCCCTGGTGGCCGTTACCGTTCCTCCACTGGCCCTGCTGAAACTGATGTTGACCATTCTGACCCTGCTGGTTCTGATGGCCGTTCGGACCCTGATGGCCCTTTCGGAAACCTCCTTGTCCGTGCCTGAAATTTCCCGACCTGAACCTCTTGTGATCTCCCTGCTGGGAACCCTGATCACCCTGTCTCTGCCCCTGAACAGAATGTGCCCCACTGGCACCATTTCCCCCAGTCCTGCCCCGATGGCTGGACTCTCCTGACCTCTTGCCTTCAGTCATGTGAAAGCGATGATCCTGGCAGTGTAACAGTGCAGCGTTAACCACATCAGAATAAGTGGCTAACGAGAGGTTCCCTAACAAGTGCTGACGAATCCTCCATGTCAACCCGTCTGTAAATTTCAGTATCTTCTTCTCCTCTGTCGGTATCTCATCCGGAACAATGTTCAGAAGATCATTGAATTCGGCCTCATACTCGGCCACAGTCTTACCCTCCTGCTTGAGGCTCATCAACTTCCTCCTAATCTCCGTGTGAATAGCCGACGAAAAGTACTTGCGGTCAAACTGCACCCAAAACTCCTGGATAGTGAGAGTATCTCTCTCCTCCACGGTGGTAATAGACTCCCACCACTGCAGTGCTGACCCCACTAGATTAAAAGTAGCTAGTATCTGCTTCTGGACATCGGTGCACTCATACATCCTCAGGTGCCGTTGAATGTCCTTCCTCCACTGACTCGAAACTACCACATCGGAGCTACCTGCGAACTCCGGAGGGTGTGCTTTCTGAAAAGCATCACGTACACATTCCCAAGCAGACGGGAATGCATGTGCCTGAACTGGCGCGGCTATCGGTGCCTGAGGTGGTGCCTGCTGAACTACGGCTAGTGCGGCATTTTCTGCCTGGGCCACAATGGCTGCGACCTCGGCGGCATTCATCGTGCCCTGAACTGGTGCGGGCTGTGGTTCTGGCGTTGCATCCCTGGGAACCCGTTGTCCACGTCGTGGAGGCATCTGAAATAAGAATGAAGTTTATAAGTTTGCAGTTATAAACTCAAAATAGCTGAAGAACGTAGCATAAACAAAAGAATACAACAGTCCTAAAATATAGGCTCTACATCAAAGAAAGCTCAGCAGAAACATAATAAGCCGTACAGATCCTAAAGGACACTAGAACCTGATGCTCTGATACCACCTGTGACACCCCGACTAATTAAATACCGGGTAGCTACTCCTTTATTAAATCAATACAAAATGCCAAGTTGGTTCAGTTAATAGCATCACTGTCGAAAACATTTTAATAATTACTAACCACCTAGTATTTAAAAAGTAAGTTGCCAAATTTTAAGTTAAGTCTGATTAATATGCAGTAAAAGAATAATGGATGAACAACACAATCCATTCACCATAACGAAGTAATGAAATAACCAACAAATTGTAATAAGTCCGGGGGAAAACTCCTCACAACAATCCCACAACTGAAAATAATATGACAAGTCTGAATCCTGAAATAATTACATGCCAGAAGTCTGAATAACTGAAATAAATGATGTGTCTCTAAAAGAAATGGGCGGCATGCCCTACAACTGATAAATGCTGAATATAGAGTCAAGATATATGAAGCGTCTACAAGCAAGGTCCTGTAACTTCCACAAACAGCTACAGCTCGTCACTTGAATGAGAATCCTAAGCATGGTGTCCTTGTGGCTGGGCACCTAAAATGGTTTTTACAAAAATAGATTTGAAAGCAAATGGGTCAGAGCCCGAAAGTGGAAATCATTTTAAAAACAGCAAGTGCTTTAATAACATTTAAAATAATGAATGTAAAATACATGTTAGGACGTGCTCTCACGTGAAATACTCACCTCTCGTCTAATTGTGCACTCCTAACGTTCCTGTACCCATTCATGTGACATCCATATCTAACCAAACCGTAATAAGTTCTACCCCTTACTACTCGATCCCCATATTACATTCTAGCGTTATCAATTTAAAAAGAGAGCTTTACTTAAACTCAGATTCTCAATTTGTAATACAATTCACTATCGGTTAACCCGTTATGTTTTCTCAAAACATTACCATAATTATATTCACAATAACAACATGAAAGTTCCCATTATCTACGTGTATATTATTTACGTCATAAATATACAATACAAGCACCCCGAGACTAAGCTGCGGTGTACACATACTCTGCTATCCATCCCGGTACATCACGTAAATAAGGATCACGTATTCTGAATCTCTCAGGAATCGTTCTCAGATAACAACATCACAAATAATGGAGGCGAACACAGTCACATCACATGGGTCACACACATACCTGCGCTCCCACGATCAGCAGACTTATTAACATCCCAATAAGTCCTTCTCTGACCTATGTTCATCGAGGTACCAGTCTAAATCCGGGCAACACAAGGATTAGAGGGCCCTAAGCGAACGTAAACCTCCCGTGATAGCAAGTATGGTAGGCATGTCATACACATAAAATCATATGCTAAGCATTCACACATCCTAGATATCTCAATATTATTAAAGGTATACTCTACATCCTTATACCATTATTCCAAATTTATATATATATATATATATTAAGTCTCTCGAAAATATAGAGTTTAAACTGCCGACACGTCACACGTCATAGTTCTTATACTTAAAACCTATCTTAAATAGATTATTAAGTTCCTATTATTCCCACATATAACATCGTCATTCCTAAGGTCCTTACTTCTGCCCCGAACCTCATTTCATCAACTATTCAAATTTACACTTTTAACCCAAATATTATCTCACTTATCTAATTCCATTAGATTTAGAATCATTCCTCAAATTGAATTCTATTAAGGTCCAAATTTCATAGCCATGCCTACTGGTCTTCCTTAAGTTTAAGGGTATTCATAAGGTCTCCAATAATATTTCCCAAGGGTTAACATCATTAAAATTAAATAGGGAAAACTTTACTCATTCTGGGAAGGTCGATCGATCGACCTTTTCCTTCGATCGATCGATGGTGGTCGATCGATCGATGGTGGTCGATCGATCGACTGATGAACATCGATCGATCGAACGCACCAGGTATGGCTACGGACTGCTTCGTTTTGCAGTTTTCAAATCATCCCAAAACACCATTAACAAGCATGAAACTCTAAGATAACGTTATAATATCATCATACAATCATCCTACAACAGTATTAACGTTCTAAAACCAATAATTCATCATTCAAGGGCTTTGTTTAGATCAAAACTTCATCAAGAATTCCAGATTTCTATTTCTTTCAAGAACATTAATAAACTTCTTCTAAAATCCGTTTTTAGATCATCAATGGTTCTGTTTTGAATACATAATTCGTCCAGAATGTTACTACATGCAATTCCTACCATAGTTCATAGTTTTAATCCTCAAATTCATGGGTCTAATCAATCTTCCAAGATAATTTGATGATTATCCTAAACATGGAAAAACATAGCATTGAATCAATTATAATTAAACCACTTGCCTCTAATATTTCTCTGAATTTGATGTTGAATCTTGAAGGCTGAGTTGTTCTTTCTCTCTCTCTCTGCAGAATTCTCTTCTCTCTCTCTCTCTACAAGTTCTTCTTCTAAGGATGATGACAATGGAGGTGGGGGTTGGTTTTTGGCAAATTAGAACTATTTCTTAACTTCTCCTGTAGCCCATTAAGTCCCTTAGTGTAGTTAGTGGGTTTAGTGGATAAAGAATAAGTCAGATTTTTATTTCTAATTTTCGTGGGTTTTAATTCCCCAATTTCCGAAATTACCAAACTACCCTTTTGGGTTGCCGGTATGGCCTAAAAATGCCCTGGGACCCAAACTAAACTCTCGGCTAGTGTTTTCTGGCTATTTCTACCCTTCCGGACTCGTTGGCGCACTCAAAATGACCATACGGGTGATAAAAATAAAATTAACTTTTTAATTCAAATAAATATATTCCTGACGCGACTGTCACGCGCGTCCCAACAAAATTTCCCAAATTGCCGTATTTCAATCTCGCGACAATTTGGATAGTTCCAATATTCATATATTGCCATATATACACATTATAATCAAATACTAACTCACATCTCGTTAATATTTTATCCGGATTAATTCTCAATTAATTCACATTTAATTTAATTAATCCCATAAATAAATATCATAAAAATACGGGGTATTACAGAAATGAAGTTAAATTTTCCATTTGAATGGTAGAAATGAAATCGATGTTTATATTATGCGGCTCGACATTATGGGTAAATTGAGGAGGGTCCACCGAAGGTGGAATGTTCATCATGATATTGTATATTGGGTTGGTTAATGAACTAGAAGATTGATCTTGAATAATTTCACGTTTTAATACTATGCGTTGGTGTCGTTCCCATCCACATCGGTGTCTCTGAGGTAATATGTTATTAGAAGGTGGTGGAAATTCCTTACATGTTGAACAGATGAAAAAAAATTTAAGACTCGTAATTATGACATTTTTAAAAATATAAACTGAAATTCATTACAAAAGAAATAAATCAAACCAAGTTGGTGGGGGTGGTACTCTTGCCCTTTACCCTTTCCTTTAACCGAAAGTCTCTATGTGTATTTTCTCTTTTAAAAAAATAAATACAATCGTATATTAAAAAAACTGAAATGTGTAAGAGGCAAAGAATGAGATGTATTAATACACTAATTAGAATAACCAAAAGCCCCAAACCATCTTGTTAAAAAAATGAACAACAGTAATCAATAATCCATTGATTCTAATTAAAGTTTTCTTAAATACCTCTCTAATGATGATGTTCACTTCAAAAGCATCCCGAATGACAACACCCTTATTTTTTTCTATAATGATGTTTGCTAAGGGGGTTTTGTTACGTTGAGGAAAATATTGCCGTGTACGGGTGATTAAGAACGGAGAAGTCATAGAAGATGGTTTATCTATGGTGGTATGATGGGGAAACAACATTTTTTGGGATTTTTCCCATTCACGTCAGCATCTCTGCCCCAAAATTCATAAAGAAGTAGGTGTTATTCTCTGATAGGTGCAAAACATAGGAATTATAATAAAAGGAAAATAATAATAATAATAATAATAATAATAATAATAATAATAATAATAATAATAATAATAATAATAATAATAATAATAATAATAATAATAATAATAATAATAATAATAATAATAATAATAATAATAATAATGTATACCAAAGATAATTGAGGGAAAGTAATAATCAGTAGCATAAATGAGGGAAAGAAGAATGAAACCGGGTGGGGAGATTGGTTTTCTTCATGTTTTATCTTATAGAAAAAACAAAGTATATATTAATAAAATAGTTACGTAAGAGAGGGGAAAATTATAAATTATTGGTTACGAGTTATCTCTCTACTAATGATGGCCACTTCATAAACCTCATGAATCACAATACTCATGTTTATACTAGGAAGGTGTTAAATCCGTTTAGAAAAGGTACCACAAATTGATAAATTAAATTCAGAATACGTAAGAAGTAACAACATACAGTTCTTGATCCATACAATCTCAGAATTGGTAATATCATCCATGTCCAATATAAGATTATTTCTCCACGGTAATAAGATTCTAGCCATGCATCCATGTCAAATAAATGTTTATTTTGGGTTTGAAATAGAACAAAATGCCCTAAAATCCAAATCAAACACAACCAAATCAAATAAAAAATAAATATCATAATTAGAAGAACCATATTTATAAATGGCATAAATATATCGAAACAACAAATATAAATCGAAACCACCTGAAATGGGTGAAAATCCCTAATTTAAACCCCAATTTTATTTGAAACCAATTTTTATATGAAACCCAATCTGAAACAAATGAAAATCTCCACTTGAAACCTAATCTGAAACAAATGAAAAGCTCCACTTGAAACCTAAACCTATTTGATACCCAATTTTATTTAAGACCTAATTTTATTTGAAACCTAATTCAAAACAAATCAAAAGCTCCACCTGAAACCTAATCTAAAATATATAAAAAGCTCTAGTTGAAACCTAAACCTAAACCACATGCATATATTAAACATAAATTCAACAAATAATAAAAAAAGCCAAGGATGTACCTAAAACTAATAAAAAAAATATTGGAGTTGAGACTGGAAACGGGGTGAGGAGGAGAGGGGATCCACAACATCCACAGGGGCTCGACAATAGGTAGAGGGGGGTGGCAGGTGTGAGATGGTGGAGGGAGCGAGTAACAGCCTATATCAGCGGGTTGAGGGGATGAAGTGAATGAAAACGGGATGATGGGTTCGCAAGGTTTACCACTACAAGAAAAAAACCTTTTTATGACGCTCGAAAAAATAATTTAAAGACATTTATTACAAAAATGTCATTTAAAGGTTAGTGTTATTATTAATGTGACATTTATAATATAAAATTTCATTTTATACATATTAATATTATTTTTTATGACAATTTATATATAAAAGTCATATTTGATTATAGATATTATGACCTTTTTTTAAGAATCTTTAACCTAGGTTACATATTATGACCCTTTTTTCTCCTCCAAAATTTAGAAGCGGAGTTTTTCAAACTAAATATTTTTTTTGTCATTCACGAGTTCCCGCTCCTTCCAAAATTATCCTCAATCAAGACTCCTCTCCCTCATGCTCTCCTCTATCCTCTCTCACGCTGGGCTCCCTCTCCCTCATGATCTCGTCTCCATTATATTGACGATCTCCTCTCCATTCTCTAAGGCTGGTACATTTTCTCTCTCCTTCTTTAATTTTTGCTCTGTTTCAAGATTGAAACTCTTGAAGTAGCTCCGCCTGGTCCGAGGGTCGTAATACCGTACAAGTGTTGAAAATCTTAAATCTTGAAACCACTAAGCAATGAAAGTCAATCTCATCTCCTTAATTGCAAAGATAATCGTATGGCTAAAATTTCAACAAACAGACACACTTGATGAGTCTTTGTTGAAGATTAAAACTGGAAAGTGAAATTTTAGATCTCGTATAGTCCCTATCCCAACTAATCCTTAAAATATTCAAGTGTTCAGACCTATAATACCTTCAGCATTCTTGATAATGATAATGACAATATTCCTAATGTTTTTATGTTTGAAGTCAAAAATATTCCAAATGTATATGTTTCTGGGAAAATTAATAACTTTTATTGCTCCCCCAGAGCAAAATGCCACATTCAAGCCTTGTATCTCATCTTGTCTTTGTTTTGACAACTGCATAGCCCCGCCTGATTTTCTACTTTATTTTCTAGGGTTCGATTTCTACTTTATTTTCTAGGGTTTGCAAAGATATCGCAAGAGATTTTATTTCTAGTTTATTTTTAAAGAAATTGGACCCAAATTTGTACAATCTTACTCTGATTGCATGAGCTGAGTGCTCTCAACCATGTTTGATTTTTGGTTGGTAGTGATGTATCATTTTGATTTCCTATTGATATATTTGTTCTTGTTATTTTTAAAAATGGGTTTCTATAGAATTTTATGTTTTCTCTACTTCCTTTTAATTTTTTCAGTGTTGTATAATGTGATTTCATTGTAATGCTTATTCAATACATAGATTTGTAAATGGTATTTTCGAATCTTTAATAATATTTGTTTGCCTAACAATTTTTGTGTTCTAAGTCACACATAATTAGTTTTATGTCACTTAGAACTCAGAAATTGTTTGGCCAACAAATATTATTAAAGATTTGAAGAATAGATGGAGATCGAAAGTAGTTAGAAATGGTAATATGGTCTTTTTCCTGCCTAAGTTGATGGTGAATTTACATAAGGACTTGGGAGATATGGTCATTACTCTAACACTTCTAGAGTTTTTTCTCCATTTTTCTATCAATAAATGGTGTTTTATTTGTGTTGCACACATATGACAAGTTGCATTTTCACTTGTTGCTAGTTATCTAATCTAATGTCTAAATATAAAAAATGGTAGTTATATGTCATCTCATTGTCACGTGTAACCAAAATCAAACACCTTCAGATACTCTTGGTGAGTTTTAGTTATAAGGCCTCCTTATTTAGGAAATGTTAAATTCTATTAGTATTTCAATATACTAGGCGTTTATATTTTATGGTTATGATATTAGCTTGACATTGTGTATGTCCTATGACTAATTATCCAACTCCAAACACTCCATTGTTACCAATATTGTTTCCAGTTTAAATTTTTATAGAAGAACGTTTTCATATGTTGGCGTTCGTATTATTGATGGTTATTACATAACATTTTGCTGAAATTTTATAAATTATTTGACATAAATTGCAGAACTATCATTCCCTCCCAATTATTATTAAGATTCTTATCACCAAAGTTATGCGTTATTGTTTATCTTTCGAAAAATGTGTATATATATGGGTAAAGACAAATGATTTTATCAGTTTGTATCAAATGGAATAGTTTGTTAGTTATTACTTATAATTGTGTTCACATGATATAAAATTTATAGCTTTATGTTGTTACCAGTACCCTTGTTTACATGGCTAGATTTTTTTAAATCAATTGAATTTGTGTTCACTCATTATTCGAACATAGTTTTTTCCCCTTTTTCTTTGTTTAACCATAACTATTGTACCAGTCGCTGCAAACTGAACAACTTGGCCCCAGACGTCATCATCGTCTCCAAGTTACCATGTCATCAAGCTTAGGTTATAACATGACACACTACCAGACCATTAGATTGTTTGAGAAGATTAATTCCCATTTGTTGGATCATTAGAACATAAAAAACACATAAGTGCTCCTTATAGGAGACTCTATGCATATCAGGCCGTCAATTTTTAAAAATAGTAAAAAATAAAATTTTGAATGTATTTTTTGAAGATGCTCTACTTAATGAGGTGACCATCTACAAAACAATCATCAAAAAATTCAATCAAAAGGTGGGTTTACATGATCATCAAAAGTTTCAACGGTTAAAAATACATATATTCATTTATTTTGCATATCATTTTTCTAAAATAGTAAAAAAATAATTTTTGTAACGAAACATTTTGTAGATGATATCCACTGTGAGATCATTTACAAAAAGTTGTATCGAAAAATCTATTGTTTGTTATTTTAAAAAAATAATTTGAACCAAGGTATGTATATAAGAGGTTATTACAAAAAAACTCTTTTATTTGTACGTGTGTGTGTGTATATATTAATAAGAAAATTATACAACACAGACACAGTTCCGAGGGTTGAAAACTATTAATATATAACTATACTAATGTATCCATAATTGAAAGTTAAATGTTTATTCATTTAAAATTGTGCGTGATAAATGCACTCCTTAAAAAATGTTGAGGAAACAACATTTACACGGTGACTTTATGAGTACTGAAAAAATTGCTTAGCTAAGGGTCAAGTTTTCGTATCGTGCGCATCCGAAATTTTGGTCAAAAAATTGCTTTGCATGTTAAACAAACTAGCCATTTACTCTCCTCCAAATCCCAATCCTTGTGGACCAAGTCACCGCCTCTGGGATCCTTATATATACACAATGGAAATGTAAAAAATAAACTTATGCGAGACACATAAACGACAATGGCATCACAATATGTTTACATTCCCCATGTGATCGTTGTCAACATACTCAAGCGCCTTCCCTGTAAGTCGTTGCTTCGGTTTAAGTCCGTATGACAGCTGTGGCATTCTACAATCTCCAATCCAGGATTATGCACTAGAGAATCTGTCCTTGTTTCGACAGATCCTGGATGATTTAGGTCCTTTTACTCTATTGATGATCAAGCATCTCTCCAAGATGTTCCCAAACCCTCCACAATAAGGGCATCTCATTACAACAAAGGCTTCAATCATCACTTTTTCTCCAGCTCGTGTAATGGTTTGATTCTTGTAGGTTGTGATAACTCTCTCTTTTTGTCTAACCCATCAACTAGATACTTTCAAAAAGTGCTCACACTTGATCGCTTACTTGATGACGGATACATCGTCTTATCGGGACTTTGTTATGACCCCCCCCCCCCAATTGCTGATTACAAGGCCCTAATATGGCTTGCACATTATGGTGGGTAGTTTCTCACATTAGCTACTTTGAAGGGAAAACGATGGACTGAGGTTAGCTTCCCTTTTGGCTTCAATTTTTCGGTTAACGGTCCAGTAGTCAATGGAAACCTTCATTGGGCAGTTACTAAGGAACATACATATCACTTTTCTATAGATAGAATAAGAATAATTATACGTTTTGATCCAGTGGATTCAAAGTTCGAGGAGTTTCCAACCCCAAAACCCAAGTACGAGGAAGACAATGCAATTGTTGGTTGGGGAGTTTTAGACAGATGCCTTTGTTTGTCCTGCTCCAACAATCAAAGTGATTTTGAATGTAGCTTTGAGATACTCGTAATGAAGGAGTATGGTATGGTGGAATCCTGGACTACTATGTTCGTCGAATCAAATTTGAACCTAAATCGTTATTATGGATTATTGATTCCATTGATCCTTACAAGGAATGGAGAAATTTTATTTTGTATTAACAACCAGGAAATATTGGCTTATGACCCTTCAAAATATTCGTGTAGGAATGTTCCATTCCCGAACAATTTCGAACATATCTATCTTTGTACAACTTCATTGGTGCAAAGTCTAGTTTCCCCAGTAGGATAGTCCTAGAATAGTAGGAAACATAAAAAAATATGGTGACTTTTAGCAGATGGGGATAAATTTGGTATACATCTGAGCTCTACATTTGACTTTATTTCATCTGATTTGTATGATAGTTCATTAGTTATATCTGACTTTTACACATTTGAGATACTACGCAGAGTTTCTGTGTTTACTTTGGGTAATTAACGATAAAAAAAATGGACTTGAAGTTTGAGACTCACGTCTTAGGATTCGATTTCTGTGGGTTTAGGAATAATAAGCCATGAGTGATGTTGTCATAAATTTGTTTTGAAATTATACTTCCAACTGAAAATTATTTCTTTACAAATATATTCAGTGTTATGTGATATTGTTTGTGCAGGCTATATCTCTTATTGAAAAGAAACCTCATCACGCTATATCTACTTTGTTTTTCTATGAGATAGGTCTGGATGTGTCTTTTTGATCAGTTTAATCTAATGATTTTCTAGCCTGTGAAAAAGATTTAATTCCAGAAACAACAGGCAGAGCTTAGTTCCAAATGGTGCTACTATAGTTAAACTCATTGTTTCAGATAAAAAAAATGAACCTTTTAATCAGGTTAAGTGGCGAACATTACCTTATAAATTTTGGTTAAATATTGAAACACAGTTCCATAGACGACATAAAATAAATAGAGAGAGGTGAATGAGGAACCAAAGACATAGTTTACATAAACTAGGAATTGGGTGTGGATCCCTTTAATATTATCGGTAATGTTATGTTATAAGAGAATATTTTCTCTTAAAATCTACTTTCCAATTTAATTTAGGGGCGTTAACTAACAAATTCTTTAAAATTCAATTTTTATATGATCACGCCAAGCGATAACTTTATTGGTATTTTAAATCCATAAATTTTATAATTAATTAATGATAAGTCCAAACGATATAGTTACACATATTAACTAACATGCAAACCCCGCGATCTGGGGTCTTTTTTAAACAAAATTATTAAAATATACATGGAAAACATAAAAGGAAAAATATTCAAGAAATTATAAAATAAAATAAATAATTCAATTATAGAGTATACGATAAATTGAAAGCGTCTTTACAATTGTCCTGCATGTAAAATAAGTTGTAAGGAGAATATAAGAAACCAAAATGAAAAGAGTAAAATTGAGGCTATATTTGAAACATAAATACATACATACATATAAAAGTGTGTGAGAAAATATATTTAAGAATTTAAATATTAAAGTTTAAACTAATTTAGCAATATTTTTCTACAAATTACATCTAAAGTTTAAAAATTTTAAAATATTTAAACTTTTAAACTAAACATTAACATTTAATGTTTTGAACATTTACCATTTAAATTTATTAAACTAAACATTTCACATTTAAAGTATTAATTTACTTTCCATATATACATACAAGGAATTGGGTGTGGATCTCTATAATAAATCTACTTTCCATTTTAATTTAGGGGCATTAACTAATAAATTTTTTAAAAATTTATTTTTATATGATCGGACCATATTGATATTTTCTATTCATTAATTTTTTAATTAATTAACGATTAGTCCAAACGATACAATTACACTTGTTGAGGTAGATACAATTACAATTATAACTATATCTACATTAATAAGTATAATTGTATTTACATTAGTGAGTGTAGTTGTATCTATATTCATGTATCTACATTAATAATTGTAACAAATGTGGACTTATTTAAAAAACTCTTTTTAGCTTGTCCTTATCATTAAATTCTAAAGAGTCAAAGAATTTTGTAACTCCCCGTATTTTTATAACAGTCAAAATTGTAATATTTTAAATAAATAAATTCCGTTAATAAATTTTTAAATGTTATATGCGTGATTATGTGATTCATTTATGCCAACTATGTATATTCGTAGATAATTAAATTGCATGTTGAGAAGTTTTAATTTCCTCTTATTTAAAACACGAGATGCGGAAGCGTAAAAAGTGATGGTTCAACTTAAATACCAAATTTCAAATTTTAATTTTCTTAAATAAAATAAAATTAAACCGAGTGAAATTAACTTAAACACATACAAATATTAATTTCACATAAACCAAGTTAAGTTCATCCAAGCCCTAGAATTTTCCTAAGTCATAATTATCAATATTCCACTGTTAGGCCAAACCAGTTTTAGTACAAGACTTGAATTAAGTAAACTTTACCCAATATTTAATTTAGCACCAAATTATATCAAGTGTGATAATTTAAACCAAATTTTATCTTGAGTTATCCTAAGTATGCATTCTAAATTGCTAAGCAAGATAAAATAAATCAATCACACTACGCCGCGATGTACGAGGAAAAACCCAAGACGGGAAACAACCTCGGACGACCCTAGCCACAAATTCACTAGATACGGAATTACAAGTACAAGACAAAAGACTTACAACACACGACTCGATCCCTCTCAAGTCTCGACGCTTCTTCTTGTAGACACCTCTTCCTAGCGAATAACCTTGGAACACCACCGCAGTCTCGGAATCCACCGATAGGACTTTATATGGTTACCGTCACCCGAACATGAAGCCTTTCTTCAAGTGGGTAAATCAAAGTAAACAACTTCTCTTCAATTCGGTGTAGAGAAAACCGGTGCCAAACTCCAAGCAAGATATGTGTATATGAGAACTTGGAATAAATTAATTTGGGTGTAAACTAGAGTGGTAAGTGAATTTCTCTTTGAAAATTAACACTCAAAACTAGAACATTTTCCTTAAACAATTTTGCTCTCAAACTCTCTCTAAGAGATGAAAATGGAATGGAAAAGTTAAGTTGGAAAATGTTATTCCCGCACAAGATAAAGTCTGAAAAAGTTGGTTAAAAACTAAGTGGGGAAGTGGGTGAAAAACTGCCAAAAACTGTTCCCGCCTGGCATCTCGTTTGAACGACATTTCGTTCGAACGACATTCTCGTTCGAACGAGTCTTCTAACGAAGCTCCAGTATGGACTCGTTAGAAACTCGTTGGAAATCTCGTTAGAACGACAATCTCGTTCGAACGACATTTCGAACGAAGGTCCAGTATGCCTTGGTGGGAAGTCGTTGGCAAACTCGTTCGAACGACATCTGGTTCGAACGAAAAACTCGTTCGAACGACATCTCGAACGAACTTCCAGAAAGTTTGGAAAATTCAATTTTTGCCCAGAAAACTTTATAAACTTAGTTTGAAGTTCTAATTAATTCTTTCTGAAAATAAAACACAGTTTTCATTAAACCTAACACCCAATAAACAACTTCCAAGCTCCTATATATATAATATTGCATTCATACCTTGGGAGCATGGAACCATGGTTGATGACGAAGAAACGAGGCACGTAAATTGGCATATTGATGAAGCCTTATACTCTTTTCCGCTACGTCTTCAACAAACACTTCATAGGCTTGAGAGTATTACAATTACATACTATCTTATGAATAAATGTTTTTGTCCGGAATTGAGCCAACACTATACATGGACTCAATTGGAAATTTGTGTCCTTACAAATCTCCCCCTTTGGCTATTCTGGGACAAAAACCAAACAAAAATCCTAAAGGGCCGTCAAGCTCAACTAGACTCAAAACATAACCCACCAAAACTTGACTCAACCCAAGGATCAAACGCTTTGCCATTGAAAGATGCCTCTTTAGAAGAATTCCTACACACTTAAGCAAACTATCAAACGCATAGGGAATATCAAAATATTAAATGCAATTAATTAATTACTCTCCCTAAATTAATTCTCCCCTTTATCAAACAAATGACATACTTAGAAAGACGTCTCCCCCTAAGGTAAATCTCCCCCAAACTAAGATACGATAATAATAGGATTAGATACCATTTCTCCCCCTATCATTTTTCTCCCCCTTTTTGTTCAGGAATAGACAAAGTTTAAAGAATCGAAACATAAAAGCATGTTGAAGCTTAAAGAGTGAAGACTTGAAAGCATATGGACAACAAAAGCATAACTAATCCAAGATAGATACCAAAACTAAAGTATACGTAGATAAGAACTAGAAAGCAAGGCAAAGGCAAAACAAAAATCATATATATATGTACTAGAAATTTATCAAGAATGCACAAGCACAGATATATAGATATAAACACACACATGACACAAAATACAATAAGTTTGCACACTCGTATGGCAATAATGTGTCATATGGAAACGAAAGTGTAGGGGTGTGAACTAGTAACGATTAAATTTAGACCCAAACACTTAATAAACATTCACGGAGTTCTCATTTGATTGTAAACTTCATCACATTTAAATATAACCTCATGTGACAAGATAGATTAAACTCAATGAACAAACATACACAATGCATACAAGCCTAGCATATTGATGATTCTACAAACCAATAGAGTCATGACATGAAATACGCAACTAGGATAAACGGACATTGTGCAAACCGTTGATATACCATCCAATCTCCCTCAATATACATTTATTTAATTTGAATGAATATATCAATCAAACGTAGGCCTTGGCAAATTATTTTTCTTTTTAATGCCATATTTTCTGTTTTTAGGCCTTTTGGACCACGTATTTCTTTTAGGTCCATTCCAAACGGTGGCTTACAATCGCAAAGAATCACTTAGTCCTTTCGGAGCCCTTCCCCGTGCACATTTATATTTATCATGTTTTCATTTTTTCACACAAATCTCACATGCAACGGATTTTGACATGCACTAGTCTTCCTAAGTCACAAATATGTAGATGACAAGATTGGAAGGAGAACATCTCACATAGCTCAAATATACATATGAAGTTAAAATTTCAAAAGAGCTCGTGCATGTGTGAATAGAGGCATATAAAAATAGAATCCATTTAATCAATACAAAATCCAACTACTCCATAAAATATGGTAAAGAACATAATGAGGATTGATAAGCTAAACCAGAAGTTCTAGCCACATCGGAGCGTAAAAGATGGGATTCAAACACAAGTATATGCCACTTAAAGTGTGTCAAACTAAAATACAGACATAAAAAATCTTTTTGAGTTTTTAACATTTTTAACCAAAAATAAATATATATACTCAAAAGGATAAACAAAAATCATTTGTATTTTTCATTAAGTTTAAATGAAACAAATAAAACACAAATGATAAACAAAAATCTTTTTGTATTTTTCATTTAATGCGAACAAAATGAAGGAAATATAATACAAAAGATAAACAAAAATCATAATTCTAGCATGTGACAAGCATGGAGCATAGACTAGAAAATGATTAAACAAGCATACATTTAGCATGTGAATATAGCATGAAGTACAAAAGCTAAAGTATGCAAAACACTAACACATTCATCCTTTAGATTTAGCAAGGGAGGAAGGATGTGAAAGTAAATAAGAATCAAAAACCCTATTTTCCAAGGCAACCAAGTCAGCTTTCCTAATCCAAATTAATGAAGAATGATTATTATGGGGTGTAGGGATTTTAAACACATTGGTTGCTTTACGTTGGGATTTTCCAGAAATTCGTTTAAGTTCAAAACAAAATTTCTTAAGATGACCTTTTCGACCACAATGAGTACAAGTAAAAACACGTTGAAAAGATTTACTTAAGGAGTGATCTTTAAATGCATTCCTAGTAGATTCTCCTAAAACGTTGGTTTTGGCTTTAGGGGTAAATTCATTACATGTATTGAAGCCTAAACCACATGTGTCATTTTTAATTTGGACCGTTCCTAATATTTTATCTAATTTTTCCGAACGACACTCCAAATCAAATTTGACATTACTAGAGTCTTTTAATTTATTTTGCAAATCTAAAATGTTAGACTCTAATTAAACATTTCGCTCTTCAAAAGCAAGAAGCTCATTTTTCAAGGATTCCATTAAACCCTTAAGGCTATCTCTCTCGCCTTCTACATATTCAAGCTTCTCTTGAAGAGTCCTCTGACGTGTCCTAAGGTCTTCTATTGAAGCATTTTCATCAACGACCTTGACACTCTCTCTTAAACTAGCTTCTAACTTCAAATTAGTTCTTTTCAATTTAATAGATTCTGAATAAAGTTCTTGAAAAGCATTTTGAAGTTCACTCACATTAACCTCTTCTTCATTTTCACTCTCTCTTTCTTCTTCACTCTCACTATCATAAAAAACAAGTGAATCATAGACAATGACCTTGGAAGTGTCATGAGTTAACGTTTCATCAATCGATGAGTTCTCACTATCACTCACATGACTAGCCATAAAAGCCACAAAAATTTTCTTAGTGGGGGAATCGGGTCCCTCTTCCTTATCACTATCACTAAGGGTCGCATTATATGCCATGGGTCGTTTACCCTCTTTCCTTAGTTTAGTGGGGCACTCATAAGCTCTATGGACATAACCTTCACAACCAAAACACTTATTAGACTCGTCCCTATCTAAATTTTCATTACTAGGTTTAGGGATCTTCTCGGCTTTAGGGATCTTCTCGGCTTTAGAAATCTTCTCACCTTTGTCATGCTTAGAAGATTCAAATTTCTTAAAATCATTTTTAAATTTATCTTTGTTAATTTTAAGAAATTTTCTAAATTTGCGAGCAAACAAAGCCATGTCTTCCGAGTCACCATCACTATCGCTCTCTACTACTTGTTTGACCTCTTTTCGGGCTTTTTAAGCAACGCCCTTTTCGATTTTCTTTTCAGTTTTAGAGGGAAACATATCAAGTTAATAGGTTTGTAAATCACCTACAAGCTCTTCTAATTTCGTAGAGGCTAAAGTGGGTAAATAATTTAAAACGGTCACTTTTGGAATAAATCTATCGGGTAGGGACCTTAAAATTTTCTTTACAACACGGTCGTCAGGTATTTTCTCTCCCAAGTTAAAAGATGAATTAACAATATCAGAAAGTCTAGCATAAAATTCATCAAAAGTTTTTTTTTCATTCATTTTAATAGTTTCAAATTGAGTGGTGAGGTTTTGGAGTTTCGAAGCTTTAACGACACTAGTTCCTTCATGAGTTAATTGTAAAATATCCCAAGCTTCTTTAGCGGTTTCACACGTCATAATACGTCGTAATTCATCCGGTGTGACAGCGCTAAACAAGGCATTCAAACCACGGGAATTGAAATTAGCAAGTTTAAACTCATTTTCAGTCCATCTATCGGCGGGTTTGGGAACACGTTCATTTTCAACTAAATAAGTTGGTGGGGACCACCCGTTAACAACAGACATCCAAACTCTCTCGTCGATAGATTTTAGTGCCGATTTCATACGCGCTTTCCAATACGCGTAGTTAGAACCATCAAAAATAGAAAATTTTGAAAATGGGGAAAATTCCATTTTAGCCACAAATTATTTAAGGATCTTTAACGAAATAAATTATCTCTTTGGCTCTGATACCAGTTTGAGAAGTTTTAATTTCCTCTTATTTAAAACACGAGATGCGGAAGGGTAAAAATTGATGGTTCAACTTAAATACTAAATTCCAAATATTAATTTTCTTAAATAAAATAAAATTAAACCGAGTGAAATTAACTTAAACACATACAAATATTAATTTCACATAAACCAAGTTAAGTTCATCCAAGCCCTAGAATTTGCCTAAGTCATAATTATCAATATTCCACTGTTAGGCCAAACCAGTTTTAGTACAAGACTTGAATTAAGTAAACTTTACCCAATATTTAATTTAGCACCAAATTAAATCAAGTGTGATAATTTAAACCAAATTTTATCTTGAGTTATCCTAAGTATGCATTCTAAATTGTTAAGCAAGATAAAATAAATCAATCACACTACGTCGCGATGTACGAGGAAAAACCCAAGACGGGAAACAACCTCGGACGGCCCTAGCCACAAATTCACTAGATACGGAATTACAAGTATAAGACAAAAGACTTACAACACACGACTCGATCCCTCTCAAGTCTCGACGCTTCTTCTTGTAGACACCTCTTCCTAGCGAATAACTTTGGAACACCACCGCGGTCTCGGAATCCACCGATAGGACTTTATATGGTTATTGTCACCCGAACATGAAGCCTTTCTTCAAGTGGGTAAATCAAAGTAAACAACTTCTCTTCAATTCGGTGTAGAGAAAATCGGTGCCAAACTCCAAGCAAGATATGTGTATATGAGAACTTGGAATAAATTAACTTGGGTGTAAACTAGAGTGGTAAGTGAATTTCTCTTTGAAAACTAACACTCAAAACTAGAACATTTTCCTTAAACAATTTTGCTCTCAAACTCTCTCTAAGAGATGAAAATGGAATGGAAAAGTTAAGTTGGAAAATGTTATTCCCGCACAAGATAAAGTCTGAAAAAGTTTGTTAAAAACTAAGTGGAGAAGTGGGTGAAAAACTGCCAAAAAATGTTCCCGCCTGGCATCTCGTTCGAACGACATTTCGTTCGAACGACATTCTCGTTCGACCGAAGCTTCAGTATGGACTCGTTAGAAACTCGTTGGAAATCTCGTTAGAACGACAATCTCGTTCGAACGACATTTCGAACGAAGGTCCAGTATGCCTTAGTGGGAAGTCGTTGGCAAACTCGTTCGAACGAAAAACTCGTTCGAACGACATATAGAACGAACTTCCAGAAAGTTTGGAAAATTCAATTTTTGCCCAGAAAACTTTATAAACTTAGTTTAAAGTTCTAATTAATTCTTTCTCAAAATAAAACACAGTTTTCATTAAACCTAACACCCAACAAACAACTTCCAAGCTCCTATATATTTAATATTGCATTCATACCTTGGGACCATGGAACCATGGTTGATGACGTAGAAACGAGGCACGTAAACCGGCATATTGATGAAGCTTTATACTCTTTGCCGCTATGTCTTCAACAAACACTTCATAGGCTTGAGAGTATTACAATTACATACTATCCTATGAATAAATGTTTGTCCAGAATTGAGCGAACACTATTCATGGACTCAATTGGAAATTTGTGTCCTTACACATGTTACTTTAATTAATATTATATCATGATTAAACAATAATAAGATGTGTAATTTGGGGTTGACATGGTTTGGGGGTGTTCCGGGGTGAATCGGGAACATATTTAAGCATTTTAAACATCTTAAGTTGAGTTCGGGGGAAAGGTAAACCCTTAGGGGAGGTATTGGACAAATTCGGGTAGTATTCTGGTCTGTTTAGGGGACCAAAAGTGGTGGTTTAAAGGAGATAGGGGATTAATGTTTAAATTTGGTTAATAATCCAAATTAAACACACATTCCACCCACGTTATAATTGCCCTAATAGCCCCACATCCTCTGGAGGAAGTTATCAAGCCTAGAGAGGAAAAACAGATTAAGAGTTCAAGAGAGGAGGCTCAGATAATCGGTTTAAGGGAAGAATTTTCTTGCTAAAGTAGGTGTAATTTGTTTTTTAATTAATATGCATACTTTCTCATAACAATTTCGGGTTAAAAGTTAATTTAATGATTAAAAAAAAGAAATGAAATCTAGGTTTATTTAAAAGAATATACACCAACCAACCGAAAATTTTAACCACTGCCATAATAAATTATCACCACCATTACCAAATTTTCCCCACCACCATTGAAAATTTACTTTAAAAGAGAGAATTTTCCACCCGAGTATCTCTCAATATATATAAGTAATAGAAATGATAAACAATAACAAAAATGGAAAAATTTTAAAGAACTAATATCCAACAATATACTATCAAACTGCGTAGTTCAGGGTACTTTTTTTACTTTACCCTAATAGCCATTTAATACACACACATCATGCTCAGAGGAATTAAATCAAATTGAAAATCACTAAATAAAAAAAATGGTAAAGTACGTTAATAAATCCCAAGAAGGTGAAATTCTTATAGAAAACAAACAAATCGAAAATAGCAAGCCACATTAAGCATGCAAGAAAGAAAAAACAAATAATCACTAATAAGTACCTCGACAAGTTGGGGGTTAGCTAGCTTTAGAAATGTAGCATTTTTTTTATTGCGCAAGCACGAGCCATTAAAGTTTTCCCAATCCCAGGAGGTCGATAAAAAAGGACTCCTTTAGGTGGATGAAGTCCTAATTTCTAAAACCGCTCTTTATGTGTCATGGGAAAAATGATAGCCTCGACTAATCCTCGTATCTATCACAATTGAAGCAAAATCCAAGAGAAAATTAATTCACAATGTAGATGTATGAAAATTGAAAATTAAATCCAAGGGTATGACACTTAATTTTTATAAATTAAGCTAGGGTCTGATATTTAATCACACGTCTATACCATTACAAAACAGAGAAATATATATTAATATTCACTCATACACTCACACATTCCAAACAATCTCAATATAGTTGAATTTTTTTAAATGAGCAAATTACACAATGTATTGTTTTGAAATTTCTTCTATGCATTTTAAGTTTAATCCATTTATTTACTTGAAGCACAATGTTTTAAAAAAACTTTATTCCTTTTCATCAAATTTGAGACATGTATAGATAGTAAAATACTTCTTAGTGCATCGGCCTACAAAACATGGTGCAAGTCCTATGTCTATCAGGACAAAATGAAGTGTTTGATGTAGGCGGGACCAAGATACTTCCTCAAGTACACTGTTCTCAATAGATGATGGCCTATAGTGTCTTGAGGCGGTGGCCAAACCAGCGTTGGAGTCGGATGTGGTGTGTCTGGCATAGGGATATTGTCTTATGTTCATGGGCCTCGCAAAAAAAATAAGATTTTGCCACTCACATTAGACACACAACCTTTAAAATTAAGAATTCTCCTGACAGATTCCACTTCTTCAATCATAGTTTCAATAATAGACACACAAGATAAATTATGAACTCTAATCAAGTTTTTTAATATTTTAATAGGAGTATTACTAACTCCTTCGATATTCCAACATATGAAGTTTATTATTGGGATGAGTTAAGAATAGCATTTGAAAGTATTTTAGAAGACCTTATTTTAGGAATAGTTACTTTGGGACCAATCACCTTAAGACGTAACTTATCTTTTCTTCTACTGATCACAAAAGTGAAATCATCTTGAGATTTGTAACTGTTGAAACTTCTAATACTAAATATGTTATGTTTATCGGATAGGAGTGGCCAAAATCCTTATAGAATAAGCAATTGTCGTGCATTAATTTAGAGGATTCGGAATTATTTTATTCATTTACAATTAGCCTTCTGCCCTAATTAATATAAATTAATCCAATTGTACAAAATTCAAGCATAAGTCATACTACAAAAAATTGAACAATCCAAACATAAGATCACAAATGCAAAAATTAGTGAATTCGAAGTTTGCAAAAGGGAATATATCATAAGATTGAGTTGCCAACACCCGCAAATGAAATCGCTGGAAAACGATTAAAAATGGATTACCTCATTAATTGTACCAAAGAAAATTTTGATTACTCAATTTTGACGGGTCTATTGGAGTTAAATTTTCTTGCAACATCAGATTTTAATTTGCATCCAAGTGAGAGCATATCTAGGACAAGACTATCAATCTTTTCTTCTTTTTTCTCATACACGAAGAATGAAACAAAGGCAATTGGAAGTACTATAACCAATGAATTTTGAAGTGAAATGTCTCCAAGGAAACTCATAATTAATAAAAAGACAACCACATTGATGAACAATATCTGGTCATTCCCTTTGCAAAGAGTTTTGAAACCATTTACAGTGGAATTCCACGATGATGCAACTGATAAAGCAACTCTACTATATATTTCTTCTGAGAAATGCAAATTCTGACTCAGGAATTTTTTCATTTGTATATCCAAATATTTTATCAGGCAATTTCCCATGGATGAACAAAATTACGGACACAAATAAGAGACGCTTTGAAATTGCAGTAATGACGATATATCCAGATGCTATGAAATTGATGTAAAAAAAATCCGAACTAGCACTCTAACGAGTGTCTGATTTTTCTTCCTCTAGAGAAGTGAGTCGACAACCCTTCCACTTTTGAGATATATAAAAGCTTTTGATAGCCCACCCTTTTTATGTTGAATTTCAGCTTTCAAGCGTGAGTACGACTCAAATGTCTTCCTAAGACTATCCAGAAGTGGCACAATGGATGTGTAGCCAAGCCAATCATTTTTTTACAATTAAATGTTCTACTGTAACAAAGGTTCCTGATTCTTAAAGGTGTCAACTGTGGAACCTTCATCCCATATGGGGCTAACAGCTTATCCGTCTGCTCCACCATGTGTTCAATTGGAATCATAACAAAAGCGGGAATTTTAATCCTTGGCCTTTTATAGTCAAGACCTCCAAAAATAAGTGAGATAAACTCCCAAAACTTTATCGGCGCAATATTGGTTATAAAGTATGCCTTATATGTATCTTTCTATGCAACTGATCCCTCTGATGCTAAAGCTCACTCAGCACATATATGAGCATGTGCCACATTTTCAATGTAAGTGAAATCATACAAATTATTTCCATCACCAATAATGAACTTGGATTTACCTGCCCTAGCAGCAACTGCTAAAGATGGAACAAGAAGCTTATCCCTAGGACCAAAAATGCTGCTAGGATGAATGCAACATGTTAGAAGACCATTGATACCATTCGATTTAAGAACAAGTGTCTCTCATTCAGCTGTAGTTTCATAATATGTATCATTGTGCTTTGTTGGATATGGCAACGACTCCTCACCTTTAATAATTTGGAGTACCCCATCAAAGATCACACTAGGGGAGCTGGTATAGATGAGTCTCTTTAAATTTAGATGAATACAAGCATCACTTATGTTTTTGGCTCGTTATACATTAACTGAATGGTGAAGTTAGTAGCTGTTGATTAATGAATTTAGAGCAACCATGTGGAAAATAACTTTGGCATGCTTTGATTACTTGGGAATTATCAAGAAGATCAGTGGATATATATTGAGCACGGCCCAACCTTAAGGCATCACCAAGGGTACCTTTCTCCTCTTCGGGGTCGAGCTTGATTGACGGTCCCAAATCAGCAATACGAACGAAAAATGTGTCATTATGGATGAGCATTTCCACCAAATGACGTACAATAAAGACTTTTCCCCCAGTCATAAAACACAATCTCTCTTTCCCCTCCATTTCAACGTTATGCCTAAATAAGTAGCTTTGCTCTTTTATTTCCTTAGTGTGCATTTTTTCCTCAAAGCTTGTGTGTGTGTGTGTGTGTGTGTGTGTGTGTGTGTGATCTAAGATCAAATAAAAGGGGAACAAGAGTGAGAGATGTAGAGGGCCTTTATCAAGTTATGGTAACTCAACTGGAACCATTAGTTGATGGTGTATGTCCAAACAAATAAGATTAATTATACATTGACCAAAAATCTATGGGGTGAAAGATTTAGAAATCTTACTTTCTGACTTTTCTTCTCAGTTATGATTTTTTTCATAACATAGTTCTACTTTCGGACTTCTCATCTTCTTTTTTATCTTATATTTAAGTACAATATTTGTATTCTGATTTTTGTTTAGGATAACTCCAAAAATCAATTGGATTGTTTGATTATTGATATCTATAATTATTCTTATTTGGATTATATATTTATTCTTCACATAAAATCAGTTTTTTTATCATAACTATCTATATAATTCTTCGACAAATGAGGATTGCTTTATTTCGATCAAAAACGTTTTTTACTAGAACCAAACTCTACCAAATATCTAAAGGGCACATTCCATTGCGAAGGGCCCTCTATAGATGAATGGTGAATTACATTTCATTGCCTTTTCTAAAAATGAAAACGTCATTTTTAATACATCTTTAAAATATATTACACAAGGCATAGTTGGGTCGTTGGGTATCCTAAAGGTTAAAGGGAGTGATTATATCTTATCAGTAAGACATGTTTGTTAGATCAATCCTCCTTTGATGGGACTAACATACGACCATAGAAAGAGTTCACAATTAGATTCAATTTGATTCTGTAGATTGATAGTGAGACCGGTTCTCACCAGTATTCCTTCACAAGTTGCCCGAGTAGTGACCATTCTCTCTTCATTAAGGTCATCGTCTCATCGTACTCCACTAGTTTTCCATCACAAATAGCTAAGATCATCGTGCGATCCATCACAGTCGATAATCTATGGGCCATTGTGATCAGAGTGCAATCAACAAACTTGGTCTTGATCGTTGTGTCAATTCTACTTGGCCTACTTGGCCAGTAGCTATGGCAATTCTTAACACGAGGGGGACACGATAGGACTTAGATGGTTTGGCTTGAGTATTAACGAATTTGGGTCATTAACGCTGACATATTGGACACAACTATACAAATGGGTGACACGAACTAACATGAAATATATGTATTTAATTATTTATATATAAAAGAACACGTGAGTTGAGTAAATTTTGTTTATTTGACGCATGTGGATTTTTCTAGAAATAAAATTCATGGCCACATAATATAAAATAATCCTGATATTCAAGTCTCTAATGAAGATTCTAATAAATTTCGACAACTGGGAGTTCAATTAGGAAACGGACACTTCCCATAGGTTACTTTTGTGCGTCTTGGGGTGTCCATCCCTCTTTTCATTTTACTCTGATGATTTTTGAGTTTCTAACCCCTAAAATCCATTTTTAACTGCAAAATAAGCGTTTACTAGTCAATTTCAAAAATTGGGTGTCCAATGATTGCGTAATTACTTCTAAGGAGTTTATTTTGCACCTCGTATAATGTTTATGTCTCTTTTCAGACCACTTCATTTCTTTATTTATTTTTCCCCGTAAAACCCATTGTTACCCTCAATATGAGATATAGTAGTCAATTGTCTCAATCGAATATTCGATAAGGAGAAGATCACCCTTGACAAGTATCTTTATTACCTCTTTGAGTGTGTGTGCCTCTTTTTTCGTGCCTTTGTTATTGATTTAAGTTTGTCCCCACAAATCCCATTTTCAATAAAATGTTTACTATTGAATTTATGAAATTGGGGGTCCAATAATAACACGGTCACTTCCTAGATGATATTTTGTTACCTTTTGGGGTGTTCGTGCTTTTATGAAGTCTAAAAAAAAGGTTAAGCAAACCAGTATCTTTTATGAAGTCTAAAAATAATTAAAAAAAAAGGAAAATTGGATCTAACTAATGACACACTTTGGATGAGAAATCAAGTAACCATATTATAAAATAAAAACTATATGAGGCTTGATTCTCTTTTGCAGCCAATTAGAATGATCCTACATGTGGCTTAATCTCACACAACAAATACCTAAAGAAAAACATATTTGGCGGAGTGATACCTTGGAAAGATCGACTTTTTAAAAATTATTAACGATGGTGACGAAAAATACACATTGAAGCAAACCGATAAATCCGAAGTTTTTTGTTCGGATTAAAGAAAGTGATGGGGCTAGGTTTTGTTCTGGACACAGTCACTTCCCTTAAGTTACTTTCGTATCTTCGGGGTTATTCGTGTCTCTTTTATGGACACTTCATTGTTATTTTCACTTTTTAAAGTCAAAAACCCACTTCCAGCTATAAAACAAACGTCTATTTGCGAATTTCAAGAACCGGGAGACCGATAAGGACACTGAACCTTACTATAAGTTACTTTTGAACCTCTTATTTTCATATGCGTAGTTAGGAATTCCTTCAATCCTATTAATGTATGCTTTTCAATATTAGTTACGTAAATCAATCCAACGGCTATCCATGATACATAATAATGACAAACATGATGTTTCTAAATAAATTAATACATCATTTCACACAATTCAACAGCAAGTTAATTAAAACAATAATATAACCCAACACTTGAAGATATAAATTTAAGAAACAATATAGCAAACTAAACCTAACAATTCAAGCATATAAATTTAAGATTAATGAAGTACTAATGCACTAAATAATAAGAAGGGAAAGCATATTACACAATTAAAAAGTCACCCAAATAAATATAATTATGGTCTGATTCTTTGTGTTAGTCGGATGCCTACCGAGAAACTATCTTCTGGGCCGACTAAGTGGCTGCTGACTTGGATTATTGCCATGCAAGGAGACAAGTGTCCATTTTTTATGGGTTCACATAGGTGGATAATTTTTTGTATCAACAGAAGCCCCCAATACTTCATTCTTGATGCTTTTGCTGAAAGGATGGAGTATATTCTCTTCAGAGTTGTTTGGCTTATGCCGACGTGTGGGGCTTATGAAAATTTTCCATGTTTTGATTTTGTAATGGAATTTTTATAAATAATTTGAAAATTAAGAACTCCCAAAGGGTAGATTGGTATTTTTTTCTTTCGAAACACAATTTTCCAGGTAATCATTTCACGCCCGATTTCCCAGGTAAGCTATAAAAGATGAGATTTTGTCGAATTTTCATACCAAACATTTTCCAATCTTTCGAACTCTCTTTCTTCTCCAAGTTATCTGTCTTTGAGTTTTCCTTTGCATTCTTCCTTCACTCCAGTCGTCATTTTTCTGTAAGCTTTCTTCCCTCTTTCATTTCGCTTTCCTTCTTTCTTTACTGTAGCAATGGTTTATATTGTACATGGAGATTCTTTAGATGATTTTAGGTGGGAATGGAGTATTCCTGATTGGGTAAACTTAGAAATTCCCATACCACCTGTTGAAGTATTATCCCTGCTTGAGGGTCATTGGATTCCCTCTTTGTTTATCGTTGAATGTGGCTTCACCTTTCCCCCTAATCGCTTATGTTTATAGTTTTTCTAATATTTTGATGTTGTCCCAGCTAGGGTAGCCCCCAACACTTGGAGAGTACTAAATGTTTTGTTATAAGTGGGTTACCAGTGACAATATTTATTATATGAAGACTAAGTTTGCCAATAGAGCCCTAGTTGTCAATTTATCGGACTCCAACAAAGATTATTTTGATTATGGGGTCATTGTAAAGAATTGTCAGCATGCTCCTCTTCCAAGAGGAGAAGTGTAGGCTGGACCCAGATGCCTTTAAGAAGGACATGGCATAGGCTGCTAGCTGTGATATTGTATTTTTATCTATCTTGCTGACTAACTGTTTGATGATGTGTTGCTTATTATTTTCTTGTCTTATTTTGTACAGTTGAAAGTAAGAAAAAGTATCCCAAATAAGGATACGTCAACCTTCAAGAGTTGAAATTCTTGTGGAATATTCATCAAAGGATTGGAAAGGAACATTCCAGATCAGCTTCCTACTTGCTACAATATGGGACTTCAATTACCTCCTTTGTTGCTAGGCCCACCACTTCTACTGCAATAGCTCCCATAAATCTTAAAGAGGAACCAGCGTCCACTTCTTCGACTGAGGAGTTTGCTGAGGCTGATAAGGATTTTGAGACTTCATCTTTTTTTGAGTCCTTGGATATTCAACTATCCCCTCATCTCCACTTGTTGTTATGGGAAAGAGTATCATTCCTAACTTGATGGGTGGAGCCTTTTCCCTCCTCCTAAGAAAGTTGCAGATAAAACTGGCATGGCTACTGATTCCAATAGGCTAAATAAAACTTCCAAGGATACTGAATAGGTTCATCAGATCATTATTGCTAGGGGGTGATACTACTTTGCCTCAATTCAGGAGGTTGAGAAAAGTTACTTTCGAGAAACAAGTTGAAAAGATTTTTGTCGACCAGGAGTTGGTCAAGAAAATTCAGGAGGATTTGACTATTGTTAGGTCATCCTATGTTGTCATTCATCATGGTGTTGCCAAGAGATTAATCAAGACTGGTACCCGCTATGCTGATAGAGCAATTATTTCTCCCTTGCCAAGATCACAATTGGCAAAAAATGCTTGCCAAAGTCTGGCTATGGTAATTACTTTTTCTCCATTACTTACCATAAGGTTTTATTTTTTTCTCTTGATACTTATTTTAATTTGATATTCTCCTTTGTGCAGTTTTTAGCAAATTTTAATTAACTTTTGGAGAAGGATGATCGAATACGTTCTTCAGGAGGGGATCCCATCGATGGATTATAAATATGATATTGATTATAAGGAATACTAATCTAAGCAATCCCACTCAATAAAAGAGCTATGATATTGGATCATGGACTAGTCATCTTGACATGAAATTATCTATGTGATAAAATATGTATCATAAGCACTAAGGGTTATTGCTCAGTTGGTAAAGCACCTCGTTTACATGCGCATTAATATTTTTTAAGGGAGTCCGTGGAAGAGGCCTTTAAAGGTCTAAGGAAGTCTTTGGTTGTAGGCTAAAAAGATCTGGAGACCAAGCAAAAGTTTTGGGAAGAAGAGCTGAAGAAGGCTAATGATAGAGCCATCTCTAGTGAGGGAAAACTGGTTACTATTAAAACCAGTTTGACAGCTGCTGAGGGGAAACTGGTCACTGCTGAGGCCAATTTAACATCTTCTGAGAATAAGGCCAAGCTGGCCAAGGATAAACTTGTTGAAAGCCAAGCTTTCCTGAAGTCTGTCAAGGAGAAAGTTGTTGGTCTGTCCTCTGAGTTGGTTGTAGAAAAGGCCAAAAATAAGAAAATTAAAGAGGATTCCTTCAACAAGGGTTGGGACAATGCATTTTTGGAAGCCTCTGCTAATATTGATTTTATGAGGAAGAAATCTTTCAAAGATGGCTGGTCGAAGGCCCTTAAGGAGGTCGGCACCCCAACAGAGTCTGAATTATTTTTTAGTCATGATCCAGGCACTCCTCCCAACTTGGAGGAAGAGTTTAATAATGAAGAAGGATCTAAATAATCTTCTCTTCAACCTGTTAGATCTTCTTTAAAGAACATTGATAAAGTCGCCCCTTATGCTAATCAACCTTCTGGAATCAATGTCCAGGGTAAGGAGAAGGTTTAACTCCTCTGTTCTTTTTCTATTTTCTGGTTATATGACTTGTAATAGGATCAACAGTTTGTAACACCTTTTGGGTTATTAATTAACACATTTCTTTTTTTTTTTGCTACATGTGTTGTATTTATTAAAATTTCTGCTTGGTTGGATGAACTCTTATACTTTGTGTCACTTTTGCTCAATACTCATATTTACTTACTTACACTTGTAATTTTCAGTTTGATGCTAGGAAGCAGGCAATAGTTTTTGCTAAATCCGACCTACTAAGGCGAAGTAGGAATGTTTTGGAAGCTAACCATATTCCTCTAACTGAAGAAGACTTGGTCGGCTTGCTTGGACCAGAAGCATCCAATCAAGTAAAAGAGTCATACATCCATCTCCACTGTTTACTGGACAGAGCTGTAGAAAATAATGCAGCTTATTATGAAATGATTGAAGATTTGCAAGATAACCACAAGTTTTCTTTGGCATCGCTCCATGTCGGCTGTGTGTGACACCCCGCCTAATTAAATACCGGGTGATCAGTCATTTATTAAATTAAAATCAAGGTGAACGGTTGGTTTATTCTTAGCATCACAGTCGCAAAAATAAAATTTTCAATTTAAACACCCTAAATAATTAAGCTAAGTGTTAAGACATTTTAAAACCTTGATTCCATTTTATTAAATTCCAATGTGAAAACCTTTTTAATAACCAACAGTTTAAGAATCACATAAATGCGAAGGATGGCAATTAACAAACAATAAATAAACCATCTAGATAAACCACACCAAGTTTAAAACTACAAATGAAATCATCCTGACAAGAGTTAACTCCCAAAGAGTACCAAATACTGTAAATAACATTAACATAAATCTCTGAAAAATCCAAACTGAATAGGGAAACGGGCGACACAAGACCTAACTAAGCAGAACTAAAATAAGAGCAGAATCAACGAAAAGGTCGTCGAAAGCAAGGGCCTGCAACTCCCACATAAGCTGCACCACGTCAAATCCAAAGAATCTATGCATGACGCCCCTGTGACTCGGCACCTGTAATACAGAAATATATATATATATATATATATACAAGAGAGAGAGAAATGACAGAAAATGGGTCGAGCCCGAGTGTAAAAATGTTTTAAAAAGTTTAGCAAGTATTTAAATTGCTTACCGGCTAATGTAACAACCATGTTAGTATGCGATGCTCTCTTTAGAATTCTCACCTCTCATCTAGTATGCACGTCTACCGTACTACTAAACTCATAAGTTCATCTAAATTATTTTTCCTTAAAGTTTTATCCCGAGAAGTAGAAGGGTTATGATATTTAGTTTAAACAAAATCAATCTCTTCAAGATTTATTATATTACTTAAAGTAACACCATACCGTTACAAGGTTCCCGAACACTTATTATAAAGTTGGAGCATTTATTCATTACTTCACTACTTATACACATAGTAAAAAGTTCCCATGTAAGTATATATATATATATATATATATATATATATATATATCATTCACTCATATATTATATATATCGGCACCTCACATAAATTCTATGGTGCTCGCACACTCTACTATCAATTCCCCGTATCACTCATACTAAGGAAAATATTAGTTCGGAATCACTCTCGAACTGTATTAACACAATATATACAAAATGGAGGCGACGCATAGTTCCAAGTCACTAAGAGGTCAACACAAACCCCTCACGTCTCTTAGGACCGTCTGACTATCATTCTCAGATAGCCTGTACCAAGGAATCCTATGTTCTAGGGTACAAGTCAATATCCCCCATAAGGTCCCATTGAGATAAGACTGTCCCGGGCGCGGCAACCCCCATGATAGCAAGTAGCGCGGGTATGATTATTCACAATTAAAGTATTTAATATATGTACACAGTCACACGGTCATATAAAGAAACACAATTTCCAATAAGGTTCGCCCTCGACCCATAATTATTACTAACCGTATTTAGTACAATTTTACTCAATTATCTCGTGTAAGGGATTCATCTTTTTTATTCTCACTTATAATTTATTTCACACTTACTTCTTATCTCTCGAAGTATTCTCTCTTACTAAATACAATTTCAGTAGGTATACCCTCTCTAACCTTCTGGTCTAAGTCTTTCACGAGTCCCCCAATTCATTCACGAGCTTACGCACAATCCCTAATGTGCACTGAAATTCCCCGTTAACCCACAATTTCAGCCCATATTAAATTTCATTCAATGGAGTCTATTTAGACCCAACTGGTCCTCCTTACGACCCATTATACTCTATAAATAATAATCAAGGGTTCCTACGTATTTAAATCGGATTAAACAAAAAGGGTAAAATATGCAGTTTTCTAGGAGGGGTCGATCGATCGAGAAAAAGGGGTCGATCGATCGATCAAGCAGTTCTTGACCAGAAACTGCGTTTTCAACCTACGGATTTCACCTACCAAATTACTCCAAAACGCCATTAACGATTTCCAAACACCCAAACAACAATACGACTAGTTATATATACCTATATACATGATTTCCTACGTGAAACATGTCAAAATTCATCAAAGGTATTCAATTTATGGGATAAATCATCATGTTTATCAAGAACCCTAATTTTCATAAAATTTCATTCCTTTAATTCTTTTCTAGATTTCTTTCTTCTATACTCATACAAATTCGTGGGTTATTCTCTACCTACGATTGGGATGTCCAGAAGATATTTATTTCCATCAAGACATGTGATTAAATCCTCTAATTCCTCAAATTCTTTTATGAAACATGTGTATAAAAATCCTAATCTAACATGGATGAAACCATAACTAAAAGAAAAGCAAGTTAGATACTTGCCTGGAAATTCAAGAGTCTAATCTGTGGACGAAAAAGGTATGGTTGCGTTCCTCTTCGTGCGATTTACGCTTTGGTGGTAGTGGTAGTGCAAACGGATGAGTTCTTGGTCTTGGATTGTTTGAAAAGCTTCCTACCTTCTTCTCTAACGGTCGTTCTTAACTTTTGTGATTGTTAACCCTAAAAGCTTAACTCAAATGGCTGATATACCTTAGGAAAATTCGTGGGTTTAATTACCCAAAAATACTAAATGTCTAAAATACCCTCCCGGGATGCCAATTAAGCCTAAAAATGCCCCAAGGCCCAAACTAAATCCTCAGGTATACTTTTTTGATTATATAAACCCTTTCGGACACGTTGGCGCACTCGAATTGACCATATGGACGACTTATAATTTATTCACTTTTAATAATAATAATTTAGTCCCGACACGACACAGGCGCGTCCCGACTTAAATTTTCATAATTGCCATTTTATTCACTTGTGATAATTTTAATAAAATCAATCTTATATATTACTTTACTCATCTAGTAATATTCAACAAATTCTCAATAATTACTAAATCTCCTCACGCTAGTAAATATTTAAAATAATTTTTGAATTAATATTACTTTAATATCTCAATTTAAATTTAATAAATCCCCAAATTATAAGCCATAAAAATACGGGGTATTACATACTTCCCCCTAATAACGGAATTTCGTCCCGAAATTCGAAAAATAAGGCATACATGGTAAGAATAGATCTGGATATCTTTCGCGCTCCCAAGTGGATTCCTCCACATTATGATGCTCCCACTGGACTCGTACAAGTGGGACTACCTTTGACCTCAATTTCCTTTCGCTATGGTCTAGAATAGCCACTGGTATCTCCTCATAAGAGCTGTCGAGGTGTAAGTCAATCTCCTTTATCGCGACGTGGGTGTGGGCCATATCATCCCAAAGATATCGTCTTAACGATGAGATGTGTAATACATCATGAATGCGGTGCAAGTGCTCTGGCAGCCCCAATCTGTATGCCACCGGACCAATCCTCTCAATAATAGGAAATGGTCCCACGTATCTCGGAGATAACTTCCCTTTCTTCCCAAACCTCATCACTCCTCTCATAGGAGACACACGCAGTAATACTTGGTCCCCCACGCTAAACTCTCGAAAAAAACACTTTGCATCGGCGTAGCTTTTTTGTCGATCTTGGGCTACCCGAATGCGACTCTTGATAAGCTCGATCCTAGCTGAAGTCTCCTGAATCACCTTTGGCCCTAGTAACTTGTTGTCCCTCACCTCTAGCCAACAAGCGGGAGAGCGACAAGGTCTGCCATACACACCTCAAATGGGGCCATGCCAATCGTGAACTAATAAGAATTATTATAATCAAACTCTACCAGTGGAAGATACGGCTCCCAACCTCCTCCAAAATCAAGGACACACATGTGTAACATATCTTTCAACATCTGATTGGTACGCTATGTATGTCCATCCGTCTATGGGTGATAAGCTGAACTCAATCTCAACTCTGTACCCATGGCCTCCTGAAAGCTCTCCTAGAAGCACGACACAAAAATCTTGTCTCTATTAGACACAATATCCAAAAGCACCCCATGTAGTCTAATGATCTCGGTAATGAATAATTGTGAATACTGGCCCGTGGTGTAGTCTTTCCGTATTGGCAAAAAGTGAGCTACCTTGATCAACCAATCCACAATCACCCATATGGAATCGTGACCCCACTGTGATGCAGGCAGTCCAGTAATAAAGTCCGTGGAAATACTTTCCCATTTTCATGTAGGTATCTCCAACGGCTGAAGTAATCCTGGCGGTCTCTGGTGGTCTACCTTTACCATATAACAGGTAGGATATTTGGATACGAACTCTGCAATGTCCTTCTTCATCCCACTCGACCAGTACTGTCGCCTCATATCTTAATACATCTTATCCCCTCCGAGATGTACCGCAAATCGAGATCCGTGTGACTGTGTCATAACTGCATGACGTAAGTCCTCTCCCTCTGGGACCACTAATCTTCCATTAAATCTCAAACCCCCCATCAGAACTCACGGAATAGGACTCAGCACCCTCAACTAAGAGCCGTACAATCTGCTCCTGACATAAAGTATTTTTCGCTTGTGCCTTTATCACCCTCGTAACAATCTTGGGTGTGATTGACATAACAGATATAAAGGAACGGGCTACTGCATCCTGGTGTCCCAACTATTTCCACTTTACCTTCTATATGTCCGCTACGTCCCCTACCGGTCTACGGCTTAACGCATCAGCAACCACGTTAGCCTTCCTCGGATGATACTGTATCTCGAACTGGTAGTCTTTCACAAACTCCAACCATCTACGCTGACGCATGTTCAACTCTCACTGAGTGAATAAGTACTGCAGTGACTTGTGGTCTGTGAACAAGCGGAACGTCTCCCCCAATAGGTAATGTCTCCAAATTCGTAGTGCAAATACGACCGCTGATAGCTCCAGGTCATGGGTGGGGTAATTCCTCTCGTGAGGCTTTAGCTTGCGGGAGGCGAAAGCTATAGCCTTCTCCTCCTGCTGAAGTACTCCCCCGATTCCCCATAAAGAGGCGTCAGTGTACACCAGATACTCCACTCCCGGCTTGGGCAAAGCAAGAACTGGCGTCGAAGTCAACTTATCTTTCAGCTCATCAAAAGCTAATTGAGAAGCCTCATCCCAAACATACAAAATTCCCTTGTGAGTCAGATGCGTCAACGGACCCGCTATCTTCGAAAAGCCTCGGATAAATCTCCTGTAGTACCCGACTAACCCCAAGAAACTACGCTCCTCTACCGGTGTTGTGCGTTGTCCCCACTGCCAACACTTTGCTCGGGTCAACCGATATCCCCAATTCCGACACAACATGCCCCAAAAATTGTACCTCCCGTAACCAGAATCCGCACTTCTCATACTTAGCATACAGTTGATGCTCTTGTAGAGTCTAAAGAACCTGTCTCAAGTTCCCAGCCACGGGAGTTTTTGATTACCTCCTCCTCATAAGGGTCAACATATGTGAACTATTAAGAGCCAAACTACTGCACCTACTGTCGACTCTTGACGCATATTGCCATCACTCCGAAAATGCAATCTGACCAAAAGTGCATTTAAGGCTATCTGGATATGCATGATGGGCGGTACTAGTGTTGATGTACCAACCAAATGTTGCAATGATAATTTGTTTTGGGGTTACGTGTCATTGGCAAATAGTAAAAAATTCTTTTCCGTGACATGTACCTTAAAACTGCAAGTTCCCTTTAACCTTGAATAATCTACACTTTATTGCCCCAACTTGTACTAATATGGATGTAAGAATAATTTTCTGATTTCTTTTAGTATGCTTTTCAGTAGCAAATAGTAAAAAACTATTTTCAGTAGAGTTTTTTTGCTAGTACTAGCGAACTAGGAAATTTTTTCACTCATTATATTGCCCATACTCTTGCAATCTCCCCCTTCGAGCTACCTTGTGGACCGCGATACCTTCGAGCTACCTTGTGGACTGCGATACCTTTGAGCTACCTTGTGGACCACACTTCAATATCATATTTTGCTAAACATGAAACCAGTACTCTTCACCCGTGCAGCAGCTTCTACAGGCAAGGTCAACACAAACAGCTTAGTTGATTTCCACCAAAGCTCAACCGTTGATTAAATTGTGTTCCTTTTGGCTGAGCTCTGGAACATAAACTAATGAATGTCCAGTTATCAAGTACTTACGTGACTCAAGCCGTTGATGTTTTATTAATGCACAGGCTACTTCTCCACAAATAATCCAAATACGTGCAGTGAGTGAAGCGGTTGGGCGCAGCAATGCTGATATGTTTTTTTTGCACGAAAAAGTTCTTTTGGTGAAACTCTCTTTCAAAGACTTCGTGAAATCGCATTGAGCTTCCTTGGATTGACTGAAAAAATGAGCTTCCTTAGGTTGAGCTGAAAAAATGTACTCTTCCACGCGTTTATGCTAAACCCAATGGACAATGGTCCCCCAAGATCATTGCTCTATCATGCCCCTCCACGCTGACAGTATCATATTAAAGTCTTCCTATACGGTGTCCTTCAGTCAAACCTCTTATGCGCTTAATTGCACCAAGGTGGCTTGGGTCTGGGTAATCTAGTGAAAAGAAATGTTGCTCTTTTAGGAAAATGGTTGTGGAGATTCCCAGCCCAAGGATCGTTACTCTATCGTGTCCCTTCATGCTGAAACTCTCACTCTGAAGTCTTGTACCGTGCCCCGTGGTGAAACCTCTTATGCACTTAATCGCATCAAGGTGGCTTGGGTGTGGAATATCCAGTGAACAGAAATGTTGCTATGAGATTTTCATTGGAACAAGATTCCCTCTGGTCTTTATTCACTAGGAGAAAATATGTGGTTCATGTCAATGAGTGGGATGTAAAATCTATATGTAACCCATGGCGATGTGTTTCACTTGGTTTGGACACTATCTTTAAATAAATCTGGCAAAAGTTTGGTAATTGTAGGGTAGTTAGATTTTGGGAGGATGATATAAGGGGAGATTCTAGTTTTTGTGATTCATCCCCTCTTTCTTGGAACTCATCTTTAAAATATTTGTGGTATATTACTTTCAGACGTAATCTCATTGACAAAGATATTTTTGATTTAACGTCTGAGAAATGCTTCTAATATGAGGGATTGGTTGGGGAATTCTTTATATTTTCTACCCAATAAAATGATTTGGAAAACCTTAACTAATCATGAATACAAGTTGATTCAACTGAAGATGCCAAAATCATGCTTATCCCTGTCTTGGATATTGATTGGGAGGGGATTTTCCTTCATTTTGGCATCATTTTATGAGCATAGAAGTTATTTTTAAAGGGTATTGTAAAAAGGTTAAAGCTCTTTGGAGAGGTATCATGTTATTTACGGCTTGGAACATTTGGAAGGAGAAAATAACAGAATATTTTAAGGCAAGGAGATGACTAAAGAAGTATGATGGGGAAAAAAAAAATTTATACTTCATTATATGGGCATCGACTTCTGGCACTTTTAAGGGAATCCCCCCTTTTCCTTTCACTATCAACAATTGGGCTATGTGTGTTTTAGCTGAGATGATTAAAAAATGTGACCAAGTTTTGATGCGGATCAGGGTTCGGTCCTAAACTATTTCTTCTTTCATTTGGACCTCTAATGTAATTTTTTATTACATCTCTTTGCCTGTTCTACTTGTGGACTGCTTGTCCACCTCCTTTTGTATCTTTTTATTATTCAAAAGTTCCCTGTTTCTGATAAGATAAATAGTATACACTTGAAAGACTGGAGAAAGTACAATCTTGCATAGTTAGAATAGCTTAGGTAACAGTTCAATTCAATTCACCAACAGCATTTCCGTTCAAAAATTATCTCATAGGATGCCAATTAACAATTTTTTTACCAAAGCTACTCTCATACCAAACTTAGTATATATTGACAGAATTATAGTTTTCATACTTGAATTAATCGTTGCTTTAATTCAAGTTTTTATCATTCTATACATAACCCCTCTAACATGAATTCATAGATCCCCCATAACATTTGGCTTTGATCACTGAGCTATCATATCATGTTCTGATTTGGTCACCATGTTGAATTAGATATATACCTGTTGAACATAAATTAAATCTTTGCTTTAATTTAGATTTTCGTCATTTTTTTATTACCCTTCTAGCTTGAATTTCTAGATCCGTCATAATTTTGGTTTTAATCACTGAACTATTGTATCATGTTGGGCGTTGGTCACCATGTTGAATTAGATATATTCTTGTGCATCATGTGATTCTAAGCTATATTGCAAATATGTATGGTGTGTATCTTTTTTTACCTCAGAATAATATCAAATGAAAATACAATCATGTTATACTAAATTTCATGATTCACATTTAAGGGGGTAAATTTCTTCTCTGTGATGATTGAATAATTATATTCTCCTCATTTCATGTATGCCTTTCTATTAAATAATCCTTTGGTTTGACTACCTTATTTTTTATTTGAGTTGACTAATTGTCTTTATATATCTCCAAATTCAGGTTCTGTTTTTGGGCAGCAGAACCCTGGATTTGGTGGTGGCTTTGGATATTCTACTACCCACACAAATCCTTTTGGAAACACATTTCAACAACAATCACAACCGGCATTTTGAAGCAACAGTATATTCGGTTCACCCACCCCTTTTGGTGCATCAAGTCAATCTGCATTTGGTGCTCCCAGCACCCTGTCATTTGGTACATCAAGCACCCATGCCTTCGGTGCTACGAGTGCACCAGCATTTGGTGCTATGAGTATCCCAGCTTTTGGTTCTACACCTACCCCGGCATTTTGTGGAACAGACACTACAGTGTTTGGATCAAATACTCCAGCATTCGGGGCTTCAAGCGTTCCCGCATTTGGTGCTTCAAGCACTCCAGCATTTGGTGCCTTATATAATCCTGCTTTTGGTGCATCTAGTAGTCCTTCCTTTAGCTTTGGGTCTGCACCTGCATTTGGACAGTCAGCTTCCGCATTTGGTAGCAGCGCATTTGGTACTACCCCATCACCCTTTGGGGCTCAAAGTTCTCCATTTGGTGAGCTAGTTTACATGTGCATCGTTTGTTACAGTCTGAAATTTAAATTAATTTTCCAGACGAGCCTTCCATGTTCAAGTGAAAACATTGACTACTCATTGCTCATTCTTCTTAATTTGCTACAAATTTGCTTAAATGATGTCTCCTCATTAACTGCATTCAGGAGCTCAGGCTACGACTCCAACATTTGGGAGCTCTGGTTATGGGCAGACTAATTTAGGAGGTCAACGAGGGGGAACTAGAGTGGCTGCTTACACACCAACAGCTGAAGTAGACAGTGGCAGTGGTACCCAGCCCGCTGGCAAGTTGGAATCTATATTGGCCATGCCTGTTTACAAAGATAAAAGCCATGAAGAACTTAGATGGGAGGACTATCATTTGGGAGATAAAGGTACCTTTTTGAACATTTTGAACCTTTAGATATCCTGTTGGTTATTTGCGTCATTACTAATATTGCATAATATAATTTCAGGAGGGCCTAATCCTGCTGGTCAGCCTGCCTTTGGTAGTTCCATCACACAGTCAAACCCATTTGGCACCTCATCGACATTTGGTCAGTCATCTGCACATCCCTTTTCATCCTCGACAGCCTCCAACCTGTTTGCTCCAAAAACTTCAGCATTTGGTAGTCCACTTCTACATTTGGTTCTTCACCCTTTGGATCTACAACTACATCCAACCCATTTGGGTCAACAACATCTGCAACACCTTCCATTTTTTGTGCATCTTCTACTCCTGGATTCGGTACCAGTACCTCTGCATCTCTTTTCGGCACACCAAGCTCATCAACATCTATTTTTGGTACTGGGTCAGCTCAGGGAACTACTCAAGCATTTGGTGGTGCCTTAAACTTCAACACCCAGTCATCCGTCATCCCCTCTGTTCCAGTCAACTGCACCTTCTCTTGGACAATCAAGTTCTGCTTTTGGACAGACTGGCTCCTCGTTCGGACAGAGTACCCCGCCTTTTGGTCAACCAAGCCTATTTAGTACGCCATCTACTGGGTTTGGGGGGAATTTGTCCCCAAGCACTCCATCACTGCCCACCACAAGCAACCTGATAGGATTTGGTCAAACAAATGTGAGTTACTATTGGAATTATCTTAATCACATGTTTATTACAATTTTCTAGTTCTTATAAGATAGAACAATGCACAAGATGGAATGTTGAGGCAGGGTTCGTGTTGCCAACTCAGTCAGTCGGGAAAGGAGTTGAGTGGAGTTAAATTGCGTTTGGGATGGGAAAAACATGCACGAATTTGGTTGGAAAACTGCAATAGCAGTTGTGGTTGCTTTTTTTACAATTTTTAACGCTCTATTAACTTGGTAGTTGTGGAGGACATGGAATCTAGGAATGTTTCATAGATATGATGTACTGGGTTTGCAAATAAAATCAATACTATATTTGGATTTGTTTGTTTTGTTGGATGGGCCAGGCACATCGGAATTAAATTTCTGAGAGTTATTTTGATATTGTGTAATATGGATTGACACTAAGGAACTTTGTATGCATAGTAAAGGCGTCCTAATAAGTTAATATGAAATTTATCGCTGTGGTGGTCCATATTTATCTATGAGAGAAAATTCAATCTTTTACACAATGTCATTGCCTGACGTTTTGTAATGAAGGTACTTCATTGTTGTTTTCTTCTTTACGATGCGACATTCCTCCTGTTTTCCTAAAATGATACCTTTCCTAGCCTATTTGGTTAATTCTTTTTTTTTTTAGTTTTATCCTTTTATGTCTTGGATATATAATCTAATTCAATTTATTTGTTTGTATATGAAGCCATCCCTGACGACACCTTATCAACAGTCTCAACCCTCTCAGAGTGCTTTTGGCGGCTTTAGCACCTTTGGTCAGACACAAGCAGGTTGCTGAATTGTATTTTACGTTCTAGATATTTATCTACATATTCATTTCTGATTTGTTAGTTAATTATTTTATTTATTTTTTGTGCCCAACAGCTGGTCAAAGCAGCTTTGGTGGGACGCCAAACATTTTTTGTCAGAGTAATTTTGGACAACTGTGAGTTTGGGATTTTGCTTTTACCCCTGTAACAGAGCACACTTGGTCATGCAAAGGGAAATAGGACCAGTTTGGTTTATCTGCATAATATTGGTTACTTGCCAAATGATCAATTAAAACAGTTTTAGTTAGCTCCAGTTACTTTCTCCTTACCTTTGGTACAATCTTGGGTTCTTGGTAAAGGTGTCGTCTTAGTTGGTTGTAGTATTTGGTTAATTGGTACTTCATTTGTACTTCAATCTTGTCATTGCAATTATCCCTGCATTAGCTTTCATCATCAGCAAGAATGGCTAAATTTACCAAATTAATCAAAAACCTTTGGAATACAAATTATAGAAAAGTAAAATTAGGCCTCTCAATCGGGCTATATGAGCTGAGCTTGGAATTGCTTAGGCTCGGCCTTTTAAAATCTCCTTTCCCAAGCCAAACTCAGCCCGAATAAAATTATCCACCTTTGGCTCAAGCTCAGTTCACAATTTTTAGTGGGCTTCGGGCCCAAAATGGCAGATAATCCCCCCCCCCCCCCCCCCCCCCCCCATTTTACTCAATTCTTTACAGGCCTATAACCTTTATATGTTGAACTTGAAAAGAATGAACATTTTTTTTATTTAATTTGATATATTTAATTTTAAATACCTTAGGTCCTTTAATTATTCAGTTATATGTTAGCATTCAAACAAATAAAAAAGAAATATCTGTGGTCCATTTTATAGACAACAAGCAACAACTAGGACTGTAAATCGGGCTGAGTGAGTCGGGCTTGCGGTTGCTCAAGCTCGGCCTGAGTTGAATTATATTTTCCCAAGTCCGAGCTCGACCCGAAATAGAATTAAGCCTTATGGCACAAGCTCGGCTTACCCTCTATTACGCGATTCGGGCCTGAGTTCAGGCCGGCCCAAGCTTGATATCAATAAGCATTTAAAAAAAATATTATTTCATTTAAGGCTTTAATAATCATAAAAATTAAAATAAACTAAAGGAAGATAATAAAATAAAATAGTCTACAACCTTAAATAAACATTATAAATTTTATAAGTTTTAGTGTGAAAGAATAAAACACCAAAGCCATTTTCTAAATCTCTTTAAATATATTGTCTGAATCCGTTACACATTACATTCATTTGCATAAAATAAATAAATATATAAATAGAAATATGTATGATATAATTTACGGGTTTGGGCCCAGTTTGGGCTTTAATACATGTAGCTCAAGCTCGGCCCGAATTTAGCAGGCTTCGGGCTTGCTCGGCTCAATTTACAAGCCTAGCAACAGCCAACTAAAAGCATGAATGATCCCCCCCAAAATGCGTTAACTTTGTTTTTTTAGACCCTCCTGTCACTGCATTTGGTCTCTTTCATTCACACAACGCGACACACAACAGTAAGTTACCTTTATTTTTTCACAATTATACCAGCTCAGAGGAAAAGGAAATGCACCAAAAAAATGCTAATGAAAGAGACCATAAAAATAGTTAAGTCAAATAACTACTCCACACTACTACAACGTCAAAAAAATATTCAGGTCCAGAATCAATCCTCACCAGCCCAAATAATGGTCTCAAAATTAAATAGTCTACATAACAGTATAACATCTCAAAAATCAAAATAAGCAATTCACTATGTCAGGTACTATAGTTTTTCTCAAAGTCAAAATGTTTACATAGCAATTAAGCAGTGCACTGTGCCAGACTACATATTTTTCTCTACGCTGGCATTTCTCTGCAGAAAAAGGACACAGATAATCAGATATCAGTCGCTGGAAAAAACTATGAAATTATATACATGTTTAGCCCACTTCCCTGCCATGTAATGTAACTGTTTAGTTAGACATATACCTGAATTCAAAGTGAGCAAATAATGTTACTTCCCAGACAAAATTTTCAGTCTTTAGATATATTCAAAGCTGAAATTTCCAAACACAAAGTCATTAATTAATATTAGACCATTTTCTATGAATACAGCAAATTATATTACTGTTTCTTAATATGGTACTTCGGTGGAGTTTTTCTTCTAAGTAGACATCTAACTCCTTTTTCTTTTGTGACATGCCTTGCTCTTTACTAAATTTGTAAAATTCCTCCATAAAATCCATCTTTTCTGAAAGAGATGCGGTGCTCCTTGACATGACATTCGCTCCTTTATCTTTCTCGACAATCTCTTTTAAGTGACAAGAAGCTTCGTATGAAGCCATATACTCAACAAATTAATCGCGAAAGACATTATCCACACGACTCATCAAACTATCCATAGTTGTTAGAATATTACGATTCGCGATTCGATTCGTACGATTTGATCCGATTCACATACTAATCGATACGAATCGGAAGGGTTCCAAAAATCGGGTTGAATCGGCCGATTCGGGGGTTGAATCGAGAATCGCACCGATTTACGATTTTGGTGCGGTTAATGTTTCTCGGAGGATGATGGGTATTTTTGACCGACTTAAGGCTTGTGCTCGTTTTTTATTCCTTTTAAAATAACTCAAAAATGTTTTACTATTAAAATAATAAGAAGCTGGTGCAAACTTAAGTTACCCTTTACGAAAGAGAGAGCGACTGAAACACATACCAGAACGAAACTTAAATTGCGATCACCTTTTTGCTTCTCCTTAAACCTGTTCGAAGCTGTGATTTCCTCTATTTCGGGTTACGATCACTTTTTTCTTCTCTTTTGAAGTTGATCGAGAGAGGGTGGTAGCTTTGCGTTTGATTGAAGCCAACAAATCTTGTGTAAGGATTTTATAAGTTATATTATATGGTATTGTTATTGTAACGTATTTTTATAGTGTTATAATTAATCTTTATTTGTATAATATACAATATATATTGTATAATATATTGTTGTGTTTAAATTTAGACTTTGTAGGTGGTGGTATTGTTAAAATTTGGATATAAAAGTTCATTTTGGTAGTTATATTTTAATGAAATCATGTCTTATAATTGGTTTTAGGTCTTAATATGTTTTAACACATATTCTTAATGTGTTCTCTTTGCATTTATATATTATTTCCTACATATTTTACGTTTATTCCAATTCTTAGGATTCGATTCACGATTCGATTTATAGTTCACGATTCACAAGGTTTCTAATTCATGATTCGATTCACGATTTGCTAACTATGAAATTATCAACCATTGAAGAACCATATATCCTTTCGTAACAAAACTTCAAACACTTATTTTTTAAATCTCAGTTCAAGGACAAGAGCAATGGAGAGTAAAATGTTCGGTTTTTTTCTGACCAATATTTTTTAAATTTCACAATCATATTCAAAGCCATACATCCAAGCAATGAGTAAATCCATAAAGGTCCCATGTACATGTCGAGAAAACATTTGTCACAATGTAAAATGCTTTCAAAAATTGATGAAAAATTTCAGCTTTCTCCCAATCTTTAGAAGTTGGCGGATTTTAAAATGTGGATCACGTGTCTTCATACAATCATACACTTTCTTATAGAGTAATGTGGACTCAAGCATAAAAGTACGTTGATTTCCACCGAGTGGAAACATCTAAAACTAACATCCTACCCCGTGGAATACGCTCTTGGTCGACATATTTATAAAAATCAAATTTTCTTCTACCAAACCCTTTTATATATTTCACAACATTGCATACTCTATAAATAAAACTTTTATCTCATCCAATCCATCTTGAACACGACAGTTCAACTCATGAGCCCAACAATGCACTTGAATGTGTGGTTGATTAAGCAATAGCAATCCTCTCGAAGAATAAAGATTGGCAAAATTCCTAGCAATAATATCATTAGCGATATGATTATCCATTGTAATGGTGCAAATCTTCTTGATATTCCATTCTAGCAAGGCAATTTACGATGACATCCGAAAGATTGTCTACACTTGCTTGCATAGTCACCATGACAAAGGTAATAATCTTTTTATGTAACTTCCACCTGTTATCCATACACGGTATGTCTTGACAAGATGTCCACGTATTGGTAGTTTGACATACTCATGGAAATGCATCTTGCAAAATCTTCCTCAAATTATTTTTTTCATCACTAAAACGTTTCATATCATCGCTCTTCACCGTGTTTCATGATTGAAACTTATACTTGGGGTATATACCCCGAATATACTTCTGAAAAGAAGGATGTTCCATAAAGCTAAATGACAATTCTGTACAAATAATCAGTTCAATGAAGTCTCTGCTAGTGCGCTCTTGATCTAATTTCCATGGAATAAAGTTACTACCTTCCTCCAATTTTCCTTTTTTAAATTTGAGAATTGTTTGTGACGCGTTCCTGTGGATTTCATGATCTTTGTTAAAGACAGGACACTTCCCAATTGTTATGTGACAAAGCAAATGGGTTGTTCCACCCTTGCTTGGATAAGAAAAATAATTTCTTTACAATAATTGCTTTTGCATTCTTCACGCTTTCTGGGCTTGTTTTCCATCTTTGTAAAAGGCACCCACAATTGAGATCGTGGCTTCACTTCTGACGTAAACTACACGTCAATGGCCAAAAATATAAAACAAACACCAACTTTAGAGAGAGAAACTAAGAGCCTCTTATATTCAAAATCAAGTTTACATCAAATGAGTCTTACATGGGGTATTTAAAGGGGGGAAGGTAGAGTAGGCTCTAAGATAAAGATCTAATTATAAGTATACCCTGAAGAACCCTTGCTACCCTCACCTCTAAATACTAAAGCAAAAAGAAATACAACGCCAAACAAAATAAAAGAAAAATAACAAAAAGAAAATAAAAATACTAAGAAGCCCCAAAAATGACAAGTATGCCCTTGCTCCACATCATTCTCCCCCCTTTGAAAGGAGTTAGTCCTCGAACTCAAAGGGGAAGGCCGACTGAGTCACCCTCCAGAACTATAATCAAGGCATACTGGGGAAGATCCTCGGACGCATCTAGATACTTAGGCGGATTCTCCATCCTCAGAGGGCACGGCGTCGCGGGTGAGAGCACTCATAAGCTCGGTGACCAACATCGCTACAATTGTGGCACCAGAATGTAGGAGGACCCGGAGGTGGCACAGCGGAAGTAGTGGTAGAAGAGACTGAAGCTGCCACTGGAGGAGCTGGGCTAGAAATCAGCGTAGGTGGAGCTCGTGAGGCCAGAAGAGCTGCAAGTGCTGTGTCGTAGGCCTCAATCTTGGTTGCATACTCGATCGCCTTCATAAAGGTCGATATCTCCCTCAAACCGAGATCATGCTGAATGTACGACTGTTGTCCCAAAATATAGCGGCTAATTCGCTGATCCTTTGTCTCAGGGAGGCGAGCTCGGGTGCAAAGATGCTGGAACTGCTCCGTATACTTAACCACTGTAGGGACTGAATGCGAGCAAAACGGTCGCACTCATATGTCGGTGTTATGAATGAAGCTTATAGAACGGCGTTCAGGTCCACCCATGTCTGGTTAGGGGGCAGGCCCGTGGCTGATCGACGATAGCAAAGATCATTCAACAAATCCGGACGAATTCCTGAAATTTGATGGCCGCAAAGAGAACACAAGAGCGACCTTGAAATGGCTTGTAATAAAAAAACGTCTCTATGGAAGTCAACCAATCAATCATAGCGTTTGGGGAGAATCGTCCGTCAAACATGGGAACGTTAATGCGTATATCCGTATGGAGACTCCGGGAAAGCAATTGTCGCGGCATAGATAGTGGGTCTCCAATCCGATGAGCATCGAGTCCCATCACGTCACCCGACATAGGGGCAACATAGTCAGTAGGAGGTGGCGGTATCCGTGTGGTGGATGAGGAGGATGAACATGTTGTGCTACATGTGGTGCTGGGGAAGCGCGAAGATAATGGGGGCATGTGACAATCAAGTGGTCACGCTCACCACAATAAAAGCATTGAGGGGCAAAGCAGTGGGCATTGGGTGGAGGTGGAGGTGGAGGTGGAGGTATCCACTCTAGGACAATGTGGTGGCTATCCCCGGCATCGGAACATGAGGGGAGGAATCGGAATGAAGTAGGGAGAGTGCATGGTGGGATGGCGTGTGATGTGAAGGTGGATGGTCGGTCGGGAGGTCCAATATGATGGTTGAGGGCCTCGGGATGGTCGAAAAACCTGTGGAGGTTGGGATATGCATTTGGTCAAGCGGTTGGGGGTTGGTAAATGGCTCGGGTTGCCCGGTGGGTGGGTGGAAAAGGGTCGGGGTATGGAAGTACGTGGGCGGGTCAGGGCAGGGGTAGTTCCGGGGATGCCAACTGGGGTTTTCAGGGATTGGATTCTGGTCGAGGGGCGGGTAGGAAGGTCCGATGCTCGGTGGGTGGGTAGTTTTTTTTGGGTCGGTGGGTACTGGTTTGGGCCTAATGCGGGTCGGTTAGGGCTTTTTGGCCACCGAGTTGGTCGGCAGCAAGGGTGGGTTGGGTTGAGGGGGGTTTTGGTGCCAGTCGGTTAGGGTTCTGGTCGGAGGACGGCCAAGGGGGAAGAGTTAGGGTCCCGGGGTGGTCGGGGATGGGGTGGGTTCACTGGGTCTGAAACTGGTCAGGTTGAGGCAGTTTTTGGGTCGGATTGAGGGGTTTTTTGGGCTGCGGGGTAGCAGGTAGGGGTGAGAGTGGTTGTGGGTTCGACTAAGGTTAAGGGAGAGGGGTTTGCTAGGGCAACCTCTTTTCCAAGCCTACGTGGGGCATTTTTCGATGATTTTACCGTGGTGGTGGAAGGTTATTTTGTGGAGAGGAGTTGGAGGAGCACGTCAAACCTCTTGTTGAAATTTAGGGCTTGTTGATCCATTTTGTGCCTCAACTCTTGAATTTCTTCATGTTGTTGCTTGGATTTTTTGGAAGCCATTGAGAGTAGCGTACAATTTTGATAAAAAAATACACCGATACATCAAACACCAATGTTGGAGTGATACCCTTTCTGATACTAGGGGTGACAATTTTAGAAACGACCCGAAATTGACACGATTTGTTGTGTTCGTGTCGTGTTTTTTTAACACAAAGTCGTGTCGTGTTCGCGTCAAAATTATGAGTTTTGTTAGTTGTGTTATCGTGTCTTGTCGTATAAATCGTGTTTTTATTCGGGTTATCGTATATATTTATGTTTAATTTAGTGTGAAATTTTAAGAAGTCGTGTTATTCGTGTCATGTCGTATTATGTCGTTTCTATTTGGATCGTGTTCGTGTCAACTAAAAAAAACACGAATTCGAGTCGTGTTCGTGTCCGAAAAATCCTTATCGTGTCGACCCGAAACACGATCTAATACATGAATTGTCACCCCTATCTGATACCAATTTGATGTAAACTACACATCAATAGCCAAAAATATAAAACAAACACCAACTTTTGAGAGAGAAACTAATAGTCTCTTATTTTCAAAATCAAGTCTACCTCAAATGAGGCTTACATATGGTATTTAAAAGGGGAAGGTAGCTTAGGCTCTAAGCTAAAGATGTAATTACGAGTATACCCTCAAGAGCCATTGCTAAAATATTCAGTTGTGTTGTCCTAAACTGAACCCATTCCCAAATATAATTAATCCTAAACTGAAACTTGAAGGTAATTGAATAATTGTTGCTTGTAACATCAATTGATTGAATATTTCTAAATTATATACATACACATAAAAGCCTATAATGTACAGATAGATAATAGACTAATAGTTTGTTGCCAACAGAACAAATTCAGCAGTGTATGTCTGCAAAGTCTATAGTAGATTATAATCGATAACATATTTAACTCGAACAACAGACCCCGCACAAGTTATGCAACCCACAAGCCACAACAACAAATAAATAAGCGATTAATTAAGTGCAAAAATGTGAAAGGGATGAACATGTAACTATGTAAAATGTGAGTGGGCTAATTAAAAATTTACCTAGTTGATCTGTTTGTCTACAACGGAGTTCGTACGGAAATGTAAGGGTATAAGTTCAGCTGTTGAGAAGAGAAATAGTCTGAATAAGTTAAAAATTCACATGTGAGGAGAAATAGATAAGAAATAAAAATATTTTTACCTCCCACAAATCAGTTATGAAGAGAAATCGAAAGGGCCAACTCTATTACCTCGCAAAATGTAAATCGAAAAATGGAAAAGACCACCGGCGACTTTGTGAGTGTCGACTGAAACTTTGAGAGAGAATGAGGTTGGAAGGTTTGTTATGTCTACTGTTTGTTTAATAAATAGAAAATTACAAAATTACAAATTATAATCTCATTACAGAAATAAAAAATGAAATTACAGAAAATAAAAATTTACTTGAATTTGCAGAAACAACAATAGAAATAGGAAGGTAATTTGAGCCCTGTGAATTTCACAGTGTCCTTAAGACAATTTATTCCCTCCAATGTGCTCCGAGGTTGATGAATATTGTCTCCCAAGATAGAACGGATTTTCCAATTAATTATGTAGCACAATAATAATTAATCACGACGAACTCAAATTCTGTAACTTTTATTTACTCAACAACAATATAGCAGATGTTATGCTGGAAAAATAATTTTTGGAACATATATGATAGGAATTTTCTGGAACAAATGTGACAGCAATTCTGGAGGAGGGAAATTTTTTTCATTCTAAAAACGGAGGGAGGCATCTGTATTTATAGCAAAGTAACCATAACTGACAAAAAACAATTAAACAGTTAAACGAAATTAACTGTTGACTGTTGGCAATAACTGCCAACAGTTTATTAATTAATTAATTAATTAATTTCGTAATTAATTAATAATTAAGGCCGAGAAAGTTAAATAAATTCGGCCCAAAAATGTTGGAGATAAGCCCAAGCCCAAGCCCGAGCCCGAACCGAATCGAGCTGAGCCGCACCGGCCGGATGGACGGACGCGCGTGCGCGTGTGGACTTTTGATCAAAAGTCAACCCGTGCATAGCTTAGGTCATCTCCCCTTCAAAGAGTTGGGATACCCCAAGGCATCCAAGCCTTAGTCCATACTTGGGGTGTTATTAACTCATCAAATTTCCACAACTCTTCCAATGTGGGACAAGAGTCGAAACATACCCAATTCATTAACTTTCATTGCTTTGTTAGTCAGTTTGGGGACATATTTATCATTCATAACTAATTGAAATTGGACATATGAATATACTACGTTAATCTCCTTGTGGAGGAGAACGCGTTCGTATATGGTCCCACGTTTTTTGTAGTGTGGGTCCCACCTAAATTTGAGCTCAAAGTTGCTCAAAAATCTGTCCAGAAAATTCTGGACAGCTTTCTAAATAGTCCAATTTTCCAACAATCCCCCACATGAATGATATATTACTATAAATAAAACAGAACAAATGCTAATGCATATGCAGACACATGTTGAGTAAAACTGAAGATTTATTGCATCGGGAGAAGTAGCCTAGTGGCCTTGAACTTTCCTTAGTGATATACTATCGGATTTACTTGGTTAATCAGTAGACTTCACGTCCTTGAACCGTCAACCATTTTTGTAAACCTAGATAGCAGTATTCACACAACAATTCTTCAACACAGTTGGTTCTCACGTTTGTGTTCATTTTGGCCATGAACACCACTTGGTTCCGTGAGTATTTTACAGAATATGACTTTCATTATTCTCGTAGAAGTGGCCCCCTTCTTACTCACGTAGGTGACTTCCATAAAGAGTATCCTGCAATACCCTACTTAGACGTACTAAGATATAGATGTCATTAAAAGCATAACTTATCCTAATTTCGAGGCAGATATGCACTGTCTCATCTTTGGAATGGATAGGATTAAATATCCTACAGTGCTTACTGAATACAACGTAGTTCGGTTTGCCCATTGAACCTAGATCTTGGGATCTCCAATCAGCTAGGTTGGGTTGCCACTATATTGATTCTTATTTATTTATAGGCTTTAGACCCATTCCTCTCGATGATCTTTCAACTTGCTCTCGGTTTAAACCTTTCGTTAGTGGATCCGATACATTATCTTTTGACTTTACATAGTCAATTGAGATAACTCCATTTGAGAGAAGTTGTCTAACGGTATTGTGTCGATGACGAATATGTCGTGACTTTCCGTTATACATGTGATTTTCTGCCCTTCCAATCGCTGATTGGCTATCGCAATGTATACATATTGCGGGCACATGTTTAGACCAATTTGGAACATCCTCTAAGAAATTTCGAAACCATTCAGCTTCTTCTCCAGCTTTGTCTAGTGCAATGAATTCAGATTCCATTGTCGATCTAGAAATGCACGTTTGTTTTGAGGAATTTCAAGATACGGCTGCACCTCCGAGGGTAAACACGTATCCACTCGTAGACTTAGAGTCTTTTGTATCAGATATCCAATTTGCATCACAATGTCCTTCAAGAACAACTGGATATTTTGAATAGTGCAATCCATAGTTTTGAGTATATTTTAAATAACCCAAAACTCTCAATATTGCTTTCCAGTGATCTCTTCCTGGATTACTCGTAAATCGACTTAGCTTACTTATTGAGTATGCTATGTCCGGTCGCGTACAGTTCATGATATACATTAAACTGTCGATAATATGAGAATATTCTAATTGAGATATGCTTTCACCATTATTTCTTACTAGATGTAAATTTACATCTACAGGTGTCTTGGTAGGACTAATACCATACTTCTTGAATTTTTCAAGTACTTTCTCTATGTAATGAGATTGAGATAATATAAGTCCTTCCGATGTTCTAGAAATTTTAATTCCTAATATAACATCGGCGATTCCCAAATCTTTCATGTCAAATCTACTACTCAACATTTGTTTTGTAGTTTTGACAATTTCCAAGTTACTACCCATGATAAGCATATCATCAACATAGAGGCATACAATGACATATCCATTTTGAATGTATTTAAAGTAAACACATTTATCGCATTCATTAATTTTGAAACCATTTGATAACATTGCATTATCAAATTTTTCATGCCATTGCTTAGGTGCTTGTTTTAATCCATATAGTGATTTAACAAGCTTACATACTTTTCCTTCCTGCCCGGGAGCTTTGAACCCTTCAGGTTGCTCCATATAAATTTCCTCGTCTAGTTCACCGTTTAAGAATGCGGTTTTTACATCCATTTGATGTATTTCAAGTCCATTAATAGCAGCTATTGCTATTAACATCCGAATGGACGTTATTCTTGTTACTGGTGAGTATGTGTCGAAGTAATCCAACCCTTCCTTTTGCCTATAGCCTTTAGCTACAAGTCTAGCTTTATATTTATCAATTGATCCATCGACCTTCAATTTCTTTTTGAAGATCCATTTATAACCTAACAGTTTTGAACCTGGTGGAAGATCCACTAGTTCCCATGTATGATTTTGTAATATGGATTCAATTTCACTATTAATTGCTTCTTTCCAATTAGAAGCATCGGGTAAGGATATGGCTTCTTTATACAATTGAGGTTCATTTTCTAGCAAATATGTTAGAAAATCCGGACCGAAAGAAGTCGAGATTTTTGCTCTTTTACTACATTTTGGTTCATCCTCTATTGATTCAATAGGTTAACGAGTACCACTTGTAGTAGCTTGATTTGTCCTTTTAGAAGGACCAGATTCTCGGGTCATGTTATACGGGAATTCATTTTCAAAAAATGAAGCGTCCCTCGATTCAATAACCGTATTTACATGAATATCCGAAATCTCAGATTTACAAACTAGAAATCGATATGCACTGCTATTAGTAGCATAATCGATGAATACACAATCCACGGTTTTTGGCCCTATTCTTACCTTTTTAGGTTTAGGAACCATCACTTTGGCTAAGCACCCAATAGGAAGGTCTTCGACCTTTCCATAATTCATAAGGTGCTTTGTGAGTATTTTTGTGAGGTACTTTATTGAGAATGTAATTAGCAGAAAGTAAGGCTTCCCCCCACAAATTTTGTGGAGCTCCTGAACTTAATAACATTGAGTTCATCATTTATTTCAAAGTACGATTTTTGCGTTCAGCAACACCATTCGATTGAGGAGAATAAGGAACGATTGTTTGATGAATAATCCCATTTTCAGAACAAAATTTCTCAAATGGATATTCATATTCACCTCCTTTATGACTCCTAATAGCCTTTATCGTTTTGCTTAATTGATTCTCAACTTCATTCTTATATTGTTTAAATGCGTTAATAGCCTCATCTTTACTATGTAACAAATATACATAGCAATATTTTGTGCAATCGTCAATAAAAGTAATAAAATACTTTTTACCACCTCTAGTTTGAACAAATTTTAAATCACAAATATCGGTGTGAATTAAATCTAAAGGTTCAGTTATCCTTTCAATAGAATGGAAAGGTAATCTAGCTAATTTAGATTCAACACAAATTTCACATTTATGATTTTTATCAATATTAAATTTTATCAAAAATTCCAAGTTAATTAATCTACGCAATGTATCAAAATTAACATGTCCTAATATAGCATGCCAAATATTAGATGGCTCAATCAAGTAAGAAGAACTAGCAATTTCATTCATTGAAACAGATATTTTTGGGGTTACTGTAAGAACATTGAGTTTAAAGAGCCCCTCATTTAGGTTGCCCTTTCCTACATACATGTCATTTTTTGACAACACAAAGCGATCCGACACAAACACAAGCTTGAAACCATTTTTAGTAAGGAGAGATACAAAAATAAGATTCTTTCGGATATCAGGCACGTGGAGAACATTGTTAAGAGTAAGTTCCTTTCCAAAAGTCATTTTCAGAGATATCTTTCCTTGTCCCACCACCTTCGAAGTGGAAGAATTTCTCATAAAGAGGTTCTCCTCATTTTTCAAAGGCTTATAGGTGGTGAACATTCATTTGTTTTCACAAATGTGTCGTGTGGCTCCAGTGTCCACCCACCATTCCTTGGTATTTCCAACCAAGTTACATTCAGAGACCACGACAGAAAGATTCATATCAGCCAAGTCATTGGCGATATTCTCACCCTCAGTTACATTTGCTTGAGGATTGTTTCGATTTTGCTTCTTCGATTTACGACACTCGCTTGAGCGGTGTCCATGTTTACCACAATTGTAGCATTTGCCTTTGAACTTCTTCTTGTTCTGTTTGGAAGTGCCTTCCCCATCATACTTTCGTTTGTTCTTCTTAGGACCTTCAACAACATGGACCTTTGTTTCCATCGGATTCTTTCCACTTTTCTTTTGAGACTCACGGTTGACTTCTTCGATTCTCAGCCTGACCACCAACTCCTCCGCATTCATCTCCTTTCGCTTATGCTTGAGATAGTTTTTTAATAAAGTCCAAGATGGTGGCAATTTTTCAACAATTGCAGTAACTTGGAAAGTTTTACTAAGTGACGTTCCTTCAGCATGAATGTCGTGGAGGATCACTTGGAGTTCTTGCACTTGCGAGATCACAGATTTAGAATCAACCATTTTGAAGTCCAGAAAACGCCCGACGATAAATTTCTTCATCCCAGCATCTTCAGTTTTATACTTCTTTTCCAAAGAATTCCATAATTCCTTGGATGTTTTGATTGTGCAATAGACATGGTACAATGTCTTGTCCAAATAGGCCAAAATATAATTTCGACATAGGTAGTCCGAGTGCTTCCAAGCATCGACAGCAGCAACCTTTTCAGCGTCATCTCCCTCTTGAATAGAGGGGCAATCTTCATATACAAAACTACCCAGTTGGTAGGTAGTGAGATAGAAGTACATTTGTCCTTGCCAACGTTTGAAGTCAGCCCCAATGAACTTTTTCGGTTTCTCCCCGTGTGGCATAGATATGGGTGCAGTCACATTTGTGTTGGTGACAGTCACATTAGTAGGAGTAGTGTTCGTACTTTGCGATTCCATTTCTGTTACAAAAACATAATTTTTATCAATGATAAAATTCATATATAATGAATTAATCAAAACAGAATACACAATTCTGTTATACAAATTTCCCCAAATGAATTCAAAAAGAATTCTACACAATATTCAGATTTATTTGACACAGAATTTATAAAAAAAAAAATCTAAACAATAATCTGAATTGAGTTTAAAATCAAAATTTTGAAGCACTAGTTTACACTAGTCTAAATTAAATTGTGTCAAACTGTTTTTATTATTATTAAAAAAATTCCGTACAAAACAGAATATAAATTTTTTAATAAATAAAATAACTTAACTAAACAAATTAAAACAATTAAAATATTTCAATTTCTGTACAAAACAGAATTTTAATTTAAGGATTAAATTTTTATCCTTAAACAGATTTTAACAAGAATACACAAATAAAATTTTATTTTCTAAAACAGAATATAAAAATAGTATAAAAAATAATTTCTATATCAAAATTGTTTTACTAATTTCTGCATTAAAGTAATAATTTAATTCTTTTTTTTTCCTATCAAAACAGATTTATTTTCAACAAATAAATTTCTGTAATAAAAAAATTATGTACACTACAAAACAGTAGAACTTTATAAATTGTCTTAAGATTATTATGTCTACTGTTTAATAAATAGAAAATTACATAATTACGAATTATGATCTAATTACAGAAATAAAAAACGAAATTACAGAAAATAAAAACTTACTTGAATTTGCAGAAACAACAATAGAAATAGAAAGATAATCCGAGCGCTGTGAATTTCACAGTGTCCTTAAGACAATTTATTCCCTCCAATGTGCTCCGAGGTTGATGAATATTGTTTTTCAAGATATAACGGATTTTTCAATTAATTATGTAGCACAACAATAATTAATCACGACGAACTCAAATTCTGTGGCTTTTACTCAATAACAATGCAGCAGATGTTATGCAGGAAAAAGAATTTTTGGAACAGATATGATAGGAATTTTCTGGAACAAATATGACAGCAATTCTGGAGGAGGGAAATTTTTTTCATTCTAAAAACGAAGGGAGGCATCTGTATTTATAGCAAAGTAACCATAACTGACAAAAAACAGTTAAACGAAATTAACTGTTGACTGTTGGCAATAATTGCCAACAGTTTATTAATGAATTAATTAATTTCGTAATTAATTAATAATTAAAGCCCAGAAAGTTAAATAAATTTGGCCCAAAAATGTAGGAGATTTTTCCAAGTCCAAGTCCAAGTCCAAGCCCAAGCCCGAACCGAACCGAATCGAGCCGCGCCGCGCCGAGTCGACCGAACGGACGGACGCGCGCGCGCGTGTGGACTTTTGATCGAAAGTCAACCCGTGCATAGCTTAGGTCATCTCCTCTTCAAAGAGTTGGGATACCCCAAGGCATCCAAGCCTTAGTCCATACTTGGGGTGTTATTAACTCATCAAATTTCCACAACTCTTCCAATGTGGGACAAGAGTTAAAACATACCCAATTCATTAACTTTCATTGCTTTGTTAGTCAGTCTGGGGACATATTTATAATTCATAACTTATTGAAATTGGACATATGAATATACTACGTTAATCTCCTTGCGAAGGAGAACGCGTTCGTATATGATCCCATAATTTTCGTAGTGTGGGTCCCACCTAAATTTGAGCTCAAATTTGCTCAAAAATCTGTCCAGAAAATTCTGGACAGCTTTCTAAATAGTCCAATTTTCCAACAAGGTTAGGGACAACTTGGGGGTTATAGGCCGGCCGGTATGTGGGTTTGTTCGTTTGCATTTGGTTTGGTGTGGCTGTTGTGGGTTCGAAAGAGCGTATTGTGTTAAAAAGAAGAGAATTAGGGGCAATTTTTTTAACTATCTGCCTAAAATTATTTTTTTCATATATATATATGTATAATATAATTATATTTAAAAATATAAAATTACAAATACATCCACCTTATTCTAGATAGGCCCAGTTCGGGCTTGAAATTCTGTCCAAACTCAGTCCGGTTCAAACTCAATTAAGACTTGGCCTAAAATGGAGTGGGTTGGACAGGTGGGCTTCGAGCTTGCCCATCCTAATTGACATGCCCAAATAAATTATATTTTCGCCTCAGACCAGCTTAAAAAGAAGGGGTCTTGTATGACACTTATTGAGCTTCGACAACATTTTTGGAGGCGTATCTCGAAGTATAAAAAAAGTGAGGACGTAACATGATTGGGACAAAAGTGGATGCCAAAGTCAAACTCACTACTTCAAAAATTATATTTCACATATGCACTTTCTGAAAATTACGAAAAAATATATTTTGGTCACGGATCAAGTGGTGACATGGGTCATGCCACAAGCAGGTGTTGTGTTGTGTCGTGTCGTGCTTACGGGTCATATCATATACACGTGATATGTCGTGCCACAAGCACGTGTCGTACCATATGTACATGCACGATAATTGCCTCGAAAATTACGGGCTTTTTGCTAATATTATAATGAGACACATGACACAACTCTCTCAAAGTACTCATTCTACATAGAGTTCAAATTTCTGAACCCCCTTAACGGGGTTAAAATGACCCTCACACTGCATTGGTTAGAGTATTAAAGTTAAAGGGGTCCACTGCAATAATCATCAATTCTCCACTAATGAGTTTTGAGAGTTCATATTTACCCTAGCTAATTGAGTGTCGACAAATTTGGATTCATGTTTTATTAGATAACATAATTAGATTATATAAAAAAATTTAAGGCCTTATTACGTCTATTTATAGAGATCTTTCTATAATTATTCTATTAAGCTTCCTTCTAAAGACCCAAATTCAATTATGATTCTTTCTGTTTAATTAGATACTCCCGATTAGAAGCGCGCCACGGTGGATTTGGATAGGTTTTGCAAAATATGGGTGGGCTATTAACGGGTTGAGGTTGTGAGGGCCGAAATTGGGCTGGTTGGGTGAGCTTGGCATCCCGGGCATGAATGAAGAAGAATATTGCAAACAAAAAAAAACTATATTTGAAAGAAGCTCACCTCCTCGGTGTGTGAATAAATCAGGATGTCATCTATGAAGACAATGACAAACTGATCCAAGAACTCTCTGAACACTTGGTTCATCAAGTCCATGAATACGACTGGAGCATTTGTCAGTCTAAACGGCATGACTCAGAACTCATAGGAGCCATATCTTGTCAAGAAAGCAGTCTTCGACACATCCCGCTCCCTAATTCGTAGCTGATGATATCCCGATCTCAAATCTATCTTTCGAAAAGAAGGTTGCTCCTCTCAGCTGGTCGAACATGTCATCGATTCGAGGCAACGAATATTTATTCCGTATCGTGACCTTATTCAGCTCCCGGTAATCCACGCGTAACCTCAGTGAACCGTCCCTTTTCTTCACAAATAACACTGGAGCGCCCCAAGGTGAGGTGCTCCTACAAATGAAGTCCTGACCTAACAGCTGCTCTATCTGATCCTGTAACCCTCATCTCCGCTGGAGCCATACGGTACGATGCACGTGCTATCATCCGAGTGCCCGACATTAAGTCTATGACGAAATCTATCTCTCGACTGGGGGGTAGGCCTAGTATCTCCTGGAATACATTCGAAAACTCACGAACGACTGGAATCGAATCTAGGGGAATCACAATCCTTAGAGGTATCCTCCTCTATGTAGTACAAATGGGTGGAAGATCTTCCCTCTGGGCGAGGCATCTCCACCAAAAACGTCTCCTGCCCCTGAAATGATAAAAATAATACTCCCATGTAAAGTAGCACTCTTTAAGGGTTTATGCAATTGTATGGAAACTTATATTTGAATAAACTCAATAAATCATATGTGGGATGAATGATTTGAAAAAAAAAAGTGTTTTGTAAAACACAAAGATGAGAACTTTTGGTTCAGATATTGGGAATTCGTTTTCGCCAAAAATCTTGAGAAAAACTCATCAAAATAGATTTTTATAGTGAAAAATTTCGAGGCGATGAAGTCGTTATGCAAGGTCGTCTGAATAAGATTAGCTTTTAATTCTAACAAAACTCTAATTTATTCATATGAGACAACTTTCTCGTTTGATTGTCCTTCTAATGAGATGTGCAATCCTTGACATATGATTGTCATTCGAAGGTCGTTCGATGACGTTCAAACGAAAACTTAATTTCGTTCTAACGAGATCTTAATCTTATTCGAAGAAGATTAAAAAATAAATTTTTTAATTTTCAAAATCCGTTTTTATTAAAAAAGCCCCGATTTAAAAAATAGACATTCCAAAATATAATTCAACTGAAAAAATAAAAATCACAAGTTATATACCTGCATAAAGTGTCAGTGACAAATCCAACAACATAAAATCTGGAAATGATGCTCGGTCACTAACATATCTTCGAATGATCATGGAGGCAATGTGGACGAAGTATTTGGTTTGGAACTTCAGTTTGTAATGGGATACGCCAAAACTAGCAAAATGAATAAGCTATGAACAATTATAAAAACTTGCTCTTATATCTGGGATACTTGGATCGACCAAAATTGCCTTAGTCGACCAGGTTGGTAGTTGAGTCGACCCCCTTTCTGAGAGAGAAGAGTTCAACTGTCATCTTCTAATTAGTCCAGGGGTCATACCATATTCATGGTACAACGACAATATAATCGTAAGATATCTCATATTACTTGTCGATTGAAGAATACATAACTTATATTTATAAGTGTTCATGGTGAGAGAGGCGTGGAAAGCATGACTTTGTATGACATGTATTTCATTCTCTTTGGTTGAAATGATATCACATTCTCCACGAGATTGGATGAGATGAGTATGAATTCGTTAATGCATATGGGTGAAGATGTCCAAATATCTTCACTCTATTATATACAATTGCTCATTTCTAACATCATCAAGTCACATGGTACTCCTAGTTGTGCATAATTGATGTGTTAGATCTTATTTGATGGCAATGGCTTTGAATAAAGCCGAACTCTCTTGGGGTTTGCCCCTAGTATCCACCCAATTAGAGGGCTCTCCCAAGAATAATATAATCGAGAATTTTGGTGTCACGTGGCAAGGTTCATATAGTGTCATAGGGAGAGGATCACAAGTGGACCTAAAAAGCGGACTTTTTAATGGACCTTAACAAAAATCACCTAACAACCCATTAATTTTAATTCCTATAGTGTAATTGGTTCGCGCCAGCGGCAACGGATATGCGTGTGATCCGAAACCCCCTCTACCCCACCCCCACCCCTACCCCTACCCCCACCATGGTAGACCTAATTTGGCATCCGTTGCCACTGGCGCGGACCAATTATAATATAAAAATTAAAATTAATGGGTTCTTAGGTGTTTTTTGTTAAGGTCCTTTAAAAAGTCCGCTTTTTAGGTCCACTTGTAATCCTCTCTCTAGTGTCATATATTTAGGTTATAACAACTATTATTGCAAACATATATAATTATTAATTGATGAACAATAACATGAATATATTCATTTAAAGGTATTTCTTGTTTAATATATATATATATATATATATATATATATATATATATATATATATATATATATATAAAATTAATTTGGGACTAAAATATGTATAATTGGGGTAGAAAATTGGCATATAGAGAGAGGTACGTGGGGTGGGTTCGTAAAAGATATTTGGTGGAGGGGGTATTATTATAATATTATCCGAGTGAAGAAGACGTGCGCATTTTAACGTTGATGAGTTTGAGCGACTCCTGTTAACATGATTGACTAGAGTCGCGCAGCAGTTGCAGAAACCGGATGTAACGCAAGGAATCAGAAATCGAAATCAAAGAATACATAGATAGATGTTGTGGTGTGGAGAATGATCAGGTCCGGTTCCGAGATTTATAGGGCCCTGTGCTTAATTTAAATATAGGCCCCTTTATATTTACAAATTTGATATTTTTAAATATAATATCACTATATATATCACATGTTTGAAAAAAAATTACAACTCAATAATGCATACTACAAGCAATCAAAATAATTGTAAAAGAAAGCATCAAACGATATATATAATATTACAAACTTTTATAATCAATTAAAAATAATATAAAAAAATACCACTTGGAGTCTGCCTTTTAACCACCCACCAAATGAAAAGATTCTTGCTTGCTGCTTACAATGGTTGTTAGCATATATAATTGAATGACTTTGTTTTGGTCAACAAAAAAAAATGACTTGACTTTGGATCGAATTAACAGTCATAGGTTGTTATAGAAGACTAGAGAAGAAGAAACTGATAGGAGAGAGATATTAAAATGTGTACTAGTGTGTGAGAATAAAATAAATAGGAGAGGTAGATGAGGAGTTTTTTTTTGTGGGATTCTAAAAAAACGTGAGAAGTTGTTTTTTTTGTGTGTATATTACAACTGTTATTTCTGTGCCTTTTAAAATACTTGCACAATAATTTTTAGAATCCAGAATAGGTATGGAAAATAATTTTTGTGCCCCCTAGTGATTATTTTAGGCCCCGCATTATACACAAAATAACATACTAAAAAAAAAAAAAAAAAAAAGGCCCTGTGCAGTTGAGCATTCTGGTGCTCGTGCCCAGAGCCGTCGGCCTTGAGAATGATAGAAAGAGGAGGAGATGTGTGGAAGGACAGGGCCCGGTCCCTTGAACGTCGGTTGAGAGAGCGTTTTAGAGTGGGCATAGACCGGCATCGTAGGATATCAGATGGATATTTTTTCTCCTTTCGCACTTTTCGTACTAATTCCTTGCCCTCTTCTTCCACTTTCTACCGCAAGACAGGTAGGTTAGGTTCTCTTCCTCTTCCTCTTCCTCTTCCTCTTCCTCTTTCTTTATAAATTAATTAACTAAATGATTCATGTGTATATGTATATCGAAGAATTTCATCTTTTACAACACTTGCTCAACATGTGTGAATTTTCACCCCTCATTCATGAATCATGATGCTAACCCCCTTTTTACCAACTTGTTAATTTGCCCCGCCCCAGTAAAATGAAGAGCATTATGTTTCTAGTTTCTCAGATGGGAGAACGTTTTTCAAGGCCTAATGCTGTAAGCAAGTGAAGAAAATTAACCTGGCTGGCTAGTGAAGAAAAAAATCTAGGGTGCAATCTGGACATTTTTCAAGCCCTAATGCTGTCAAGCAAGTGGCCCTCATACCCCTGAGTTCAATTGTGAGTGATGCAGACCGGAATTGGAGAGAAGATTTCAAGGTTTGGGTTTTCACATGCCAGTAAAACTTCATATCCTTTTGTAACATTACCCATGCTGAATAACCTAAGTATGATGAGGCATGATTCGCCTTGCTCCATGAGCTTCACATAGGTTGAATCACTCCATATGAATAATAATTGAAGATACACTACCATCGGCTCCCAGTGTAAAATCAGCCTGTGCAGTACAACTTCATGGGGGTCGCTAGAGAAACTGGCCTTGATACCATCGACTCCAAAAGGACGTCCTATAGGCCCAATCGACGTCTCCCTAGCCATTAAGCAACTTCATCTTTAATGGCTGCAAGTAGTATCTTTCTCCTAACAAATTTGATGAGACGATAACATGTGAACTGGACAGTCAGCATATCTTAGAATGGGCAAAAAGTGATAATTCTTCAAAACAGAGAATGATTTAGGCTGAGTAGAGGGAACGCCATGGCATGGTTTTGTTTTGCTAGAAGACAATTGGCCTAAATATTACCTTTGCGCTATGGTTTTCTTTCAATTTATATATAAAAGGACCACCCTTTTTGTTGTGTATCTCAACCTTTGCATCTTGATCGGGTGGCCACGTATTAAAACGCCATGATTGTGTCATTCAACAATGCGAATCTATAAAATCCTTATTCGATGACTTGAAATCTCGTATTATTGTGTACCATCGCCCTAGAAACTAGGCCATTCCTTCCTACTTAGGCTAAGAAAATTGCAATATAGCGCCGGCAACATTAACGAGAGTCCTCTCTAGGCCTCAACTGCCACTTCTTAACGCTTCCCGCGGGGGTTATCATTACCATTCAAACTGGCCCCACGGCACTGTTCTTAACCCAAGGCTGACCCACATGCTTGATAACTTTTGGACGTGTGACCAAGGGTAATCTCCGTTTGTTAGCCATTAAACACATTGATGTAGAACAACTAGCACATAAGTATATAGTTACACATCCCTTGTATTCCTTTTGTTTTTTATTTCCCTAAAGCTGTCCAAATTGTGTCTCCCCTTTAGTTAGGATTCCATTTTATATCTCCCATTAGCATTATATTAATAAGTTGTTATCCTTTATGCCACCTAAGATCTCCAAAGTGTATTTTTCCTTTAGTAAATGTGTTAGAATTTTAATAACTGTGTCTTTTGTAGCTCACTACATAAGAGCAAACTTGTAAGTGTTTCAAATCATTTCATATTCAATTATAAACTGAGCTTCCTCTCTTTTAAGTGTGTGCCTTGTGGATTCAAGAATAGTTATTTTATTTTCACGTTTTCTGCAGCATTAGGTGGTATCAGAGCAAAGTTTCGAAATCCTAAGATTTGCCTTTGTTTCGATGGTTGATTCACGTGATGGAAGCAACACCTCCAACGGCGGTGATCGTAATTTAGTAGCTCTTTTGAGGGCTAAATTTACTGAGTTCCAAACTAACGTCAATCACACCTCGAGCAATTTACATAAAACCATGCGACAAATCCTAGTAAGAATGACAGTGGTAGAACTTTAACTGCGAGAACGATAGGATTTCCAACGACGGTGATCATGGACGTCCCACTGGTAACTGCAACCGTGCCGTACCAGTGTTTGGAGATAATCGAGGTCGATGGGAGCAAGATGATTTTAGGGACTTTCGTATCAAGATTGACTTACTAACTTTTTCGGGTCATTTTCGTATTGAAGAATTCTTGGATTGGATTAATGAAGTTGAACGTTTCTTTGATTATATGAAAATCTAGGAAGAGAAGCAAGTCCAATTGGTCGCGTACAAATTGAAAGGCGACGCTGCTGCGTGTTGGAATCATGTGCAAACTACCCGTGCACGTCAAGGTAATGAACCAATCCGTACGTGTATCAAGATGAAAAAGTTTTTGAAAGTCCAATTTTTACCCCTGGATTATGAATAGGTTCTTAACCAATAATATTAAACCTGCACGGGAAATAAAACAGTTATTGAATATGCTGAAGAGTATTATCGGTTGTTGTCTCATAACAATTTGGTGGAACCCGAGTGTAGTATGGTGGCCCGCTTTAAAGGAGGGCTACGATGGAATATATTGAAGAAAAGGTGGCGCTGCAACCATTGTTCAAATTTTTCGATATCGTCACAGCAACTGAGAGAGCAGTCATTACTGGAAATGGCAAAGAATTGGTCTCGTGGCTCGTATATCCCACGTCCTACATAGGACAAAGGTAAACAAAATACTGTAATTTCTCATGCAATAGGACGAGACATTAGAATGGATCCATCAAGGGCAATTACTGCAGAAGCCGCAAGCTTTACTACATGAGCAGTCCCTACAGTACGAGAAAATACATATGCACACCGAGGCCTTAACAAGTGTTATCGGTGTGGAGAGCAAGGACATAAATCCCACGTTTGTCCAAAACGACCTACTGTGAATATAGTCGAACACGACGAGGATGGGAAAGAAGAAGTCGATTTTGACCCACGTATGAGGATGACGAGGTGATTGAGGGGGGTGACAGTGAGTTGTTGTCCTATTCTTTAGTAGTAAGGAGGCTGATATACACACCCAAGAGCCCCACAACGTCATAACGTGTTCTGTACAGGTTGCACTGTCAATCAAAAGGTATGTGATATTATCATTGATAGTGGTAGTAGTGAGAATATTGTTTCCTTAACAATGGTTCGAAAGTTGGGATTAAAGACGGAAAAGTATTCCCACCTTTATAAAATTGGATTGGCTCAAGAAAGGTTCGGAAACACGAGTGATTTAAACCTGCCTTATCCCATTCTCGATTGGAAAGGTCTATGCAGAAGAAATACGATGTGATGTGGTTAATATGGATGCTTACTAGATGATCTTAGGGAGATCGTGACAGTTTAATGTCGATGCTACTCATCGTGGTAGAGACAATATTTATGTTTTATATAAGAATGGTCAGACGATCGTTCTTGGATCATTAAAGGAGTAGGAGTTCACAAAGGCTACACCGGCCAAAGGAAATACAGTTATGCTCTTCAATCGAGAAGAATTTTTAGACGAAGTGAAGACAACTCCTGAGATCTTTGTTGTTTTGCTTACAGGAGAAGTGGTGAACAACCTTCTGTTACTATACCGACAGTCGTATAACCTATATTAAAGCAATTCGATGATTTAGAGTACCAGAAGGCCTTCCTAATAGTCTTCCACCCATGAGGGGCGTTCAACACCACATTGACTTAGTGCCAGGGGTGAGCTTGCCAAATCGACCCCATTACAGGATGAATCCAAGGGCAGACCAGATTCTGCAAGAACAAGTAGAGGAATTACTGCAAAAGGGATTAATACGAAAAAGTATGAGCCCATGTGTAGTTTCGGCTTTGCTAGTGCCCAAGAAGGATTGCAGTTGGCAAATGTGTATCGACAGCCGCGCAATCAATCGGATCACCATCAAATATCGATTTTCCATTCCACGGTTAGAGGATATGTTGGACATGTTGACAGGAGTACAAGTTTTCATCAAAGTGGACTTTAAGAGCGGATACCATTAGATTCGAATCCACCTTGAGGATGAGTGAAAAACAACGTTCAAAACAAAGTAAGGACTATACGAAAGGCTAGTTATGCCATTTAGATTATCCAATGCACCTAGCACTTTCATGCGGTTAAGGAATTAGGTATTAAAACTGTTTATTGGTCGATTTGTTGTTTATTTCGACGATATACTGGTTTATAGTAAACAGAAGCAAAACACCTTTTGCAATTGAGGGAGGTACTAACAGCTTTACAGGAAAATAAGTTGTACATTAACCTTAAAAAGTACAGTTTTGTTACCTTGAGCCTATTGTTCTTGGGCTTTGTGATTAGTGGTGATGTATTCGAGTAGATGAAGAGAAGGTGAACGCCTTTCGAGAGTGGCCCACGCCGAAGAATGTAAGTGAAGTACGCAATTTCCATGGCTTTACTAAAGGTTCATTACAAACTTCAGGAGCATTATGACTCTTATTACTGAGTGCATGAAAAGAAGGAAGTTTCAATGGGGAGAGGAGGCTGAAATAAGTTTTGTATTGATCAAAGAGATGCTACTAACAACATCAGTATTGGTTTTTTCATATTTTGAGAAACTGCCCAGGTGGAATGTAACGCTTCAATTGTGGAATAAGAGTGTCACATAAAGGGAAGTCAATGGCATTTTACAGCGAGAAGCTGAGTGAGGCATGCATGAAGTGAACTAGTGAGACGAAATTCTATGTTTTGGTGTAAGCTTTGCATACGTGGGAGCATTATCTTATCCAACGAAAGTTTGTGTTGTTTACTGATCACCAAGCGCTGAAATTCCTTAATAATCAAAACAACGTTAATCGAATGCACGCGCGATGGGTGGCTTATGTCTACCGACTCACCTTCTCGCTGAAACACAAATCGTGTCAGCAAAATAAGGTGGCAGATGCACCGAGTCGTAGAGCAACCTATTTGATAACTATGAGAGCTGAGATAACATGATTCGACTATTTGAAGGAACAGTATGAAGCCGACGAAGATTTTGGTAAAGCATGGACAATTGTAAACAGGGACATACCTTTAAGATGTTGCATATGCAAGAAGGATTCATATTCGGTGGAAACCAGTAGCACTAGTCACCCCCAAACTGACGGCTAAATGGAGATGGTAAATAAGATCCTTGGGAATCTGATTCGAATGCATTTCAGGAGAGAAATCAAAGCAGTGGGATCTTGCTCCTGTTCAGGCAGAGTTTGCTTACAACTGCTTAGTTAACCAGTCCACGAGAAAATTCCCTTTTGTTGAGATGTATTATTTTTCGCTAACTGTGGCTTTAGATTTGGTATCATTATCAAAATTACCAGGGAAGAATGTTGCTGCTGAGAAAATAGCTTAGCACTTTAAGGCCATTCAAGTTGTCAAGACACCCAGAGGAGACTTACACCAAGTACAAGGCTGTCGCTAACAAGAAGCGGAGGAAGAAAACCTGTAAAGAGGGGGAACTTGGTATGGTGTATTTAAGGAAATAGAGGTTTCCAGTGGGGACATACAACAAATTGAAGGCTAAGAAATATGGGCTATATCAAATTTTATAGAACATCAATGACAGTGCCTAGGTGATTGATTTACCTTTTCTGTTGACATGTTCATTTCTTCTAGCTTCAGTGCCACGGACATACATGAGTATTATCCCCAGATTCGGATAACTCAGAGATGAGTTCTTTTAGCAAGGGAGACTGATGTAGAACAACTAGCACAAGTTCGCAAGTCGGAGAGGCTGAAAAGGTAAAATAAGCGTATATGTGAACAGTAATTGTATACATGAACAATGCGTATGTACTGTTCATACGTATAATATCCAACAACCCCTAAGATCCTCCTTTGGATCCCATTTGGATTCCACATCCCTTGTTTCCTCTTGTTTCTTCTTTTCCTAGAGCTGTCCAAAGTGTGTTTCCTCTTTAGTTAGGATTCCCTTTTATGTCTTCCATTAACATTGTATTTATAAGTTATCATTTATGCCCCCTAAGATGTCCAAAGTGTGTTTCCCCTTTAGCAAATGGGTTAGAATTTTAATAATTGTGTGTTTTGTAGCTCACTATATAAGGGCAAGCTTGTAAGTAATTCAAATCATCTCATCTTCAATTATAAACTTTGAGTTTTTCTCTTTTTTAAGTGTGCCTTGTGGATTAGAGGATAGTTATTTCATTTTCACGTTTTCCGCTACGTTACATACCCTTTATTTCACCATTCCAGCGCTGTAACTTGTCCTTTGGTCAAGTGTCATTTACGGTTTCCCATGAGCAATGGGGACATGAGTTATGCAAGTTTTCTAATATGTCACTTTCAAAAGTAAGCATAAAATTGTGAATTCTATAATGAATCTTGATGTTTGAATTTTCACACAATTGATTTCAGCCCTTTTTTTATCTCCTAATTTTGTAAACTGATCTGCCTTGTTATATAGATATGAGGTGCCTTAAAGGAGTAAATTTTCTTAGCCATTACCCACATAAAAACAATTTTAGCAGCTTTAGTCCAAGTTTCTTTAAATTGTCTAACATCACTATTTTGTCATAAAGGTATTAATAAATGTCTTTGATATCATCAAGGTTTATTTTATTACATCAGTTTTTCTGCCAACTTTTTTCTTTATGTTCGTGTATGTTTTGTGCTCACTGTGATGATTGGAATAAGAAATAGGGCTTCAACCCCATCCCACATCCGGGGAAAATAGAACAAAGGGGGGAGAGGTAGGGAGAGAGGTATCTGGGAAACCATTTTGAAAAATGCAATAAAAGGAAAATCTAAATTAAAAACATGTAGCTTGAGGCTTAAGCCTCAGGCTTCAAGGTTTGATTCTCTCCCCCATTCAGTTTGTATGTGCTATTGGCTTGCTTTAGGACCATCTTTATAACATTCCGTAAGTTAGTAACTTATTGTGAGTGCAAGAAATATCACAATAAAGAAGCCTACGAAAACAATCATAATAAGCGGAAAGTAAAGATCACATACACAACAACGATATACGTGGTTCGGCAACTTGCCTACATCCACGAAGAGGTTACTATTTTATTAAAGTGTCTCTCAATGTTATTCGTTACATCCCTTTGCCCCGGGTCAGGGTTTACAATTTATAGAAGTATGAAATAAGTGATTGGATCCCATAGGCAACTCAACTAACTTGATAGATAGCACGTAAATGTCCATGAATATCTCCCCGAGATTATTGGTAACTGATTCATGCTTATCTCCATGCATTTAAGCATATGTTAAATGCACGTCCAAATAATAATCTAAATGTTTGGGCCGGGGAATCTGCCTTATGAATTGGGTCGGCCGGCCAGGTGATTGGGCTCTTTAATTATGTCCCCATAATTGCCCCTAAAATCTTTGTTCTGATGATTTGGGCCAAGAGATTTTAAACGTGTCCAAGGCCCAAGGCTTGGATAAGTGTTCAAAAATTGGCATGGCATGTTTGTCATTCATGAAGATTGTTGGGGGTACGCTTGTTCTTAAAAGAAAATGAAGCGTTGAGGTCTTCCTGAGGAAGCGTGACTCATCATTTGAGATATTTGAAACTTGCTCATGTGTAACTTAACCGTCATTTCACTGATTCTGGTCGTTTGTGCGTATGAACTTTGCCTCTAAGCTTCTCCTCTTGTTCTTTACTTCAAATCTGGAGCTCTTATTCAGTTTTCTTTCAAAGCTTCGCCAACACTTGTAAGTTTTAGTTCTCACTTTTCTCTTCTTCGAATTAGTTTGTAACTGTAGCTAGGGTTTTCCTTCCTTTGATGTGTTAATGGCGAGACTTGATAACAAGTCAATTATTGAATTTAGAAAGTATTATGGTATCCCTAACTGGGTAGATATTGAGTGCGTCCCAATTCCCCGAAATGTTCGTACCATGGATGATGGTCACTGGATTCCTACTCTCTTGATTTCACAGGGGGTTTGACGTTTCCCCCCAGTCCTCTTTTTTTAAGATTCTTTAAGTATTTTGACATTGTTCCTGCTCAATGTAATCCAAATATTTGGAAAATTGTAAATGGGGTACACAGGAAAAATGTATTATATGGAACCAACTTAGGGCTCACTGAAATTTACTACTGTTATATCTTTTCGCGCCAAGCGAAGGTATCTTATACTTGAAGGCGAGGAGTGCTGATAGAATCCTGGTGGTGAACTTGCATGATTCACATATGGATTACTGGAGCCAAGGCTTCATTGCTAGGAATTGACAATATCTTCCCCAACCTCAGGGCATAAAGAACAGGGGATTTCGGATCCCTACCTTTGGGGAGGAATACATAGGTTGCTGACATTATCTCTTTTTCAGTTCTTCGCTTGCTTGTTCCTTTGTTTGCTTTTTCTGATTTCATCGTTTCAACTTGTTTTGCAGCTAAAGATAAGAACCGAGAACCCGCCCCTTGTGAGCTAAGGGTTGTTGACCTCATGAAGGCTTGGAAAGTTAGGGATAGGCTCTCTGACGGCGAGCATCCGCGCTCTGCGGCATATCTGTTGGAATACAAGAACACCACTACCAGCTTTATTGCTCGGCCAGTGGATAGAATCCCCAACTTGGAGCTTCCAGATGAGGAGGTTCGTGGTCCATTTGAACCCATCCGGTTAGAAGAAGAAGAGGAGGAAGAGGAAGGAGAGGAAGAATAAGAAGTGAAGATGCGGGATTTAAGGAGGATAGTGAGGAAGAAAGTGAAGAGGAAACCAGTGAAGAAGAAGACATGGCCCCACATAGAGGAGCTGTTTGATTATTCAAGATGATGATGATGATTAGTTGTCTGATCGAATCAAGTCCTTGAAGAGGACGAAAGGAGACTCTCCTATGCTGGTGGTTCCAAACTGTGAGGTGGAGAGGAAGGAGGAAGAGGAGAAAAGAAGGGAGAGAGAGAAAGGAGGAAAGAAAAAGAGAAGAGGAGAGGAAGAGGGTACAGGCATTAAAGGCCCCTTTTGTGCCTTCTCCCTTCCTGGTTGCTGAGGGGTCAAGTGTTGCTGACACTCCCCTGCTTGTCCCCCAGTTGCTAGAAAGGGCTGTGCTTACTACCGATCGTGAGCGATCGGTGAGGATAGGGTCTGACCACTTGGCCCTCAAGTCTGCTCAAGGGCTTGCTTTGGTACGACCCCTATTCATTCTCTGTTTTTCTTTGATTCCTCTTTTCAATTGTAAATTAATTTGTGCTCCTTTTTCTTACAGTTTGTTTATGATTTTACCACACTGCTGCGTGGTCGGGTCGACCAATCGAGGAGGATGCCGAGTCAGAAACGGTTCTGATGACAAGGCTCTGGCCGATGCTAAGGCCGCTTTTGGGCAGGAGAAGGAGAAAGCTTTGTCTGCCCTTAAGGAGAAATTAGCGAAGGATTTGGCCGATCTCCAAGCCGCTTATAGTCTATGGTCGCCGACAAGTTGAAGGTTGCTGAAGAAAATAGGGAGTTGTTTGCCAAGGTCGAGAAGCTGGAGGGAGAAGCTACGATCGTTAGGGAGAGCGGGTACAGTGAAGATTGGGAAGCAACATATGATGACTCTGAGCGTCAAATAAACTACGTCAGGCAGGTGGGCTTCAAGAAAGGCTGGAACCAGTCCTTGATAGTTACCGGGGTCCTTGCAGAGTCTTATTTATTCACACAATATATGTTGGGCCCTAATCCAATGGCTGTTAAGGAGCCTCTGGTTGACCAACCCGTCGATCGGGCTGAGGGGGAGCCTGCTGATCCAGCTGCAAGGGATCTACATGTCGATTAAGCTACAGGGGATCTTGGCGCGGTCGTGGTTGTCGATGACCAGGCTGCTAGAGCCGTCGAGAAGGGAAAGGGGCTAACATCTTCCGAGCAGGGGGAAACCTCGTAGTTTGTAGGATTTTTCGTCTTTTCATGCTTTTTTGTGTTGTAATTCTCCAAGACTTGTACTGGCCTTTGCCCGACCTTAATTGAATGGAAAAGAAAATTTTCTCTTTTGCTTGTGTTGGCATTTTTGATGTTCGTTATGATTGATATTTGCCAAATCCATTACTTGTTTTTTTTATTGTAGCCCATTGATTTAGATGAGTGCATTCCTCCTGACTCCCGATTGAGGCAAATACTAGGGTCGAACATCAGTGTCCAGGCTCGTAAGGCTTTTATGAAGTTTCGCAAATCTCTAAAGATAAGGATTGAGCAATACAAGAACCAGGCTGAGCTGGTCGCTAAGTTAAAAGACAGGCTTAAAGAAATGGAGGAGATTGGAGCCTCAATTCAAGGGGAAGTGGATGCCTTGAAGGCCAAACTCCTGGATGCCACTGAGGTCAATCAAGTGGGCGAGCTCATCCAAAGAGAAAATTATGCCTAGAAGAGGGAAGTTGCTCGTCTAAAGGAGAACATTTCATCAGGGTCCTCTCTAATACTGCGAGGGTCCTCTTCATCATCTATTGGGACGGTTCGAGCTGAAAACCAAGTTTTACAGAGAGAGGTTGTCGAGCTCAAAGGAGATGTCTAATGAGCTTATGTGATTGCTGCTGGACTCCAAAGAGATGTGACAAGGTTGAGGCACCTATTCCAAATGGGACCTCGGCAGGCCTGGGGAGATGGTTATGACCAAAGTTAGACTGACGCCCCGACAAGATTGAAGGAGGCAGAGGACCTTGCTTTTGCCCGGGGATGGCTCAGTGCCCTTAGGGAGGTTAAAACGCCTATGGAGTCTAACTTGTGGTACAAGTACCAGGTCGACTGTCTAGCCTATCGTTACAATCCCTTCTTGAGAAACGATAAGTGGATCCTAATAGATGTTAGCCCTGTCCAACTTTTGGAGCATTACTTGGAAGATGCTGAAGAGGAGTTTGGCCCACACCCAGACGATGGTCGGAGAGTGCGTGTTGCAGACTATCTTAAGCCTTTTTTATATTTTGGTTTTGATGTAAATATAACTTCTTATTTTGGTTAATGAAGAAGTGTTATTTGTCCACTTTTGATGTTTTGAGCCCGTGCTGACTAAACATGTGTTAATAACTCTTGCTTTGTTGGTTACTTGAGATTTTGGTTGACTAATTGGTATTGAATGACCATTTCAGGCTTTTTAATAACTAAGTGGACTAGCACTTGTTTTTGATCACTTTGGGTCTCTTCAGTCGACTAAATGATGTTGAAGCCAAGTGTTAGACCCTTGTTTCCGCATGTGTGAACATTCTCCCAGTCCAATATTCCCTGGCAATATCATTCCATCTACTTTACCTTTTAGGTCGTGTCGTCACACTCCCTTAGGCCCAAGTGAGATGATGGCAAGAATGCACCTGGTCAGTGGGTCATCCGCCCGAGCAGATTTTTTGCGACCAAACTGAGTTGGCTTTTTTGCCTAAGGATCCTTTGTAGGGCTTTTGTTATTGTCGGGCAATTCATGAGATCTCTTGTATGTGTAACAAAAATCTGAGGGTTGTATTAATTGAAACACTTTTATTGACTTGTTATAAGTACTGTTCGGGCACGTGAGATACCCGGATTGAAACAAGTTGAACAACTTGGTGTAATCCTAAGAGTTTAGCTATTCATGAAGGAATTATCATTTGGAAAAGGTGCGTATTAGTGAGATGCGATCAAGAAAAATTAAGCAGCCAATGCATCATATCAAAGTGCGAGGGCTAACTGGCCTTTATTCATTGAATACTATCTAACAAGCAACATAAGTTTGAAAATGAAAATTTGCTTAAACGAAATGTGCTAACAAAAAAGTTAAAGAAGACTAAAAGTAGAACTTCTTGAGATTGGCTGTGTTCCAGGCTCTTGGTATTTCCCCGCCTCCTAAAGTTTTCAAGTGATATGCTCCTTGAAGGTCGTCCTTGATTACTCTGAGGGGTCCTTCCCAGTTTGGTCCTAGTTTGCCATCTAATGATTTTACGGCACTGCCGATTACTTTCCTTGGGACATAATCTCCTACCAGAAACCTCCTCGGATTAACTTTCTTGCTGTACTACCTGGCCGGTTGCTGTTGGTAGGAAGCTAACCTGATCATGGCTAGCTCTCTCCGCTCGTCTGCTAAGTCAATCTCAATGCGTAAGGCATCATCATTAAGGCCTTGGTCGACCAAGGTGGTCCTCATAGTGGGGAGACCTACTTCCAGTAGGATTACAACTTCCATCCCATAAGCGAGCGCGAAAGTTGTTTCCTCAGTTGGTCGTTGAGGTTTGGTACGGTAAGCCCAGAGAACATGAGGAAACTCATCCACCCACGCACCCTTGGCTCTTTCCAACCGCTTCTTCAGTCCATCGAGCATGGTCTTGTTGGAAGCCTCCGCCTATCCATTACCTTGGGGATACACCACAGAACTGAAGTGGTGCTTTATACCATGTACATCACAAAAACCTTGAAAGAAACTGCTTTCAAATTGTGTGCCATTGTCGGTGATGATAGTCCTTGGTACCCCAAAGCGTGTAATGATGTTTCTTCAGATGAACCCAGTCATATCTGAGTCGCGAATGTTCGCCAGTGGGTCCGCCTCTACCCATTTGGTGAAGTAATATGTGCCAACCAGCAAATACTTTCGATTTCCAGATGCGGCACTATGTCTAGCCTCCATTTTGCGAATGGCCATGGGCTTGTTCGTGATTTTAAGTCGCTAGGGCTGCTAAAGCGTCGGTGTGACTGTTTTGCCCCCGGGGGGAACTGTTGAATGTCCACTTTCTCAAATTCGGCCATAAGCCCTCTAACTATAGCGAGGTAAGCCGCCATTCTATCATCTTTGGCGTTGAAGTCCCCGCTTACTTGTTTGGAGACCAGTTTGGAGTCTTCGAACACGTGAAGGCGCGCTTTACCCCTAGGAGTTGGGCCTTGCGAAAATCGGTGACCAGTGCATCATATTTAGCTTTGTTGTTAGAGGCCTCAAATCCCAATCTGATTCCTTGTTCGATGACAACATCTTCTGGAGTGATGAGGGCGATCCCTACTCCCGTCCCTTTGGAATTGGAGACTCCATCAACGTATAGGGTCCGGTCCTTAGACTGTGCTTTCTCATTTGTTGACTACTCCGCTTCCAATTGGTCGATTGGCTGGTCTCCTGTGAATTCAGCAATGAAGTCTGTTAAGGCTTATCCCTTAATCGCCGTTCTTGGTTGAAAGTGGATATCGAATCCCCCAAGCTCTACCAACCACTTTGAAAGTCGTCCGGAGAGGTCGGCTTTCCAAAGAACAGCTTTGAGGGGGTAGGAAGTATAGGTTATTGAGTGGGCTTTAAAGTAATGCTTCAGCTTCCTCGGGGCGACCACCAGCGCATAAGCTAGTTTTTCTAGAAGAAGGTATGGTGGCTCTTTATCTAGAATTGTCTTGCTGGCGTAATAAACCGGGTGCTGACCTCCTTCCTTTTCACACACCAAGGCGGTGATACAACGAGGTAAAGATATAGTGGGTCTCCATCATTTGGAATTACCAGAAGGGGTGGTTTGCTAAGGTAGGATTTGATCTCTTCCTAAGCTCTTGAACATTCATCATTCCATATGAGGCTTTTGTCCTTTAGGAGCTAAAAGAATGGTCGGCAGGATTTCGAAGACCTGGCAATGAAGCAATTGAGTACCGCGAGCATACCAGTGAGCTTTTGAACATCTCGCAATGTCTGAGGAGGCTGGACTCTTGCAATAGCGTTGATCTGATCTGGATTGGCCTCAATTCCTCTTTTACTAACTAGATTGCTCAAGAATTTTCCTAACTGGACACTTAATGAACATTTACTTGCATTAAGCTTCACTCGATACTTTCTGAGGATCTAAAAAGTTCTGGCTAAGTCCGTGAGGTGGTTGCCCTTGTTCTTAATATAATGGCGTCCAGGAAGCTCATCCTTTCATGCGTCTCCATATCGTCAACCGACTGATCTATTTTAGAAAGTGGGAAGTTGTCTTTGGGACATGCTCTGTTGAGATCCGTGAAATCAATACAGACCCTCCAACTGCCGTTGCTCTTGCGCACCACCACTGGGCTGGACAACCATTTGGGGAATTGAACTTCTCTAATGGATCCTATATCCAGTAGCTTCCCTATTTAATTCTCCACCGCTTTAGCTTTCTCGAGGGCTGTTCGGCGAGCCTTTTTGAGTGATCGGATTGAAAGTTGGATCGACGTGCAGGCGATGGCAGGCTACGCTGGGGTCATTCCCTGACAAGTCATATGGTTCCCAAACGAAAACATTTAGATTGCTTCTGAGAAAGGCAATCAGTTCTTTCTTCTCTTGATCAGCGAGGGTGGCTCCGATCAGAAATTTCCTCTCTGGCAAGTTGTTATCGACCCCAACTTTTTCCAGGCTTTCGACGACCCTGTCGACGGGGTGGACACTGGTCTCCTCCACCCCTGGTCGGTCACACTAGTTGTTATTTGGAGGGTACAAACCCCCCTCCTGGGCTTCCTCTTGAGCATCCTTTATTTCCTTCTTTGGGCGAATGGTCACGATGAAGCACTTCCTGGCAATGGCCTCGTCACCACGAATTTCGACCACGACCCGGTTGGTAACGCACTTCAACTTTTGGTGGTAGGTGGATGAGCCTTTGCCTAAGATGGCGTGATATGGGGACTCAATGTCCACCACTAAGAATTCAATTAGCTTTGAGATGTTGCCTGCCTTAACTGGCAGGAGGACTATCTTTCCCAGCGGCGTCATGATCTTTCTTGCAAAGCTGACCAACAGAACTGTAGCTTCCTTGAGGTCGGCGATGTTCAACTTCAGCTTGTGGAACAACTCTAGGTACATCACTTCTAACGAACTCCCTTGGTCTACGAGCAGCTCATCAACGTCCCAATTGACAATTTTGAGGGTAATTACCAATGCATCATGATATGGGGTTCTGACCCTAACCAAATTTTCCTCGGGGAAAACAATATGATTGGTATAGTTGACGTCCTCTGACCGTCGTTTACGAGTCTGGGTTTTGGCGGGGTCAATCTGAAAAGCCTCCATGACGGCGGTAACTTTCTTTAGCTCCATCCGGACGGCATTGCCCTGGATTTGCTTTAGGTCTGATGCCCCATGGATAACCGCGAACTCATGTCCTGTATCATCGTCCAGGACGTTGTCCGGCTCCTGGTCGTCATTGGCTGCGACCTTATCTGTTTTCTTTTCTATGTACTCATTGAGGTGCCCAGCTTGGGCCAACTCCTCCAAGCGTGACTTCAGAGCTCATTGTGGAATGCGCATCTAAGCGCATTGTTTCTTTTTGTTGGGTCGCCGCCCATCTTTTTGGGCCACTTGATGAATGATGAATGGTTGGTCTTTGATCTTGCTCAAGATTTTGTAAATGGGTTCCTTGAAAACCGTGTTAACAGCTTGGAACGCCTTGGAGGGATCAACCTTGTTCCCATTTTTGGAGCCATTCTTGCCCCCATTCTTGTTCCCCTTCTTTGGAGTATCACTCTTCTCTGCTCCCTTGTTTGCCTTTGCTCGACTGTTGCCCCCTGCATTAGAGTGAACCACATCTTCCACCTTGGCGTATTTCTTAATGCGAGCCATGAGGTCGTCAATGATGCTGGCTTCCTTCTTAGTTAGGGACTGGTGCAGCAAAGAGGTGGTCGGCAAACCAATTTTGAATGATTCCATGGCAACTTGCTCCGAGAAGTCCTCGACCTCGTTGAAGACTTCCCAATACCTTTTGACATAATCACGAAGGCTCTCTTGTGGCTTCTTCTTCATCGTAAGCAGTGCATCCATCCGCTTAGGGTGGGAGCTGTTGGTTATGAAGCGAGCAGTGAAGGCCTCTTCTAGAGCCTTGAAGTTTCTAATCGACCTGTGAGGCAGCTTCTCAAACCACTTTTGTGCTACATCGTGTAGGCTAAAGGGGAAAATCCGGCACATTAGTGCATCATTATGGCTCCATAAGGTCATTGCTTGTCTATATTGCCGAATGTGATCTATGAGATCTGTCTTTCCATCTTAAATCTTGAACCTGGGAACGACAAACTTCTTTGGGGGCTCCTCCTCTTCGATCGCCCTTAAAAAAGGGGATTTCATCTGGGTATTGAGAGCCCTCCTGGCTAGCTTTTTGGTGGACCTGACTCCACGGTGGCTGGATGTTGGTCCATCTCTACGGACCAGAATCCTAATGTCTTCGTTCTATCGATCGTTGCTCCTATGGTGTCTCTCTGGCTGGCCACGCTCTGATCGACCATGCTCTGATCTGCCACGTTCAGTTCTATCCCTATCACGACTAAAGCTCCTCCCTCGGCTGCGAGTATTACTCACATGAGAAATGGGAGTCCTATCAAGGCGTTTCCTTGTGTCTCTATGAAGATATCTCTCTATTCTCTCAAGTCGCCTCCGGAGGCGAGCATACTCTTCCACCTGGAGGCGCGTTGCCTCCTCTTATTCTCGAAGCTTGGTTTCGTAAGCGTCGACCAACCTGGAGATCGGGCGGTCCCTGTCTTTTTTCGGAAGGTTGCCATTCCTGGCGAAACCTGGGTATGCTGGCGAACTCCGACCTGACCCTAGGTGGAACTAGGTCTTTTTGCACATTGCCAACCTGAGGAATATTGCTGCTATGGTGAGATATCTTGGGCTTTCCGTTTGTGAAGATTTTCGCAGGAGTAGAAATTGCTTCCCACAGATGGCGCCAATTGTGAGTACAAGAAATATCACAATAAAGAAGTCCACGTAAACAATCACAAAGAGCAGAAAGTAAAGATCACACACACAACAACGATATACGTGGTTCGGCAACTTGCCTACGTCCACGGAGAGGTTACCGTTTTATTATAGTGTCACTCAATGTTATTCGTTACACCCCTTTGCCCCGAGTCAGGGTTTACAATTTATAGAAGTATGAAATAAGTGATTTGAATACCATAGGCTACTCAACTGACTTGATAGATAGCACGGAAGTGTCCCTGAATATCTTGCGGAGATTATTGGTAACTGATTCATGCTTATCTCCATGCATTTAAGCATATGTTAAATGCACGTCCAAATAATAATCTAAATGTTTGGGCTGGGCAGTCCGTCTTATGAACTGGGTTGGTCGGCCAGGTGATTGGGCTCTTTAATTATGTCCCCACACTTACATTGATCATCTTCTTTGGGAGCTTATTTCACCAAGAATTTCTCAGTTGAGGAAGTCAAGAAACATGAATTGAATTTTGATTTGTGCATCTTTTGACTGCAGTTAGTTTAGACATTGATACAGAAGAAGATTCAGTCCTCACTCGCATGCTTCAAGCTGTGGCTATTCCTATTATTGGAAATGCTTGTCACGTATTTATGCACGGCCTTAATCGCGTCCAGGTAATTCACTTTTGACTTTGAGTTGTAATACTTGCATCACAGCCTCACAGATGTGCACGGTTAACTTGGCTTGACAGATATATGGTGCAGAAAAACTACATCAGGCAGTGCTACATAGACCAGACAAGAAGTCTTTAATTACGGTAACCAATTATTGCAATTTTTTTAATATATTTAACGGGTCATATGGTTGCGTATATGGTTTAGTTATATAAATTGGTCAATTAGGAATTAACAAATGTAAATGGATTTAAATCCAATTACTGTAGTGTTTGGAAAATTCTGTCGAAGTAGTCCATCAGGATTAGTGTTTGTGCAATTTCGAGTTTTTGATGCAGCTGACTAATCCAAGTGTTTATGAATTAACATAATTGTGTGAAATTTCAAATCCGTTCATTAGGACTAATGTTCTAATTTTAGATTGTGCAGTCCCAAAACTTTGACGAAGTTGACTAATCCAAGTTTTTATGAATTAACTTGATTTTGTGAAATTTCCAATCTATTCATTCTTGCATCTAAACAGTAATACGTGGATGGGCCAATTTATAATTTTGGGGACAACCAGATAGGCCCTAAGTGAATACATACATTTTTCTTTTCATGCTAGGATACTCATTGTTAGTGACATTGAACACTTTTCACATCAATTGTAGGTGAGCAATCATGTTGCTTCTATGGATGATCCGCTAGTTATTGCTTCACTAATTCCTCCAAGCATACTATTCGATGCTCATAGCTTAAGATGGACACTTTGTGCAACCGATCGGTGTTTCCGTAATCCGGCGACATCTGCATTCTTTAAGTATGTCAAAGTGTTACCAGTTTCTCGTGGTGATGGGATATATCAGAAGGTGCATCATTAGTATGTCTTAATTTGATATTTGAAGTGGCTATATATTTCGCAATGTTGTTAGACTGTCACTTATCCAAAATCGTATTATTTTTCTAATTATTTTATGATTTCATTAAGATGGAAATCCTAAAGATTTGCTTTATGAATTTGTGTATTGACTTTTCCTTTTTAATTTACATTGTCATAACCTGTTGAAGCTTTTTAGCCTTTTGAATTTTTTGTCTCATTGCGTTTTTCAGATGAAATCGTGTAGTTAGAGCTGATATTTCCACAGGAGCTTTAGTCTCTCTCTCTCTCTCTCTCTCTCTCTCTCTCTCTCTCTCTCTCCTTCTTTGAGGGTGGGGTTGACATGGTAATGTGATTATAAGCCTTTTGTTGCTGGATGAGAATGATGAGGTAGATGAGTTGCAGTTAGCTACGTAGTTGTTTCTCTTTGCTCTCTTGTGCATTATAATATCGGGACTAAATGGTTAAAAGTTCAAAACTCGATATAACACCTAGGAGGTAGCCTAATGGCATGGATTCTTAACTTGCAACCTGGAGGTCATGAGTTTGAATCCTCTTGGGTCCACCTCCCATAGAAGATGTCGAGAGTGTCACTTAACCATTCTCTTCCTGCAGTGGTGTGTGCGAATTAAAGGGTCTACAGTACCCTTGGGGTTTAGTATATTCCAAGATATAAAAAAATAAAAAGTTCAAAACTAGATTCAATTAAGTAAAAGGTCCCTTCCCCAAGTGCCCCAAGACGTAAAAAAATAAAATAAAAACAAAAATAAAATTAAAAGTTACTTGATTTAATTAAGTAAAAGATGCCTTCCCCAAATGTTTAGGTGTAACAATGTCATACTACTGAGATATCAAACTTGGTTCCTTGAAATGTAATACATCACAAGATGAGAATAAGTGTATTTTCTTTAGAGGTGACACTTAACTTATTGCAGCACATCTCTGTCTCTCTCTCTGAGTTTCTCTAGCTTAATCTTTCGAATTTTTTTGTTTTATGTAATTATTTTATAAGGATTGTACCCCCTTCACTTTGATATAATCTTCTCTCTTAAAAGATAAAAGTGAAGATGTTCTCTATGAAGCACGGATATTTCTAGGAAGGAGACCGGATGCCTCAATTACATGGTGGATTATGATACTATGTGGATACTCTCTATCCGGTTGATACTTTGTTGACGAATTCAATATTTGATGAATAAATACTTGATTTCAAACACTTGTTTTTACAACAAAAAATGTAGGAAAAACAACGCTTGGTCAACACTTCTTAGACAGTCTCCGACCTTGAGATGTGTTGGAAGTGAGCAGGGTTGCAAATGTACCGAACCGAGCTTAGTTAAGCTCGATTATTAAACGAGCTTGAGATCATGTTCGAGCTCGGTTCATTTAATAAATGAACGAGCCGAGCCCAACGATCGCAATTTTTTAAACAAGCTCAAAATCGTGACCGAGCTCGTTTGTTAAGCGTTTATTTAACAAACGAACCGAGTTCGAGCTTTAAACGAACCGAGTTCGAGCTTTAAACAAGCCGAGCTCGAGTTGTTCATGAACAACTAGGTTCGTTTGCAGCCCTAGAAGTGAGCATATGAAGTGATTGACAGTCTCTCATTGGTAACATTGTAGGACTATTGATTTGGGATGTGGACTAAAAAGGGGCGTTGGCCTATTAATTTGGGATGGAAAGAGTATAATAGATCTTATATCAAAGTAGAGCAAAACTATTAATTTGGGACGGAGGGAGTGTAATAGATCTTATATTAAAGCATAAAATCCTAAGATATTCATATGTGTGCATCTTAGCCTTCTTAGGATGTTTTTGTTTCTTCTTATTTTTTTTATCTGACTTGTCTTTTTTGAGTCATATGTTTTCCATGTGGTAATTTCTACGATAACCATGTGCTCATGTTATTTCTTTACTATGCACCAGGGTATGGACATGGCTATTTCGAAGTTGAACCGTGGTGGGTGGGTTCACATATTCCCAGAAGGCAGTCGTTCTCGAGATGGTGGAAGAACCATTGGATCCACAAAGAGAGGGATTGGGAGGTGAGAATTGTTAACTCATGTTATTAAATGTAAATGTATTCTATGCAACTCGACTTAAATATATGTTGAGTTGCAATTAATTTTTCTATACGTTAATGTCATTATGAGTCAAATTATTATCCCAATGAAGAACATTAGAAACAAGACCTGAAAATGTTGGGAATGTGATGCGGGTGTTTTCTGTTTTATTAAAATGATTTGGGATGACCAACAGGCATGGTTCAAAGTCGCGGTATCAGTCTATGACTCGGACGCTCAATTTTAACTTTGGTATCGGTATCGGTATCGGGCGATGCACAACTATACACTATTTAGAAAACTAAAAAGAAAATTGAAAAAAATACAGAATAGTTTAGAAAAATAAGAATAATAATATGGTTCAATTAGACAAGTACAAATCATCATTTAGTATGCATAATATTGTCTAATTATTTATATTGAATCATCATTTAGTATGCATCACATTGTCTAAATCA